>OX459046.1:28421445-28566545 GCA_949775005.1 Orthosia gothica | reverse complement strand
TTTGCATTGACCTCGGGCCGCAATATAACGCTTAAGCTCCGCATTTTCATCTAGCATCTTGGCTGCGGTATTTTACAATCACAGTATACGCAAAATAACTGATTAAACTGAACAAGCCAATGTTTTTACGCAACAACGCACTTTCACAAACCGAAGTAATGGCGGGCACCAAACACACGCCGGCCGGTAAAAATGTTCGTGTACAAACCAGTTCAAACTAACTTGGAACTTCGTAAACGTTCGGTGTAGTACTCGTCTAAACTCGTATGTCAATGACGGACGGCACACTCTTCGGCGCAGACAGAGTAAACTATGCCTACGCTCTTCTATGACATATCAACCATACGTCATGCGACACGTTCGTTTATGCAGAGAGTAATAAAATATTATCTGTGATGTAGTATAAAGACACGGTGTTGTTGTAGTAAAATTGAATGCCAATGTCACTGAATTTTTGTGTTGCAGGCAGGGTAGGTAGCGATAAGCGATGATGACTCGTCGAAATGCATTGACTTCTTCAAGACTTTATCAATTTCTCCACTGGAAGGCTCCACCTCGGCGTTTATTTACGCCGATTAATTATTGTAAATGATTTGACTCACCAACTATAGCTTGATTGAGTTTAATAATTATTTCAACATGTAGGTATGTACAATACCAATATTGTGGATTGTACTTAGGTACATGATTATGGCAAATCCTCTTGCCACACGCTCCTCAGACACACCAACAATGGCTTGATGAGTCTCCACAATCCAATTGGCCGGAAGATCCAACTTAAACATCGGATTGATGGCTCGACGGCAACAGGTTCGGCTTC
Source organism: Orthosia gothica (assembly GCA_949775005.1). Classification (NCBI taxonomy): domain Eukaryota; kingdom Metazoa; phylum Arthropoda; class Insecta; order Lepidoptera; family Noctuidae; genus Orthosia; species Orthosia gothica. The sequence goes on along the minus strand of OX459046.1, from coordinate 28,565,725 downwards.
TAGTAGGTATGGCAACTATCGCACGTAATCCTTTTGTGATTCCGTCTGGAGGCACTTTTTACTTAACAAATTCACTTTCGAAGGACCAAATTCATGTTCGGGCGCTGGTGATGTAGAATAAAAGATGAACATGAAGAATATATAGGACTGTATTTAATTATCGTCTACATAGTAAGACAGCTCGATGACAAGTGAAAAAAGAAGCAAAATACATATCTACCTTACTTAGAAAATATAAATCTATGAGAGATTCGAACATAATATAGATAGTTATATATCATATCCTAAACTAAAATGATATTGCCATTAAGAGATTTGAGAGTCGTCACTGGTAACTTAATCCGTTAGCAAACTTAAAGTTGGGATGAGAATACTCATGGATATGCCTAAATCGCGATAGAAAAATCTGTTACTCACTACATTTTGTCAAATTATGCGATCATAAATGTATTAATGTAACCGTTAATTGTATTTTTTATTTATTTAAGAGTTGACCCTGAAATAAAAATTGTTTATATTCAGGAGTACTTTCAAAGCCAAAATTGCCAATTAACTTAAAGTCCCCTGTATAGAAATCACAAAGCAATAAACTATTTTGATACTCATCAATTGGACATACAAATACCGCCAAAGATACAGAAATCGAAACGAGGTCCTTGAAACTAAAGGCAGTAATAGATATTCCACTTAGCCGACATTCAATTCATGAAAGAGGGACTATTGAACTCTCGAAAGGGACACTTATGATTGATTCGAGAGGCTAATTGAAAGGTTTTCATAGCATGTAAACAACTTTTTGCCGTCGTTTCCTGTGGGTATCTGTTTCTTTCTCAAATTTTTAACAAGCTTTTATCAACTTGGTGTATGTATCTATAAATCATGTATCTATGTAATGGAATGTTTGAACGTGATTTTCACCCACTTCAAAACGTCGGAACACTTTGAAACTTTGCACACTTATGAAGGACCGATGACAAAGCAATAATTTAAATAGTTCGTCCAATATTCTTACAATACATTATACTTACCTTAAAAAGCGTGGGTGCTTTTGAAGATATTTTCAAAATTACTCTACTTTTAGCAATATCTGTCAATAAAATATAATAACAATTGATATCAAGCACCCCACGCATTTTTACATATTTTTTTTTGGTAATCACACATTCTTAATTTAAATTTATTGAAAATTATTTTTTCTTTTTAGGGTTCCGTACCCAAAGGGTAAAAACGGGGCCCTATTACTAAGACTTCGCGGTCCGTCTGTTTGTCTGTCCGTCTGTCACCAAGCTGTATCTCATGAACCATGATAGCTGGGCAGTTGAAATATTCACAGATGATGTATTTCTGTTGCCGCTATAACAAAAAATACTAAAACAGAATAAAATAAATATTTAAGTGGGGCTCCCATACAACAAACGTGATTTTTTGCCGTTTTAATGGTACGGAACCCGTCGTGCGCGTGTCCGACTCGCACTTGGCCGGTTTTTAGTTTGGTTTTTAAAGAGTGTTTTTAATTTTTTTAACTATTATTTATTTAGCATTACAACTTTTATGTGTAGGATAAAATATTGTAGTTTGACAACTTCACTAACAGAGTAATTCACTTTTAGGCCTATAGAAAATACGAGTACCTCATACCAGCTTGCATATTCTTTGGGCATACATAAACGATAGTTCTGTAGTTTCTGCTTACCCCCAAGCAGAAACTACAGAACTACGCCAAATTGCTACGAACCTTACATTTCTAGTCCTTTATCGTTTATGTTAACTCATTCAATCCAGCTGAAAGAACCAACACGTTGTCAGTATTTCGCACCTGGGCTTTAGTGTAAACTAAACGTAGGTACTCTTGTAAAACCGGCCCTTAGTTTGAACACAAAGTACGTAGGCGGCGGCCTTTCTATTTTGAAGTTTGACGTAGTTTGTATTATGATTTAAAAAAAAACCGGCCAGGTGCGTGTTGGACATCGCACATTTAGGATTCCGTACCAAACCGCAAAAACAATTAGGTTTTAACAGGAAAAATATGGCAATTTAAAAGAAAATCAGAGTTATCAATGTATTGGTATTTGTTATTATAATATATAATAACTAGCTGTGCCCGCGGCTTAGCTCCCGTCAACTGCTTAACCTACTTACCTACCTACCGACGCCTTACCTACCCTACGTACGCCTTACCTACCCTACCTGCGCCTTACCTACCTTACTTACCCAACCTCCGCCTTACCTGCCCTACCTACCTACCCAACTTACCCAACCTACGCCTTACCTACTCTACCTACGCCTTAAATACCTTACCTACCTATTCTACTTACCCAGCCTACGCCGTACCTAACCTACCTACCTACCCTACTTACCAAACCTACGCCTTACCTACCCTACTTACCCAACCTACGCATTACCTACCCTACCTACCCACCCTACCTACCCTACCTACGCCTTACCTACCCTACTTACCCAAACTACGCCTTACCTACCCTACTTACCCAACCTACGCCTAACCTACCCTACCTACCCAACTTACCTACCTGCACAGAACATTATTTAATCTACGGAGAAGAATATCGACTTTATACAAAAAACCGGCTAAGTTCGAGTCAGACTTGCGCACGGCATACATAAACCATAGTTCTGTAGTTTCTGCTTGGGGGTAAGCAGAAACTACAGAACTATGGTTTATGTATGCCCAAAGAATAAACAAGCTGGTATGAGATACTCGTATTTTCTATAGGCCTAAAAGTGAACTACTCTGTTAGTGAAGTTGTCAAACTACAATATTTTATTCTACGCATAAAATTTATAATGCTAAATAAATAATAGTTTAAAAAATAAAAACACGCTTTTATAGAAAACCAAACTAAAAACCGGCCAAGTGCGAGACGGACACGCGCATGATGGGTTCCGTACCATTATCGCAAGAAAACGGCAAAAAATCACGTTTGTTGTATGGGAGCCCCACTTAAATATTTATTTCATTCTGTTTTTAGTAATTTTTTTTATAGCGGCAACAGAAATACATCATCTGTAAAAATTTTAACTGTCTAGCTATCACGGTTCATGAGATACAACCTGGTGACAGACAGACAGACAGACGAACCGCGGAGTCTTAGTAATAAGATCCTGTTTTTACCCTTTGGGTACGGAACTCTAATAAAGTAAAGACAGCTTTGCTGCCCGCCATCTAGTAGCTCTCCAGAACACTACACCGAAACGAAATTTTTGATTCGAAGTATAGAGTTAACACCCCCTGTCTACCTGCCTACCCTAATTGACTTGCTACTTATCTTTCCTACCTACCAATTTTGTTCAAGTGTCATTCTGCCGCGGAGAACATTATCACCGCCATTCAGAAAATGATATCAAATGCACAACGCCATCTATCGAATATACGGAGTTCAACTGTCCGGGTATCTGAATTGCGTGTGTCACAGTTCAGAGACATGGCGTGTGTTGTGATATTTTACTTCTTGAACACTTTAAATTCATCTAACTTTTAATAGAGTAAACCGATAGCGATGAAACAAAAACATTTTACATGATGCGTGCACAAATAAACAGACAAACAGAGAAAAATGCTAGAAATGTATTCTGTAGGTTAACCTTTAACAACCTGGCAATTTTTTTTTTAAATATTTTCAATGTACAAAACCGACTTGTCAAAGGGAAGTTAAAAAATTCTTCTAAACAGAATTTTGTACAAAAAAGCTGAGTTTAGTGGCTTCTCATTCCTTTGTTTTCCAACCTTTTTTAAAACAAAAAAAAATATTTACTCAACGAGCTCTAAACATTGATACTTCGCTTGATTATAGCGTCCCCATTTATCTGTATTAAGTTTTTTTTTTGATTATTTGTATGGCTTTGGATCAACGAGATGCTTGTACTGTAAACATTTGAAGACTCTAGCTCCAACCGTTTTGTTGTAAAACCTGTGTGACAGACAGACGGACAGACAGACGAATACGTGAGTGACAGCAATAGGGCTCCGCTTGGACCCTTCGGGTAAGAAACCTTAAAAATTACTTTAACCTTAAATGTATTCTTAGTATAAAATACCTAAAAATCTTTAAAACTAAGACACGGCGAACACCTGAAAAACTCATAACAAAGCATCGGGAGTGTTGGCCCCGTTCTCAACAAACTTGCCGGAAAAGTACCAGCACTGATGGAAGTAGCGGCTTTATCTTGTTTTTGGGTTCCGTATTGATGATATGCAAACTACTTAACCGAGTCTGCGTAATATATTTTTTGTACTAGGTCTGCCCACGGTTTTGCTCCCGTCAACTGCCTAACCTACTCTACCCTTACTTTTTATCGGTTGCATTTCGGGGAGTGTGCAATGAAATTGCACGATCTAATTCCACCTAGCCCGACGGCTAGACGTACGGCGATGCGCCATCGGTACATATGGTGAAAATCCCACCCATACGCACTGAACGTTTTGAAAATACTTTCATTATGCGTACAGCTAAGGAATGGAATTCCCTGCCGAACTCTGTGTTTCCCGATAGCTACAACCCCGGGTTTTTTTTAAGTCAAGAGTGAATAGGTTTCTTCTAGGCAAGCGTATTACACCGTCGACCACATCATCGCTTACTATCAGGTGAGATAGTGGTCACGCGCGAGCCTATCAATAATAAATAAAAACACCTACAATTTTTTTTTCTAGGGTCATTCTTCCACGGCGAATCTTAACACCGCCATTCATAAAATGACGTCAAACGCATAACACCATCAATCGAATATGGAGTTCAACTTTCCGAGTATCTGAATTGCGTGTTGTGATATTTTACTTTAAGAACACTTTAAAATTCATATATCTTTTGATAGAGTCAACCGATTGCGATAAAACAAAACGTAGTAATACTTCAAGTTACGCACAATTTTTATGTTTAATAGTTATCTACATTGGTTTCGTTAATTTTACATGATACGCGCACAACGAAACAGACAAACACATTAACAAACAATAATTCCAAAAATGCTGGTAATGGGTTCTGATGGTCCCTTAACACCCCGGCAAATTTTTGTAAATTTTTTCGATGTACAAAAACGACTTTCCCACAGATTTATTATATGTATTGATAACGGAGCTGTCTACTGTGATCAAGTACCAATTTGAATTTTTCAAATTCATATCTACTTTCTAAATTTATCTTCGTGAGGAAACCTGGACTTATATAGTTAATTTAAGTCTGAAATAGCCAAGTCAGAGGCCTGTGGGGTTCCCAGAGGCGGCTTAATTTACTCTGACACCAGAGGTGACCACACCACACTCGAAAGATAACGGTTATGACGATCAATCTTAGCGGAGTCTGGCCATCAACGCGGGTGTTATTATTGAACAAGTGTGTGCAAATAAGCACGTCCTCTTTCATAATTTGATGGAAATGCAATCCAACACGAGTGAAGTGAGATCAAGCGCAGAACCAATGGCGTATTGTGCTTGATAAAAATCATCATATACTTAGACTTTCCCAACTATGCTGGAATCAGCTGCCAGTCCAACCAGATGCGGTTAAATACCAGTATCTCGTATGGAGTGACTGTTTACTGACTTTAACAAAACTTAGAATTGAGTAAGGGTGCTTATGCTTACATAAAGAAACAGGTTTCCGGTGCAGGAGAGTCTGTTCTGTGCGAGGCGGTACCTACCAATCGGTGCAGGTATAATATTCCCATGTTATTTTATGCACTCTCTTGTAAAGAATCAGGTTGAAACTTATCGGTGCCGACTACATGGACCGACCCGTACGGGCTAAGCGTTTGCCGGTGTAGGGTGTGTTTAAGAAAATGGATGCGGATGACAAAGTTTTGATAGCTTTGGTATTTGAAAAACTAGCTTTATGTGAAAAATAGTTATTTATGCTACAAGTGCGGAAGGTAGGTGATTGCCGATGAGTGGCATTTTTATTCACGAGTGGGCGAAACAAGTGAGTGGATAAATCGACACGAGTCGGAAATCATCTTACGTACGTGTATCATACAACATTTTACTATGCATTGTGCGAGGAAATAAATTAATTAATAAAATGAAAGTAATAAAATGGCGGGTTTATTCAAGCGTGTTCAGCATATACACAGATAATAGTTCCTCGGGCATATCTACTGCGCATGTGCAAATAGCTGTCACATTGTAAAGCAATAAGGCACGAGCAAAATATACGTTCTGCCAAACATATTTAATGAATATTTAAAATTAATTTATTGATCAAAATCTAAATCTAGAGTAACTAAAAACGCCTAAAATGAAGTATTAGTTTTATTTTACGTTTATATGAATGATAATCTGTACATAACTAATTAGTAAAACTTTTCTCAAATAATAAAAACTCTATGCCTCGGGCTGACATTGGAGTTAAAAATTAAAAAATACAGGAAAGTAAAAAGCACTAGTGAAAAAAAGTGACACTTTCCGCACAGTTTGGCTGCTTGGAAAACGCTCTTTTCGAGGACATTGCATTGTAAAACACTTTACAGAAGTAAAAAATCGTCGTCCAACGAACTGAAGGCCATGGTTATATACATAAGAGGACAGATTTGCCTGTGTCTTTATGCTGGTCAACCTTCTGGTACCAACCCGCACGGGTTTGTTTGTGCAGGAAACCTGTTTCCTTATGTAAGCGCCCAATTTCAATTTCAGTGCAACAATCGTAATAAGTATAACCCTGTTTGACCCAAAAGAGAAAACATGGGAGACGAACGTTATAAGTACACTGTTTAACCAAATATTCAATTCACCAACGAAACATAACATACAACACAAATTTACTCAGAAACCAACAATTTATTTAACAATACACGGAACCCAGCGCGTACGAAAACTTGCACCTGACTCAACAAAGCCGGGGCGGAGCCAAAACTTGGTGTTTTCATTAATTTAATACTGTTTAGAAGCAATCTCTTTGAATACAGGTTGTGTTTATTTATGGAACAGTAGGAACATGCTTTTTTGCTGAGTTTGACCTGGTTAAAGATTGATAGGTACAAAAGAAAAGAAAAAACGTCGAAATTATATATTACGATATTTTTGTTGTTGCACTCATTTAAACTCAGCCAACGTACTTCCTCAGAAATACCATATTAATAATCTGTTTGTATCAGCCTACTGGACATGAACTGACCAAATCAAAGCTACAATAATTAGCGATGCTATAAGTAAAACAGCAGTCAGAAAAGTATGGCGCCGCTTAACTAACTGAATCACACTTCGTGATACCTCATATCAACCACGACCGATCTGCCATGAGTGTATCGAAAACGAGATTATTCTCTTGCTCCTAGCACGCAACAAAAATCGTCGCTCACACAGCCTGAGAGCAACTTTTGTCAGCCTTTATCAGTAAAACGATTGTCAAAAGTCAAAAAATTACTTCCCTCTCCATACCGCGTGACTAAGGCTCGCGGACTTCTTGCGGTTCGTGGAAGAATATCGCCCGGCGGTCTTTGCACTACGCAGCAGCAGCAGTGACCATGTCTGCACAATATTTAATTGTACCTCTGCCAACTTTCTTATCGTCACCTTGAATTCAGCTACAGTAAAATAGATTGTCCGGTAATGAAGAACCCCGATATGCGGGGCTAGCACGGCCGCTGTCACAAATTTGGTAGAAAAACTGTAATAAAATGCGTACCACAAGGCTATCATAGAGGCCGTACTAGCCCTGCAGATCGGGGATCTATTTTGCTGTGGGTGGCTGGATAACCTTACGTGCTACGCTCCGATTAGAAGATCGACCTACCTACCTGGCTACCATCAGTCATCTACATTCTGGGAACTACAGGATAGTGGTTTTCTTTTGGCGATCTTGAAATTAACACGTGCTCGACGTCGAGAACTCACGCCTGTCTCCTGCTGGGATTAGTCTTAAATTTTATAAATTTTTTCTTTTCAAAAAATTATTGTATCTACCCTCACATCGAGAGTTTGATTTACCTGTAAAGCCCTAACCGTTACAAACCGCATGCCAAACCTTTATTTTCTAGACGTTTTAACAGTAGTTATCGCTTATAAAATGTAACTTTTGAGAAAAACCACATATTGACTTTCGAGTCCTTCTACAAAATACTCTACCATCACACTTCCTAACATAACCGCCACATAACCTCTCTCTAATCATAAATAACTACCCATAAAAGATAACAAAACTTCCCCCGGGCATTAATCCAAATGACGGATTATCTAAAGTGTTCGTGGCATACTATCTGATTTATGGGCTAGTAAGCTCTTTGTCCAATAGCCTACAGCGGAGCGGATATCCTCAAAAATGTTTGCTGTAACGTTAGAGTGGGTTATTGCTTGGAAGAAATACGAGAAAATATTGTGATCTAAAAATATGTTGCAACAAAGTGGAATATGGGTTATGTTAAAAACTTTTGTTATTACTAAAGTTCTTAGAGACCTTTTTTTTGTTAAGATTGAAATGGTTACTTTGCAAGCGTCCTACTTTGTCAAAACACACGCCTCACACATCATGGCCTACCATTAGGTGAGATGGTGTTCAAACACTAGGTTATAAATAATAAACTTAGGATCAAAAGAGTCAAAATAAGTACCTTTGAAGTCAGTTTAAAGCCTGCTAAGGCTTGACTTGTTCGTCCTTTATTATAAAATACTTACAAACTGGTATAATAAGTAAAATTTCACAATTTAAAAAACCCCCGTCGCATTTATCTTGCGAAAACACCCCGATTCAAACAGTAAAATGCCCATAACTTTTGAAAGGCTGATCCGATTTTATTCAAACATAGCTAAGAACACTCTCGACAAAATTACCTTTCAAATAAAAAAAACTAAATCGAAATCGGTTCATCCGTTTAGGCGCTATGATGCCACAGACAGACACACAGATACACAGATACACAGCAACACACGTGAAACTTATAATACCCCTTCTTTTTCCGGCGGGGGTTAAAAATACGTATTTTATTTATAAGTTCAATTCATTGTTTCTTATTAACTCCGTTTAAAAAGTAACCAAGAAGGCCATAAGCTAATTATTTAAATGCATCGACAGATTGAACGTAGAATCACACACAAATAAAACTTTAAAATCTCAAAAATGGAACAAGCAACTCATTCATTCTCAAGACTCAGTGACCCATCCGCTTCCAATCCAACACTATAGCAGCTTAGCTTCGATTGATCGTAATCTAAAACCTCTCAGCGGAGAGTAATAAAGGAAAGAAGTTCCGTATGTATGGAGAGATCAACTATTCACGATGTAGGATAGCTTAGGACGTAAAGTGACACGGTGTTACTATTCGGTATTTAAATATATTTGATTATACCATTTTAAAGCTATACGTTATGTGTATAATAAAGTTAGTTATATTGATCATTTTGACGTTTGAAGTTCATAGAGGCCTATAACCAGCAGTGACTGATTCTGGGCTAAAATGCTGACGATGGGGGATAAAACTGGGGGTGACCTATGCTCTTAGAGTAAGGTTATTTTGAGTGTGTGTAAGGGACAGATGTATATGACTTGTATGCATCTGTCCCTAAAACACACTCAAAATAACCTAACTCTAAGAGCATATGGTCAACCCCCAGATAATATCATAAACATGTATATTGTGATTATTAATTTCGTAGACTACACTGACAGCTGAAAATGATCTTATTTTTTTTTAATGTTGCAAGCGTGGATTGTGTTGTTGTGAAGGCTCAATCATAAGTGATTCATCGAATCAATGTTACATGGCTCCTCAATTTATTTTATGAATATAGATGTAATATAATTAGTATTTATACAGATAGTACATAAACTTTCATTGTGTTAAATATGAAATCAATAATAAAATAATATGACCGATAAAATGAAGTCTGACATTATGATTAATGGAATTAAATAAGGGCCGCTAGTTTCTTAACAAATGTAATTTTGCTGCCGTGAAATAGTTCCATTTTCGATATATTTCGATTTTCGATCAACTTTCGATCACTCAGGATAGTCAGGATAAGACACAATTTTTTATGTAACGATAAAGTGACCGAAATCAACGAAATTAAAAATCAGGAATTACTTTTTTTTTTGTTTATTTGTAGAAGATAATCTCTGGAAGCACTGTTTTGAACACGAAGATTCTTAGAAAGATATTCTATTAATAGCTGATTATTAAAAGCATTTTGCCCAGCAATATAGGTTACAAGAATAAACTTTTCGTGAAATGACTTGTTGATAATAATCAAATACAAGGGAAAACATCCAGAAACTAAAAATACCTACATATGTACGTATTTTATAATACAGACAATTGTATCTATACGATAAAAAACATGCCAGCAGGAGGGTTATGTACCTAGTGAACTTGATTTCAAATCTAAGGCAATATACTGTCTTATTGTTTATTTTGCAGTAGAATATTATAATGTTGATGAAGACCAAATGTTAAGCTCTAAATATTCAAATCCACACAGCTGCCTTAGCACTATACAAAAATAAAGACAAAATAAACCAGCATAAATAATTCATACCAAATTAAACGCAAGCGCAGTCAGCCAACCAGTTAGTACAGCAAAAAGTTCTAAAAGAAAAGATCCTATTCAATAGCTTTGGCTTTGTTCACCTCATTATTAAACAGTTCATTGTTTCTTTTTAATAAAGCAAGCGCTAAAGAAAATAAAGTTTTTAAGTGAGTTGTCTTGAAAATATTATGGAATCTAGTACCTAGTTATTATGATGTCAAAATATAATTTGCATGCAATGTCAACAAAAGTGTAAGAGGGTTGGCAGCTAAACAACTTCTAGCACTGTTTATTTTGCAGCGATGATAAGGGATTAAAGCTAGCAAACTAGCTGGATGATAAACTATTAAAGGTTTATTTTGACATTTTGACTATCACCTTCGCTGACATCGAATGGCACTTGTCTAGGGCATCTGGTCAGGACAAGAACATTTCAAATACCAGTAAATAAGTAGTGGATTTGACTTTGGACACTCAGAGATTTGACAAAAATATGGCACCAGATTGAAACAGAGTCTATGAGTCGCAATAAGTTAATCAGAACTTACATCGTTTCTGATTTAATGTTTCTCGCTTTTCATTTCTGATGATTCTTTTATTTTTCTTTTTATTATTTTTTTCTTTTTAAATAAAAACGTTGCCCCACACTAGGAATTTTTTCCTGTATCGTGGGTGCGTTTACAAACATATAAACTCACATACACAACACCCAGAGCCGGAACAATTATCTGTAGGTCATACAAATATTTGTTCCATGCGGGAATCAAACCCGCGACACGCAGCGCAGCAGTCAATCGCTCAACCACTGCGCCAACCGTGCACCCAATTTAAGAAGAAGATTAATAGAGAGGAAAAGGATAATATCAAAAAAAATACTAGGTCTAACTACCCCATCATCAACATCATCATCAGCCTATTAATATGCCCACTGCTGGGACACAGGACTCCTCTCTGTTAGGGAGAATGGGCAGTAATCCACCACGCGGGCACGGTACGGGTTGGTGGATGTCACATATATGTCTTCGAATTTGTGGTTCTCTCAAGATGTTTTCCTACACCGTTTTTAATATATGAAAGACATATTCTACCCATACCCATATAAGTTGGGGTGGGAGACTTTTCATTTACATCAACAATTGCCGAAGATGTAAAAACCTCAATATATATACCAAATCACAGCCGAAACGTACAGAGTTACGTGTTACTTTCCATGTTTTATTGCATTCAGCTGACTTGAGAGAGTTCACAATCGCTGCATTTATATCGCGATCGAATCCTCGTGCGTGCTCTGTAGGGCTGCTGAGAGTTTCAATTGAATAAAAGTTAAATAAACGGGGAAAAGTGGTTGTCGACGAAGTGGTGTGTTTATATGTACGTACATGCATATTAAACCTCCACGAAACAACACGGTACGGTTGGTGCCGTGGCTGAATGATCAGCTGCTGCGCTGTGTATTACGGAATCCAGCACGCAACAAATATTTGTATATACTACAGATAGTTGTTCCAGTTTTAGCTGCTTTATATGTGAGTTTATATGTGAGTTTATATGTATCTTAACGCACCTACGATACAATAAAAATTACTGGTATGGAGCAACGTTTTTTGCAGAAAGAATAAAATAAAGACACGCATGAAATATCTTACTTCTTACTAATATTATAAATGCGAAAGTTTGGATGGATGTATGTTTGTTACTCAATTATGCCGCAATGGCTGGACAGATCTGGATGAAATTTGGCATAGAGGAAGATAATCTGGCATAGCACATAGACTATAACGCGAGCGAAGCCGCTGGCATAAGCTAGTATTTGTAAATATTTTGTCAATTGTGTTTCTTTGTTTGGTCACAAATATACTTATGTCTGTTTATGCATGAAAACTTAAACTTGAATGTATGTCCTGGACAGTCGTACGCTACCTTTCTTACAGGTTCTACCATAACAATACCAGCCCGTTTCCTTCTCAGAGTAGGGAAAACGCCACGTTGCAATATATTTTCGGACCCTTAAAAACATACATTTAGGTTTATACTAAAAAAGATCGCCATCCCTTATATCCTAGGATCAAAAATATGTGGCTTTGGAACGTACATCGCTTGCAGTCGCGCACTCGGTGTATGCCAAATATTTACAAGCTATGGGATATTTCATATTTATTATAGAATTCATTTCTGTTAAATTTTTGTTTGCCAGTCAGTTATATTGAAATTACTTTATGGAAAGTTTTCAGAACTGGTTCGATAGTGATTTAATATAGGTTGTAATATTTAGTTTTTTTTTTTTTGAAAATTTTAATGTGTGCACCACTACCTAGACTTGTTTTAGGGTCAGCTTCCAATCTAACCATATCCAGTTGTTTACCAGTTTTTAGATGGAGCAACTGCCTACCTGATCTTCACCACCAGGATGGAGGTACAATATTAACTAACAAAGCACTGACAGCTCGATCTGCTGACAGCAGAGGTGAACATTTTTGGTTCGGTTTAATCCTATCTTCTAGTATGTCCTATGGCCTTGGATATTATATGTACTCAAACTATCTTTCATCTGTAATAACTCAGTTAAATTGATTTTCAACAGCACAACATTCTATATTATATCGAATCCGTTTTATTCTTTTAGTGAAAAATGCTGTTTTGCTATGTAAGTAAATATTGTATCTTCAAAATGGCTGGATAAAACAATACCCCTTAGCAAGACTGGTGTCAAATTGCCCGGCTTCTGTCTATCCTTAACAAAGATCTAGAAAAGTAAGCCTAATGGGACTAACAGCTTGAAATGATTGCCAGTACGGTGGAATCCCACTTTGTAAGAAATGTCACACATTCATGGACGAATTTAACATTTAGCCACCAGGTCTTCATAATTATGTGAGTTCGGTATTTAAATAAATAAATAGTAAAAAAAAAACCTTTAAATATTAACGAATTTAAAGCTGTTCAAACTTTACCTCTAAAATGTTTCTGACATATTAAATCGACTTAGTACTCTGCCTATCCCCTTGAGAGATTTGTTTCAAGATGAAGTAATATTATAATATCCTATTAAGTTAAAAACTGTATAAAATTTTTGATGAAAAAAACGTAATCCAGTAAATTCTACAAAAAATGTAGATTAATCCGTAGCAGCTTCGTAGAGGCGCTACGAGTTTCGTAGAAGTGCTACGGGTTTCGTAGCACGCCTACGTAATACCACAAAGTATGTAAGCGGCGGCGGCGCGCCGCAGACAGAGAGTCCACTACGAGAGTACGAACAAACCGTCATTTTGCACACACACATAGACATTACGATTTTACAGGGATTCTTGGGCAATATTGGACAGATCTTAGCCACGGCTGTCGTGCTACCGCGAGCGTTTGTCATGTCATTAACAATCTCTCTCTCACAAACACAGAAACAGAGGTGAATAAAGTCAAGCAGCAGTGTGTAAAATGGAACGGGTAATAATAAAAGGGTATAGTTCCGGCCAAACTTATGGGCCGCCCTGAAATTGCCTTTCCGAGGCGCAAGGCATGGATCGGTACTGTTTTTGTATGAGTTTTACTACTGCGCAGCCATTGTAGCCAACTTCAGGGCGGCCAAGTATTTTGGCGAGAACTATAGTTGAGATGCGTTCAAAACATTGTAATACGTTTACCTTTGACGTAGAAAAGGCATTTTTTATGAAAATAGGCTCGCGCTTGACCTCCATCTCACCTGTTGGTAAGCGATTATATGGTCGACGGTGAGACACGCTTGCCTTGAAATAAACCTATAAAGAAATATAAGAAAAGCCTGCGTTTCTGTTAACATTGTGATAAGTCTTATTAATAAACAATACAATTAGTTAAATTTTAAGGTTTATTTTAATTCTATACAAAGTTAAGTGAAAATGGGCATTATTTTTAGAATCAATATAGTAGCAACCAGGAGTCACTAGGATTCCGGCAAGTTTAAGTGACAATTGTCGAGGGCAGCGGGAGTGGTCCTTCTGTAGACTTTCTATTTTGTTGTAATACTCAATTGAATAAGAAAATGTAGGCATTCCTTTTAGAAAACTTCTTATTTAGTTAGCATGTTTTACTTGACAAGAGCTTAGGGAGTTAACCTACATTTTGTTTGATTAAAAAACAATATTTCTTTTTAATTTCTCTTTCTTTCTTTGTACTGAAATATGCCAACAATTCAAGTTTTGAACAAAAGTTATAAGCAGTTTCTATTATTTTGATTTATGTTCAACCAAAAGTGGATTAGTTGTAAAACAGTATCAAATCTTATAAGTAACTAGGTGTCTAGAAACTTGACCATAAATCTTGAACATTAAAATAGCTATTAAATTCAAAATTACATCACACTAAATTAAAGGTATCTTATTTAGGTTGTATATAAATCATATTTTCAAAGTTAATCATGAATTTAAATTAGAAACCCTAATGAAAGTAGACCAGAATAAATGTCTGCCACTCATTTACATTTTTCATTAATAAACTAAACATGATAAAACCTTCGTCGCTATTTAGATAAATGCTTCTTTATTTTTAAGTGTATTGAAACAATTATAATCTAAATGAATGTAGCTTTGTTATAGTTTAGCTTGATTATTAAAACTATCACCTTACTATGGACAGTGCAAAGGTAAAAGGTAATTAAAAAAAATCAAGCTATGAATAGAATATACTTTATTGGACACCAAAATAATATAGTTACACAACACTTCGCTTCTTAGCATTGAAGTGTACAATCTCAGAATTTATAATTTTACAGTATTTTTTCAGAGGGAGCAGTGGTGGCCCAGTGATATCGGCCGCGGCTTAGAGGTTGTAGGTCATGGGTTCGAGCCCAGGCAGGCGCTTTACTTTGTGTAAATTATTTTCATCACCACTGCTCTCAAAACGGTGAAGGAAAACATCCTGAGGAAACCGGCATGTCCTAGAACCAAAAATTCGAAGACATGTGACATCCACCAACCCGCACAGGGCTCGCGTGGTGGGTTACGGCCCATTCCCTCTCACAGAGAGAAGGCCTGTGTCCCAGCAATGGGAACATTGAAAAGGCTGATGATGATGATGACATTATCTGTCTTCTGAAAAAAGGACTACCAAGCATATTAATTTGATTAAACAGCAGGTAAAAAAAGGTTAAAAATTAATCGTTTAGAGTTTTGATAATTTTTCAGAGAAAATGTATTTAAGTATGTATTTTTTTTTAAATCAGTACCATATTCTTTATATTTTATCACACAAACTATTCATATACAAAATAATTCTATTTTGAAAGGAAAATTCATTCAAACTTTACAAAATATAAAGAATGAAAAAAAAAAAAAAATTAGTTTATATAGTATTATTGAAATTCAATGCTTACTTCTGGTCAATATTTAAAAAACAAGAGAAACAACGTGTGTACTATTCGGTCATTTAAACACGAAAAGATTTTACAAATTTGACGCGAAACTAATTCTCACTTTCACCAGTTTAAAACTAACCAATGCGCTATCTAGCGGAGATTTGACAAACTACGTTCTTTAGTCACTCTTTATGAGAAAATATTTGCGATAGTTAATGTAGTATTATGTGATTAAAACAATCATGGAGGTCTTCTGAGGGTTTATTTTACATAAATCTTAATATTATATATTTTAATATTACTTAGCAATATCGAGAGGTGTGTAGGCTTGACGTACGTCAGTGCAAAAAGGGACGTGTCGGTGTTGCCCACAGAGTACATCATTTTCAGATAGTGCGTTTGCACAGTTTGTCTTAGACATTAATTAAGGTGCGCTTAAACTCTATTACATCATCCCCTCTTAAAACGAAATTTAATACAAACGAGACTAATTGCACCAAGACATTTCTTTTAAAATTGCTAAGCAAACAACAACCTAAATTACATTACTTATTTTAACAATGTTTACATTTCTGTTCCTTTTCCCTCCCCGTTTTAGTCCGAGACAGCCGCGGGAGTGAAGCACTGAGCCTGTAGTAGACTCTGGTAGAGCACAAATCCCTACGCCGCGCCGGTCGGATGTGAAAAGAGGTTCTCGTATACTTAACATTATCCTTATCAACTAAATTGTAGGATCTAAACCCATTATTACTAACAATCTTGGCTTCTCGCCATACATTTTTGTTTGGTTCTTTTCTGAACCACACTTGTTGACTTTAATTAGGGACCCTAAGCCTAAAATGGGACGGACATTTTCTTTAATAATTATAAATTCAGTTTCATATTTAGTTTCTTCATGTTTGGAATATGTGTTCAAAGTAATTTTTCCTACTGGCACTAATTTGCCACCCCCGAAGACCTCTATTAGTGTTGTTGTCTCAGACATCATTAATTTGTATTCATCATTGACAATTAGTTTGAGATCTCTTAATGACAGAACATTAATTTGAGCCCCGGTGTCACATTTAAACGACACTCTTTTATTTTCCACCCTAAGCTTCTCAGTCCATTCATTCTTCGATAGGTCTATTGAATAAACTAGTCATAAATCATGAACATTATTATTACATTCATACTCCTGTACTTCATGTACCTGCCTCCGAGGCACCCTACGCTGAAGTGATTGTATCTATTACATTTAGTACATACTTTCCCATAAGCTGGGCAATTTCTGGGGCCATGCTCAGTCCCACACTTTCTACACTTATAATAGTTCCTGTTATGCTGAATG
The DNA here is from genome assembly GCA_949775005.1 of Orthosia gothica. Classification (NCBI taxonomy): domain Eukaryota; kingdom Metazoa; phylum Arthropoda; class Insecta; order Lepidoptera; family Noctuidae; genus Orthosia; species Orthosia gothica. The sequence goes on along the minus strand of OX459046.1, from coordinate 28,548,601 downwards.
ACATTGTGATTATTATGCGAGAACCTATTGTTTGTATCAGAATACTTAGCTTTTGCATCTGCTGGTTGATGAGACGGAGTCCTGGTTTGTACTGCATGCACCTCCGAGCTGTTCAGAGCCTTCATGTGTTCTTTTGAGAGTTCAGCTGAACGGCAAACATCCACGGCTTTCACTAGAGTAAGTTCCTTTATTTCCAAAAGTTTCTGCTGTGTCCGCTGGTCCTTGACACCTATGACGATCCGATCCCGTAGCATCCTGTCTTTTTCTTTATAGTTGCAATTCTCTGCTATCTTCCTTATGGCTGTGTAGAATGCATCAAAAGTTTCTCCGTCTTCTTGATTCCTCTTATTAAAGTTGTAACTGTTAATTACCTCATTCTGCTTGGGCTTAAAATGTTCATCAAATAATGTTATAATTTCTTCTAATTTAGTCTTATCCTCAGTCTGTAAAACGTTGAAATATAATTCCTGTGCCTGTTGTCCTATACAGTTTAACAGTATGGCCGCTTTTCTTGTTTCTGAAAGCTTCTCAAAGCCGGCGGCTAGCACGAAAATTCGGAACGATTGTTTAAAACGCTGCCATTCCGGCCAGCAATTACCTAGGTCATCCAGGTTTAAGCTCTGCGGCATCTTGTACTCGACCGCACAAGTCATGTTGTCGACCTCGCAAGTGTTCTTCTCCGCGTTTTCGTCTTTGTCGATCTTCGGCGGCATCTTCGTAATTAGTATTCTTCGTAGTTCTTAGTTTTCGTTTTATTATTAGTAACTTTAAGCCGGCCGGCGGCCATATGCCTTCATGGTATTAATCATAGACTAGTATTAATCTTGTTGAATCCTGCTTACCGGTTCTTCTCCGAATGCGCCATGTAGTATTATGTGATTAAAACAATCGTGGAGGTCTTCTGAGGGTTTATTTTAGATATATCTTAATATTATATATTTTAATATTACTTAGCAATATCGAGAGGTGTGTAGGCTTGACGTACGTCAGTGCAAAAAGGGACGTGTCGGTGTTGCCCACAGAGTACATCATTTTCAGATAGAGCGTTTGCACAGTTTGTCTTAGACATTAATTAAGGTGCGCTTAAACTCTATTACAGTTAACTTTTCTGTATACTTAACTCAATTTCGTAATGTTTTTGAGATTACACTTCTAATGCGAAGAGACGACATTTAGAAACAGTACACAGTCAACAGCAGACTACTCAAATATCGGTGAACGCAAAGGATTTGGATGCCTCTGAACTCCGAACCACTTCCTGCTCGGGGGACCGGGGAGAGTGGCGACACCAGGAACTTTCAAATAACAAGGACACGATCACGAAGACTTGCTGGCGCGTCGCCCAGAGGCTTGCCGACATCTTTTGGACAAGGTGGTGGCGGTAGTATCTGCCTGAACTCCAAAACCTACAACCTACAAAAAAACTACGTGTATGGTGGCGTTTTATCGCAGACAGCAATGATTATCAGAAGACTTTTGGATGGACTGAAAGAATTTAAAAAAAACCAGCCAAGTGTATGTCAGACTTCGCATATTTAGGGTTCCATATCAAACCGCAAAATGAATATAATCATAATAGGAAAAATGAGGGTACTTCAAAAAAAATATCTGATTTATCAATATCAATGGTATTTGTTAGTAAAATATACGTAATAATAAACATTATCACCAAATTTCAAGTTTATAGGTCAATGGGAAGTTAAAAACGCTTTGGAACAATTTTTTGTAAAAAAAGTTGACTTTGGTAGCTTCTCATTCCTTTGTTTCCTAATATTTTTCAAAGCAAAAAATACAATATTTATCTACTCAAAGAGCTCTTAACGATGAAGTCGATAGGGTAGGACAATTTTTTTTTGTGGGAGGAGTTCTCAGGAGGGGAGAACAAAAAAATGCTTTATTGTTGTAATTTGTAATTTTCTGTATTGTTACCCAAAGCCATACAAATTGGTATACAATTTGTATGGCTCTGGGTCAACAAGATGCTTGTACAGTGAAATTTGAATGTGACTGACAGCAATAGGGCTCCGTTTGGATCTTTAAGGGACGGAACCCTAAAAAGGGGAAAGATTAACTAAGATCCATAAAGTCACTATCGTAGTCAAGGGCTCCCGATAACTCTGTCCTTGAACTCTAGACAAAGTGACATTGACATGGGAAATTGCCCGTCTGGAATGCCAAACATTTTGAGTTGTCGATAATCGGTATCGCTCATAAACGCTTTATCTTTGACCCTGGTCAAAAAATTTACTGTAAAAATGTTTCAATGCAATGTTCATACCATTATTTCTCTTACTATAATTTATTGTGTGCAATGTAGGTACAAAATATGGTATGTGTCAACAACTCGTAGTCAACGACAAGATCGATATGTTTTCTATTTGAGGCAAAGTGTTTATAGCTGGGTACCTACTTAGATAGTGTTATTTTGTACATATGTCGCAGATGGATCGTAAAATAGTTAAAAGTTTTGTACAACAGCTGACTAAGCAACCCATCTGTGACATACTCGGACAGCTACGTAGTGAAGTCTCCCATCACCTCCCAAATATTGCAATCGAATGTAAAGTCATATAATACTATATCCCTCCAGTTTGAAGCTTAACTTTCTCCTATCAAACAACACGCTATCATTCACTGCCTTTTATTTTTAACCTCGTACAAAATTAAAAAAAAAAACAAACCTATGAGTACAGGAAAATTCTCTTCTTACGTACTATAAAAGAAATCCATCACTCAAAGATGAATCTACCCTGACATTCCTAAATAGAATCAGCGATAAACTCAAACATTTTTATATCCTTTAACTCCTGTTATTTTCAGCATCAAAAACTTTATACTTCTCAGACCAATTTGATGTTCCCCAAATAAAACTTGATCGCGACAGTTTTATCATTTTATTACTTAGACGCTGAACTTTTGCGCTGGATCCAGAAGAAATGTGTGTGGACATAAATTCGACGAATCTTTAGCCAGATCAAGCCAACTTGGCTGCGCCCCAGGGGAACAAATAGCTAGAATTTGTTTGGCGGCTTGTTTGCTCAACAATTTCATTCACCCTTTTGAATCGCAGGTGAAATATTCGTAGGAAGGAATATGAATCGTTGCGTTTTATTTTGAGGCTGTCAGGTCAGTTTTTGTGGTTTTCAGTGTGGAGTTGGTTGTATGTTAGTTAGTTAGTAACCGTGTTTATTGGCGAGCGTTTTTGTGCGCTGGCAATGATAAGGGAAAAAATTAACTTTTTTTAAACCATCCTTTTTGTTACACTCATATCTTCTTTTTGTATTTTGCTGTCTTACTTATATTTTTGTTTTTTAACATGTTCTCAAGTATGTAACACATAATATCATGCCTGTTTTCCACTGTCTGGTATAGTAGGGTTAAGCCACAAGCAACTGGCTCGGTCGCAGTGTAGGTTTTTATCATGTTATTTTTTTGTCATATAAAACCCATTATTTCGTAAAGATTATTTATTTTAAAGTTGCCATTTTTTAAGTAAAAATCATACAATCGCACGGAAATGCATAGAATCTGCACGTCCAACAAAATTTCGCGAGTTCCTTTCTACTTTTATTAAACTCAATTTCATTTTACTTCAAAATGAAAGCCTGCAATATAACCTATAATACACATTTTAAACCATGAACAACAAAATTAAAAGCAGGCCGTACGCAGCGAGCGAAAATCTCATTAGGTATTGAAGTTTTATTACGTCCTCGCTCGGATTCGTAGGGCTGGCAACACTGGCTACTGTTTCAGTGTTACATTGGTTTAAACTGACAGTTGGATTTGTAATTTTATTTATTTATTTATTTCAAATCTGTTAACACTATTACATTTATACATTCTGCCAAACTGTAAAACAGTTGTGTCGGCTTGTCACAATATATTACAAATTATTTACTTAAACAACAACTTAAATTATTATGCAAAGTAGGTAAACTAAATTACATAATTAATAAAAATTCCATCAGGATCAGACAATCGTACATTCCACAGCCATGATCAATTTTCATTGTCAGATACCCAGCGCTGATATCCAGTTGGCACCCTGCTAGTGATACACGGACGAGGGTAAATAAAATAGATAATAAATATGACGTTAATAAGTAGTTGCTGGAATAATAAAAATACGTAAAATTGATACTATAAAAAAGATATTTTTAGTACGGTTTTACAAAAAATATTGTAATACTTATTCCTTTTGTTTAAGAAAGAAATATTTTCTAGTTCAAACCACCATTTTCAACCTAATACGACCATGCACTTCCGCAATGAATCTAATACTATTAATGGCTCCCAAAAGTCCTTTACATTACATACATTCGTTAATATGAACTGTTCCATAGGCCATCCCTAGTCGACTGTTATAACTTCTCGGTAGGTACGATTTTATCACACAAAATATACCTGTGTTACGGTATCATCATGAAATCTGTTTCTACGTAAAATAACCAGATGCTGGATAAAACTGCCGATGACTCCTAGAAATTCTTCTGATTTTCAGTGTCTGTTAATTTAAATTGAAGTTTACTTTTTGGTTTTCAACTTCAAACCAGTAAATTCAGAGTGATGTGATTGTTAAAATTTCATATGGAATTGAAAATTACAATTTAATTTGGATTCTTAGTAGTGATGTTTTTTAAACCGATGTCTAAAAAAATATAATAAGTACCACTTCCAATGTGGCATCGAAATTAATTTTTTAAAGTGGGACGAAAACATGATGTGTAGTGTGCACGATATTTTAAGTACAAAGATGCTGCTTAGTTCTGAAGAAATGTCTGCAGAATAATTGCAGGTAGTTGTATGATACCTTGAGATATAGGTACCTCAAAACATAAGATATTTAAGGTAGTAGCGTAACTAACAATCAATGCGATGCATGTGATTTTGACAGTTCAATAATTTAACAGGTTCGCTGACACCTACAAAATTGAAAGGTCACTAATTGCCGCTACAAATACAATGTTCCTGGCCCAGTCCCTGCGCTGCACTGATTGTATCTATTTGCTTGACATACGTAGTAGAGCATAATATATTTTCAAACTTGTGTGCAATGAATTAATAATTACCTTAAAATTTTGCATTTTGATTGAAGGAGTCTTACGCTATGAAGTTGCTATTTTAAATGCATTAAGGAACTACAAAAATACTACAGAACCTTCACGTTATTCCCAATTAGTCAGTCTAACGATAACACCAAGCACCTCATTACGTGTTCACGTTAAAGTTTTCGACTATGACGACTGAAGTACGTTTTTGATATACTCTAACAATCTTATTTTGTATTGTCAAGTTCAGGCTGAATCGAAAAGTTCATTAAAATAATTTATATTTATGAAGGAATGTGAATGGAAATGAAATTCCTATTATTTCTAAAGTGTAAGTTTATCCTTACTATTTAATTATAATAAAACTTCAGTGAATTTCTGTTTGAAAGTTACGAAATAGACTTATTTATTTTTAAAGACAAGTAAAATTTCAAAATTTAAAAAACCCCCGACACATTTATCTTGCGAAAACACCCCGATTTAAACAGTAAAACGCCCATAACTTTTGAAAGGCGGAACCGATTTTATTCAAACATAGATAATAACACTCTCGACAAAATCACCTTTCAAAGAAATAAAATAAATCAAAATCGGTTCATCCGTTTAGGTTCTATGATGTCACAGACAGACACACAGATACACTGATACACAGATATACAGCAACACACGTGAAACTTATAACACCCCTCTTTTTCCAGCGGGGGTTAAAAATAAGCCGTGAGCCTGGATAGGATTGTCCATCAACAAAAAATCCACATCCATAGAAACTTTATTTCCCTATTATTACAATTTAATTAAATTTAATTCCTTTTCAAACCACTTAGAGGAAGAAGTTTGACAAATCCTTCCTTAGTGCTCACTTTCATTATGGAACTATTATGCACAATTTTATGCTTTTTCTTCTGTAGTTTAGGCTATGCATTGAGAGATAATTAATATAGAATTTTGAATAACGACGAAAAGTTCTTTATAAGTGCTAACATGTCTGGCCTCTGTGTCTGGCATTCTGACTTACTTACGAACTTACGAAAAGTTGCTTTTTTTTCAAATGGAATATTTTTCTAAACTTTTACCAAGGGTACCCCCTATGTATCTAGCACACCTACTGTGAGCCACCTTTGCCTCTCCAGAATCAAACTCAGTAAATTATAAGCGTAATTCAAAGTATAAGGTGGCGTGTTGTAGTTTCTGCCTCCCCCGTGGGAAGAAAGCGTGAGTTTATGCTTGTATTTAGAATGAATTTAAGATTTTATGAAAAACCACCTATCAGCCAACTGGAAAACTGGGGGCTGTCTATTGTATTAACTTTCCTCTTAAAAACTATACATTTTAAGAAAATAGAAGATGAAAAGTTCTACAGTACTATAGCTGAAGAAAGGAATATTGATAATATTTTTTTTGTTGTTATTAAGTGGGTAATAATCAGGCGACCAATTTGATGAAGTGGTCGCCACCCAAAGGCATCTACACTACTAGGCATTCCATTCCAAAGACATAGCTGTTAATGTCTCGAGTGCTTTAAATTACATTGCTCCTCTGAAACTGCACCACAACAACGCTCCTAGAAGGTAGAAGTAGACATTATTTCAGACAAGAGATTCTAGAAAAAGGCAAATTTTATCAGCGCTGAAGATGTTTACGCACTGCATCCGAAGCTGAGGTCCGAGTTCCATCCGAATCGGAAATTTCCTGAGCCGTAGTACTTCTTGTAGGTTACGAACTGTATCTGGAGTTCGTATACAGTTCGGTACTTCCCCTACAAGAAGTACTACGGCTACTTCGGTCCGAAATTTCACGGATTCGGATCGGATGCTGTGCGTAACTAATGTCAAAAAATCTGAATTCAACACGATATGCACTACGGAATGTCATGTGGTCAACTCTAAAAATTTTAGATTTTTTGAGAGTCGTTATCTTTGATAGTACCAGTCGGTACAGCGCGTGTGAGTTTTTGATTGTCTGATTAAGAATATTGATTTTTGAAAAATTCAATGAAGTTGTTTTAGTTTTCATGAAAATCGGCCTTGTGACTCCTTTGATTGTTTTTCCTGATTGCCCATAGTTTCTGATTTGTCCATCCACGCTCACATAGAAAAATCTTTCCGTGTAGAGCTCCAGCTCTTTAACAAAAAACTCTAACAGGCTTTAACACAAAAAATATTTTAACAAAAAAACTTTTTACAAAAAATACAACCGACTTCCAAATAAAAAAACAAAACAAAGTGAAAAATAAATTCAATTTCGGAAGTCGGTGTTCCTGTTTTCGTTTCTTCGTTTTTTGACACCGACTTCCGAAATTGAATTTATTTTTCACTTTGTTTTGTTTTTTTATTTGGAAGTCGGTTGTATTTTTTGTAAAAAGTTTTTTTTATTTTTCACTTTTTAGTTGTGGTACATAATGGACCAGTTCTATAGGTAAGGTACCTTTAATGTCCAAAGTGAAGCCAGAATTGATTATCCCAATATCATGAAACTTAAACAAAACCGGTGGAATGAGAGTATACCAGGGTTAACTGTTCTCACCTGCGTACCCTCTTTAGAGCGTACTAGTGTGATGTTATGTTATGTAATGGTAAAAACAATAAACAGACATGCGATTGCAGCTATCCCGAGTGATTTGCAGTCACTTATTGAAGAGTTCCGATGTATATCTCCAAAGTTCTTAATCAGATCTTGATGAAATTTAAATGGGACCACATGACAAGCACCAGCTTTCAAATAAAAAAAGAATCATCGAAATCCGTCCACCCAGTAAAAAGTTCTGAGGTAACAAACATAAAAAAAAAAAAAAATACAATCGAATTGATAACCTCCTCTTTTTTGGAAAGTCGGTTAAAAAGTACTATAAAAAACTTTTTTTACAAAAAAATACTACCGACTTCCAAATAACAAAACTACAAAGTGAAAAATAACTTTATTTTTGGAAGTCGGTGTCTTTGGTGGGTACCAATTTTTTTGCGTTACGGACACCGACTTCCAAAAATAAAGTTATTTTTCACTTTGTAGTTTTGTTATTTGGAAGTCGGTAGTATTTTTTTGTAAAAAAAGTTTTTTTATTTTTCACTTTTTAGTTGTACCTCCCTCATAGGCAAGTTGTTATGTAAGGTACCAATAATGCCAGAATATATTACCCGAACATCATGAAACTGAACATAACCGGTGAAATAAAAGTGTACCAAGGTGAACTGTACACATCTGCATACCCCTTTAGAGCGTACTGGCGTGATGTTATGTTATGAAATGGTATAAAAAATGAACAAACATGCGATTGCAGCAATCCCGAGAGATTTGCCGTTAATTATTGAAGAGTTCTATTGTATATCTCCGAAGTTCTTCATCAGATCTTCACCAAATTAAAATGGGCCCAATTTCGGAATATATTCTTTCAAACAAAACAAGAATTTTTAAAATCGGTTTACAATTGACGGAGATATCGGTGAACATAAAAAGAAAAAAAAAAAAAAAACAAACATAAAGTCGAACATAGAACCTCCTCTTTTTTTAATGTTGGTTAAAAAATGGCTCCAGCTTTTAGCAAAAACTAAAACTTTTCCATTAACTATATCGAATAGAACGAAACTCTAAACTAAGCGGTAAGCCTATAACCATTAAAACTGGCTTAAACGGGGCTTACGCTGTTATGAGCACGACTTCATATTCGTTTGTGTCTACTCGAATCATATATACCCGTTTTATGATCATAGGATTGATTGATGTCATAACATCGAGAACATTTCCCCAAGAAAAACCTTGGGCTTTCGACATTTAACCTTTTTCTCACCTTTTTCTCAGAGGAGCTCGTGGCTAAATAATAACAGCCACACGGGTCGATCTTCAAGGTTAAGCAACGCTTGCCGAGGTCAGTCCGTGGATGGGTGACCATTTTCAACACACCGAGTTTCCTCCGTGCCTCGGAAAGCACGTTAAACCGTTGGACCCGGCTGTCATTTGAAGATCTTTGACAACCGTTACGGGTAGTCAGAAGCCTGAAATCTGACACCAGTCTTGCCAAGAGGTATCGTGTTACCCAGTTACTGGGTTGTGGAGGTCAGATAGGCAGTCGCTCCATGTAAAATACTGATACTCAGCTGAATCCGGTAAGACTGGAAGCCGACCCCAACAACAATTGGGAAAAGGCTAGGCAGGATGAACCTTTTTCTCACCTGATGGTAAGCAATCATGTGGTTGACGATGGAGCACGCTTACCTTGAAGTAACCTCTTAACGCTTGACTTAAAGATCATAAGCTATCAGGAAATAAAGACTCTAGCAGGGCTTTTAGCTGTACGCGTAAAATATTATTAGTTAGTACGAGTGGTGAGGAAGTCCTCTTGCCAAGTAACGACTCTTGACTAGGTGCCTTGCTGTCATATGCCGGATTACAATTTAAGAAAATTCCAAAAAGTATGGTGGGATTGACATGCTCTGCCGCAATGTCACATCGTACATACCAAATACATTATTATGAACTTTTGTCAACATTATAGCTGCTAGAATAAGACTTTATCTAGATTCCCTTAAACCGTAGATTATCATAAACAAATAGCTGTTACATTTCTGGGTGCAAAGCTTAAGGTCGTGCTGTGTTCCGTATTATTCTTTAGTTGTAATATTTTCAATATTATTAGCTAGCACAAGCCTACAGAAATATAATTTGAATGCACTTTATTCTTTGATAAATCATGTATCAGCCACAAAACTTCCGAACGCACTTTTAGCAGTGACAAGTGCTGCCCCCTATGTAAAATCTCTCTCTAGTCAACCGGCCGCGAACCGAAACGCTGCTTTTAGCTAGCGCTCCCGAATTAATTATAAAAAACGTGATGAAACGACACAAACTATAAATACAAGGCCAACACGAGATTCAACACGTCCTGGAACGCAACTAGCGAGCTATCATCATCTGCCGGGGTACCCCAAGAAGGAAGCGGATCACCAAGTGCAGGTGAGTGGTTGATACATTCATTCAGTTTCTTCTACATGCTGAAATCAAAGACAATCGTTCCACTTTACTTGCTGAAACACTTGTACTAAAACAAACTTCAAAAACCTGAGTGATACTGCATAAAATCCTTCCCAAACATCTGATCAGCCCACAACATACCTTTAGTGCCAGCTACCATTACACACAATAAAAACCCCATGATTACCGAACTGACAGAAACTCGGCCGTTATTCGGCACCCCCTATCAATCTTTCAACATCTTTCTTTCCTGACCTATTTCCCTTACATGTCCGATAAAATGCGGGCCCAAAACCATCAATGAAAGAATGCATAAATCACTTAATAAACAATATTCATAGAGAAAAAAGCCACTCGGACGTTCTTATACGAGAACTATTCGAAATCTATTCATACATTTATTCATGAATTGTCTCGATTGGTACTATTGTCATCCATGAATACAATGTTTTGAATACAATCGTCACATTCTCTATCTCCTTGTTTCAAGGTTGAATTTTGGTTGGTGTAGTGGTATTAAGTAAAGTTGTCAATCGTAAACAACTTACAAACCCATTTGCAGTTTAACTAAATTGTACCGCGAAGGTTTAAAGGACAGAATTGAGTTTGGCGACTGTATATTTAAGTTTGTTTTATAAAAACGAAGTAACAAGTACTTTTCAGTAGATTATGGATGCTGATCCTCAACTTTGATAGCAAATGCGTACTATCTAGCGACGAAATATGCTTACTTTTATTGTATATTATGTAATATTTATTTATTTTTCGGATGAAAGGTAACCCAAGATAGGTGTGGTTCAAGTTACGAAACTTTGGTGTTGTAATCTTGCATGACAATGAAGTGTAAGCCAATTCAATTCATAATATTTACTTACCTATTTGAATTTAGAAACTGAAGAGGGTACAGTAAATAGTAGATTTATAGTTGGTACATATATACCTACTCACATAATATGTGCTGTGCAGTTATATAATACAAAAATAAATTGAGTGTATACAATACAAATATATCCATACAGTCTTCAGCAGGTTCAACAATATTTAGAAACAATAATGTTTTGCTCACCACTTTGATTTTGCGCCCAGCTGGTTGTGGAGTTGGACTAGCATTTTTTTCAGCGACTAGCAGACGCCTCGCGGTTTCACCCGCGCATTTCCCGTTTCCGTGGGAATACAGGGATAAAAAGTAGCCTATGTCATCTGAGGATAGTGTACTTCCCAAACGGAGAAAGAATTTTCGAAATCGGTCCAGTAGTTTTAGAGTTTATTTGTTACATACAAAAATACAAAACTTTCCTCTTTATAATATTATTATTAATCCCCCCACTTATAACATAGCTGCCTGCATTGTGTGCGTTTTATAAAAGTTTTAAATTTCGTCTCATTCAGTTCTAGAATACGGGGAGGTATTTTACTATAGCATTTTATACAGTACCCCATAAAAGATGATGAAACTTTAGCCAGCCTGAAAACTGGTAGTCTGAATCAAATCAAATTAAATCCAAATGAAAAATCATTTATTGAAATTAGGATCATCATTATTTTCCTTGACCCCAAAATCACCAAGCCTGCACCACTTCCTGGTTTTAGTGATGAAAAGAAGAAGGGACGCAACAATCAAACAGAAAAAACACGTTTGTTAACCTTGAATCTATAAAACATACTTACAAGAAACACTTTCGAATTGTTCATTATTTGAACGGATTCCTTCTATAAAATAAAACGCTTAGTCACTTATTACTTACTCCCTGGATGAAGACGTCACCTACTGTCTTTATCGAATATTATAAGTACAGAGAATTTCAGAAGACTTGAACAGAATACTGAGCGAAGGATTTATTTTGTACCAAAAGACCCAATAAGAACAAAACCTCTTTCATGATTTGCTATACATTGCACGGTCAATAAGAACATGACTAAGTCTGAACTGTAAAAGACAGTAAAAAACGCGCAATGTATTTGAACCTGTTTGAAATTTTGGTTGCGGATCTCTAGTGATGGTATGACGTGATCAAAAATGTTAGCATTTATACTCTACATCTCAATTTTGTCTGACCTCTAGGTTGTATTTTAGAGTTGAGTCGTTAGGTAATTAATTCTTTGTTTTTATTATCTTTATTTAAATTGGATGGTCTTGTATTAAACGATCTGTTTGAATAAATTCATACTTAAATATTATATTATAATCGAGGTGGATAATGGAAGTCTTTCCTTCCAAAGGATATTTATAAGTAGGTAGTAGAACCTACTCTTAGAGGTACATACTTGCTCAAATAAAAATTTATGAAGAGTACTAGTGCAATGGATATATTTTCAAATCAAATCTTTTATTGTGGGCATAGGTTATAATACAGAGTAGACAGATGTTAGGTACATTACAGTTTCATTATGTCCTGCCTTGTAGGCATACAATAATTAAAGTAATAATAATTAAGTCAACATGCAAAATAATCATAGGTATCACATATAAAGCAAATCTTACAAAACAAGAATTAGATGCATGGTGACAGTTTGTAGTAGATACTAATTATTAAGAAAACCTTAGATCGTGTAGCAAGCTTTGTCAATTAAAAAATTACGTAATTTATATTTGAATAGTGGCAGTTCCTTAGTGTTTAAAATGTCCACAGGTATCCTATTGTAAATTTTAGATGCCATCCCGAAAAGACTTTTGCTCAGCAGAGCAGTTCTACATATGTGGTAAACTAGATATTGTATGTATATATATTTTTGATTTTACTTCACCGAATAGATTTTTATTTATTTTAACAAATACCGCAACTTCATAGATGTAAGTTGATGTAAAGGTCAAAATTTTAAATTTTTTAAAATATGTTTCGCATGATTCAGGAACAAAGCGCAAAAAAGCGCAAAAAAGATGCGTTCGCGCAATTGCTACCAGCAATTGCGCGAACGCATCTTTTTTGCGCTTTTAATTTTGCTACCAAACCAGCGTTTCTGTGCTCTGCTTTATTCGGTAGCATCATGATTTCTGCCGAGAGACGTCTACTAGGCATAGGGGCAGCAGTAACTTTTGAAGGTTTCCCACAAAGTGGAGCAATGACCTGGTGAAGGCCGTAGTTAGCTTGTTTTGAGAATCAAGCGTAGCCATATCGACTAGCCGGTCAATGTGGATACGCTAGAAGGGTAGTATGATTAATTTTAAAAATATTCATCATTAACATCAGCCTTTTAATGTTTCCACTGCAGGTCAAAGAACTCCTCTCTCGAGAGACTTAATCCACCACGCGAGCCCAGTGCAGGTTAGAGGATGACACATGGTCTTCGATTTTTTAGTTCTAGGACAAGCCGGTTTCCTCACGATGTTTTCCTCCACCGCTTTTGGAGTAGTGGTGATTAAAATAATTTACACAAAGTCTGCCTGGGTTAGAACCACGACCTAGGACTCGTAGGGTCAGAGAATTCGGGATCGTTACGCCACTGGTTTAAAATTATTATCGCTCAAATATTCGTATTTATCCGTGGTAGTTGTCCGTAATCTCTAAATGGGACAGATTACGCTATCCAAAAGCAAATAACAGCTGTTCTCCTTTCAACGGAATATTCCCATGTAGCCCTGATTCAATAAATTATCGTTTTTCCTTAATACTTTTCTTTGTACCATTTTTGGTTAGCTGGATGAAATGTAATCCTTACGGTAAATAAACCACAAAGTAAGTATGTACTACAGTGAAAATATTATCTTGTCTTACTTCCAAATATGTTATTTATATAATATTAAGTTTGGATGGATGTGTGTGTGGATGTATGTTTGTTAATCAATCACGCCAGTACGGCTGAACGGATCTAGATTAAATTTAGCACAGAGATAGATTAAAGTCTGCAATAGCACATAAGCAACTTTTCATATCGGTTTTTTTATTTTTTAAAACGTTGGCCCACACTTGGTATTTCTTCCTTTATCGTAAGTGCGTTTACAAACATATAAACTCACATAGACAAACACCCAAAGTCAGAACAACTATCTGCAGGTCCTACACAATCAGTTGGTGCGGGAATCGAACTGGCGACACGCAGCTCAGCAGTCAATCACTCAACCACTGCGCCAACCGTGCGCCCATAATGTTACTTTGGGATAAAAACGTGGATAAAAAGAACGAGGAATGTATTAACCTACACACCCGTGTATCACACGACGTTTTTCAATACAATTGTGGGAAATAGTAAAAACAAATCAAAGAATTAAATTTGTTTTGTCCATAAAATAAAATAATCGTAAGTCGCCCTACATCTTTCTCGAGATTTTTGGGGCAAAATTTCATCCTGCGCAGTTTTTGCCTCAGATAAAATATCGGGCAAAATTAATTCTATTTCATCACTTGTACTTGAACTCATTATAAAAAACCGGCCAAGTGCGAGTCGGACTCGCGCACGAAGGGTTCCGTACCATTTTCGTAAAAAATGGCAAAAAAATGACGTTTGTTGTATGGAAGCCCCCCTTAAATATTTATTTTATTTTGTTTTTAGTATTTGTTGTTGTAGCGGCAACAGATATACATCACCTGTGAAAATTTCAGCTGTCTAGCTATCACGGTTCATGAGATACAGCCTGGTGACAGACAGACAGACAGACAGACAGACAGACAGACAGACAGACAGACGGACCGCTGAGTCTCAGTAATAGGGTTCCGTTTTTACCCTTTGGGTACGGAACCCTAAAAAGATAATCAATTTATCACACATGAAATTTAAATTTTCACAAAATGGCGCGTTTTTGCAACTAGACATATTTTTTTTTACAACGAAAACAGGCTATACAGCCTATTAAATTTTTGACTAATGTTGATGTGAAAATGATTAAATTAAAACTGTTAATTAAATATATTAAACTAGCTGACCCCCGCGGCTTCGCTCCCGACAAAATTATAGCCCTTGTTACTCGGGAATAATGTAGCTTCCCATAGGTGAAAGAATTTTTGAAATCGGTCCAGTAGTTTCGGAGCCTATTCGGTACAAACAAACAAACAAACAAACCAAAAAATCTTTCCTCTTTATAATATTGGTATAGACAACCATCTAAAAGACTTTTGAGAATTCAATGCTAAGACCGGACTCATTCATTTTCCTCGTATAAAATCTATCCCATGATATTCTATGTATGAAAACTCCTTGCTACTAAACTTTTTAAATTGACTTATAAATTTAAAACTAAACTGCAAAACTAATGATCGAGCGCGTAAACAAAAGTCACGACCGCGTAATCGAAAGATGCCTGTGCAAAAGATTTGATTTTCGAATCATAACTATAGCCTCTGAAAGTGCGCCATGTTTAACAACTGTATTGAAAAATACTTTTAACGCGGGCTAAGCCACTGGCAGAAGCTAGTAATATAATAAATGCGAAATTTGAATGTGTTGATGTGTGTATGTTTGTTACTTAATCACGTCAGAACTGCTGAATTTGGCACAGAGATAGATTATAATCAGGATTAGCACATAGGATACTTTTGTCCCGAGAATATGTTCCCTCGGGATAATTTTCGACTTTACGAGCGAAGCCGCTGGCATAGTCTAGTAATAATAAAATAGTCAACTACCTCGCTGGTCTAGTGGTCACAAGCAGTACTGCTGAGCATGAGGCCCAGGGTTTGATGCCCGTGTCGTGCAAAGTGAATAACACTTTCCATCATGTCTCTCACACCCTATTACATAAAGAAAGAAGGAAAAAGTGTTTAACTGTCACATGGGAATAAACATAACCGGTAAATTGTGGGTGTACTATAGGTGCACCTCTTCCCATCCCTTTGGCAAAAGGCGTGATGTTATGTAATGATGAAAAAAAAACATAAAATCGTATTTTATTCTCTGAAAATAATATATGATATGTTCTGATCGATCGCAAATTTACTATTTTTCTTGTTAGATTTGGCCTGCTTAAAATTCAGCAGCATTCATTCAATTCACTTGTACTTCGTCGCAGTCGGGTAAAAATCAGACGCACTTCAAGTAAACGGACTTAACTAATGTTTTGGTATGTAGGATAAACCTTAATCTATCTATGCAATTAGAACACAATAGATCCCATGGGTCGAAGTGTCCGAGTTATTTCTCGGCCCCTCCACAAGATAAGATAAGATCTATGCAATTAAGGTTTTTAAAATGTTCCACTTAATCTATGCAATTGTGGTTTTTAAAATGTTCCCCTCTCACAGAGAGGAGGCCTGAGTCCCAGCAGTGGGAAAGTTAATAGGCTGATGATGAAAATGTTCCAACTTTTTATACGGGTAGTTTTGATTTTGCTGCTAAAATATAAAGTCTGCAAAAACAGGTTTGGTCTAAAGGTTGAGGCCTATATTGTAAGTCCATTTGATGCAAATTTTACCCACTCCGATAGACTAAGGGTTGATTTTTGAATTTAGCAGGTTAGGTAATTATATTTGTCATTGTTGCCTCTAGATCCAGTGTGTTTTGACCACCATGACCTACGGTGCCGAGATGTGGACGCTCACGCAGGAGGCTGTGTGCAGGTTTCAAGTTGCACAGAGGGCCATGGAGCGTTCCATGCTTGACATACGGCTAATAGACCGAGTTCCAAACGTTGAGATCCGAAGACGTTCGAAGGTTGCCGACATCTGAACTCAAATGGAGCTGGGCAGGACCCACGGGAAGGCGCAGTGATGATAGGTGGAGTACGGTGGTGACCGAGTGCCGTCCAAGGTTTGGAAGAAGAAGTATCGGTCGTCCAGCGGCGAGATGGGCAGATGACATTGTTGCCATCGTGGGTAGAACCTGGACGAGGCAGGCACAGAAATGTGGGGATTGGCACAAGAAGAGAGAGGCCTATGCTCAGCAGTGGGTAAAGTCAGAATGTGGATGATAATTTTGATGATTTATCAAACTAGACTTTAGCCTGAAAACATGTCAAACTTTGGCACTAAAGTAGGAGTTGACACGTTTTTAACTCAAAATACTCCATTCAGAAATCGGCCCTAAGTCCCCATGACTAAACCCCAAATTTCAAATAAATATCAAGTAAAACTGTCAACATGATTGAGTGAAGTGGAAGAAAGAAGAATAAATGCTATGCTTAAAGGAAAATACCTAAATAATATAAATTATTATTATCTTACTGTGTGTAAAAAAAAACTGATTGTTACAAAAAAATACGATCGACTTCCAAATAAAAACACCACTGAATGTAAAATAATTTCAATTTCGGAAGTTGGTGATCCTGGTTTTTCAATTTAGTGTCCAAAGTTATGCCAGAAATAGTTTCCCCGAATAATATAAAACTTGAACATAACCGGTGAAATCAGAGAGTACCAAGGTGAACAGTACACATCTAGCTACCCCTTTAGAGCGTACCGACGTAATGTTATGTTATGAAATGGCGTAAAAACTAAGCATACATGCGATTGCAGCAATCGCGAGATATTTGCCGTTGGTTTTTGAAGAATTCAGATGTATATCTCCAAAGTTCTTCATCAAATCATCAGGGCCTACATACCCTTTAGTGCCTTAAAGCATACTCCTTAGTAACGGCTAGGTTATAAAGGTAGGACAAAAAAAATATAATTGATTCATATTCATAATTTTGAACACAAGGTTTTTTCGTGTAACTAATAGTTTTGCTTTAAAATAAATAATTAACAACACGATATTTTTCGCAGCTTTTGGAAACTTCTCCAAAACGACTTGGATGTTAAAAAATATTTTTACACAGAAAAATTTATGGGTGGCATTTCTTCATAACTAACATAGCATACAGCTACTCGAACTCAGAAACTAACGCTTCTCAAAATGTGGTCGAAAATAGTCCTTGTGATGCTGTTGGTCTGTCTAGTTGGCCAGGTATGGTCTAGACCAGAAGTTAAGTAGTAACTATTTAGTAATCAGTGCCAGAAGTGGTTGCTTTTGCTTGCCCAACTGGATACCAGTACTTCTATGAACGTTGTTTAAGGTAAGTGTTATTTTCTATCTGCCGTTTGAGGTTTCTGTTCCTCAAAAGGAAAAAAAGAAACCCTCATGGGACCACTTCTTTGTCTGTCTATCTGTTCGTGTGTTAAGAGGAAATGCGGTCGCAGACATCTGACTGAATATTCTTAATAAAAAGCCGGAGTTCGAGGTTTTGCTCTCGCCTATTTATATCGCCTATATCAGCGCAGTGTTATTTCTTTTTTGGATTTTGGGTTTTTATTTTTTATTATTGTTTAATTTTATGCTTATTATCGGTGAACATACATAGAAGAAAAAAATAAAAACATACGTAAAGTCGAACACAGAACCTCCTCCCTTTTGGTAAGTCGGTTAAAAATCTAGGTAATCCCGAACAAGACAATCAATGGCATCAAATTAAAATCATTACCGTTAAGTTATTCTTTCCTACCTCTTCATTTGAATCAAAAAGGGTACGTACATGCGGGACCGAACAAAACAAATATCATTCAATCTTCGTTCGTTCGAAGTTTATGCCAAGTCGGAAGTTGTGTTCGTGGGCCGCTGAAATAACACATAATAATATATCTTTATTTATATGTTATTTTAGCACTGAGAAGAGTGAAGTTGACGTTTCGTTTCGAACTGTGTCTTGTTGATTTACAAATTGTGTTTTTTTGCTGTGAGGTTTATTTACTTTGTAATCAGACCATGACCAAGAGTGAACAAGATTTAGGTACTTTTCAACTAAGAGGAGGTTCTCAATTCGGCTCTATGTTTGTTACGCTATTACTCCGCCAATCATGAATTTATTTGAAAACTGGTGCTTTTGTGTGGCCCCATTAAATTAGATCAAGGTCTAACGAGTAATTTTTACCTTACTGCCGAAGGAGGGTAATGTGTTAATCAGGCTATGTAAAACGTATGTGTGTATGTATGTATGTTTGATCCTATGTGGCGTTCTAGAGACCAAACGCGTTGGCCGATTTTGATGATACTTACGCGAGTGTAACTGGCAACATTAAAATTGGAAAATAAAAAAAGAATTTTGGGCGCCATATTGTGGGGCACCATTTATTTTTTCTTCCATTACCCACCGTGTGGGGTGTCAAAATAAAGGGTTTTAAGAGGTGATTTCATAAATAAATAACACTTATATGTTTAAATGTACCTAATTCTAAAAAAAAATAACTAAATAGTTGCAAATAAAAAAAGTATTTAAGAATAACAAACAACCCGACTGCTTAAAAAGCCAACTAAAAAGAAGTAAACAAGAAGAAAATCATGCTGTGCAGTTGGAGGATACATCTGATTTTAGTCAGCCAGCTCGCGAACAGCGTATAGTCCGACTGCACATCATGATTTTCTTCTTGTTAAGTTTTTTTTTCAGTTCGGTTTTTAAGCAGTCGGGTTTTTTGTTTTTGTTTTAAGTATTCCTTAATAATGCGTATTTTCATGGTAACATAAGATGCCAAAACTAAAAAGAGAAAAATAAAAACCTTTTTTCCTATACTCCTACCCTCTTACTAATAAACGCGGAATAAAGTTATACCAGGTATAACTAAGGTATACATATACATTTTCATAGGTTTATACCTGGTATAACTTTATTCTGCGTTTATTTGTAAGAGGGCTAGTCTGTAGGTACCGTATACATTTTTTTCTATCCATTGATGGTGCACCAGTCGATCTTCATGGTTATGAATCGCTTGTGACTTCTCCGTGCCTTCGAAAGCACATGCCTGTTATATAATATATTTATTCAACAAAAATTACAGATATATGTTTAATTTTTAACCGACTTTCCAAAAAGGAGGAGGTTCTATGTTCGACTTAATGTTTTTTTTTGTATTTTCTTTTATGTTTAGGTTTCCGTATGTATTATTGTTTTTACCTTGGTGTACAATAAAATATATACGCAGGAGTTAAAATGTTTACGACTTAACTCCGAGATTACAAACTCTACATTTATTTATTTAACTCGACTAAATGTGCAAGTGGGACAGGCAAATGAATTTCACAATGACATAAGACAAAAAGCCAGACTAGCGGAATTAACACCACAAATCGCGTAGTAATCTCAAACCGGTGAAGGAAAACATTGTGAGGAAACCAGCATGTACTAGAATCAAAAATATGAAGACTTGTGACATTCTTCAACCCGCACTGGGCCCGCGTGGTGGATAACGGCCCATTTCCTCCCGCAGAGAGGAGGCCTGTGTCCCAGCAGTGGAAACATTAAAAGGCTAACTTTGACTATTTACTTTGCGTTGGCAAAGCACTGAGTCAGCAAAATACATGGCTGTTTATTGCAGCATAAATTATGATGGCCTGACTTTCTATGCTCATCATTTGAACAGAGATACCTACTTTATTTATTCTTTGTGGTGGCCTTGTGGCTAAGACCTTGCTTCTCGTGATCATGTGTGAGGTCCTGGCTTCAAATTTTGTTAAGTACTAGTGTGACTTGTCCAATTCATATGTACTTTCTGTGTTTATCTTAGGCATCACTGACAACGGTGATGGCAAACCTCGTGAGGAATCCTGGGCTTGAATCTTGAACAAGCGTGGTGCTCGTGCCTTCTGTGTATGAGAAGAAGCTTTTGCCCTGAAGTGGCATAGTAAGCCGCCTTAGGCAAAAGCGGTTAACAGCTGGGGCGGCTAACCACGCAGCTACCCGCGCAGCTACCCGCGCAGCTACCCGCGCAGCTACCCGCGCAGCTACCCGCGCCGCTAACCGCGTAGCTACCCGCTTTTCCATTTTAAAATACAGCCGCACTTAAAAATTACCAACCGTTTCACGGCTGGCTGCCATCTTATACGAACAGGCGCACAGTGGCCAACTTCGATGAATTAGCGCTACGAAAATCCTAATTCTCAAGTTGTGGATAGATTAAACAAATACTTTAATCTGTTTAGTACTATCTACTACACAATACATATTGATAAAGAGTCTTTGTGTGTTATGGTACGTCCAAGTTATCAGTTGAGCGAATAAGTTAACTATCTTTATTTGTATTGTGATTTCTGCGTAAAGTTTGCTAAATAGTTAAGGATTTGAAAAACATGGTGCATATTAATGAAGGTATTTATATCGTGTAGTTTGTATTATGTTTAAGTATATCTATATATTTAGTTTATTCTTTTGAGTATAATTTTCTTGATTATATTGTATTTATAGTTGTATATATTTTTTGCATGAACCTGATTCGTTTAATTGTCAATATTGCACCTACCACTAGTTGTCTCTGCATCACCCAAAGGTTGACTGGTAGAAAATGCCTAAGGCATTAAGTCCGCCTCTGTACGTTTGTGTGCATGAAGTTTTAAATAAATATTATAAATTTTTCAAAGTTATTTTGTAAAATAATTATTTATTATGTTATTGAATTTTCAACTACATTTTTTTGCCTTTCGAAGCGTAGACATTTCAAGAAACATGTTAGAACACAACAATTTTAGTGATAACAGCTGGAGTCAACCTTTTGCTATTAGATTTGATCAATAACCAACTCGTCTGACGCTTTGTTCATATACTGTAAGGTACAAAATGAGAAAAAGTAGAGGTTGGTTGCCTGTTGGCCTTATCTATACCAATATTATAAAGAGGAAAGATTTTTTGGTTTGTTTGTTTGTACCGAATAGGCTCCGAAACTACTCGACCGATTTTAAAAATTCTTTCACCAATAGAAAGCTACATTATTCCTGAGTGACATAGGCTATTTTTTAATCCCAAAAACGGATCCTGTAGGGTGGCCCACGGGAGCGAAGCCGCGGGGAACAGCTAGTTATGAATAAAAAAGCTGGATTTTACGTATAACAGAAATCATCGGTACCATTAAACTGTTACCAATTTATAGTTGCGGTCACAATTTCGATTACAAAGAAATTATCCAAATATTTAAACGTTTGTTTTAACCGTAATTGATTCCACCTTCTGAGTCATAAATATATAATGAGTTTCCATTGATTCGAAAAGAAGAAGAAGGAGAAACATTTTCGGCTTGGGCAATTAATAATTATTACAAGCTTTTCACTATCTGCGCCACCACTCAAATTTCCGTGACCAAAATTGAGCCAAGAGGGATGTATTAAGTCCTCCTAGTCAAATTTCGGTCACAGTGGTTTATCTCACTGGAGATTAGCCACCGACACGGCAACTCGTCCTTCGGCAAGTATGCTAAACGTTCGAAGGTTTGGCTTGGTACTGCGCCGATCTCTCTCAGGTTGTGTCGGTTAGCCGCTCCATTGCCTACACTCTATTATGCTATTAAAAATTAATAAGAATTTAAAAAATTACTGACTTCAACATGTATGACCATCGCATACCCACATAAAAAGTAAATAATTTAGGTGTTAGCCATCTTACAAACATACCTGAAAAGGCCCCATAAATGTGACGCACTACATAGAGATACACCTCACCGCTTGCCAAAAGCTCTGACACGCTGTCGGTAAATCCATTCAAAGGCACATCCCTAAAATCCTGAGCCAATCGGACAGACTGCGGTCGCTAACTCGGTTACCTGGCCAGGGGCATCGGCGCCGATTTTAGTGTGCAAGCATAGATGCCTTTTAGGAAGAGTGGCAGGTTAATAGTTAACCCCTGTTCTGGACTGAGAATTTGAAGTTGAAAACTGGACAAAATCTACTTTATTGCTAAAGTTTGACAATTTCTCATGATTGAACTTCGATTTCTTATTTCAAAAATCGGTTGTTAGACTCACAGAAGTACGTGAAATTGATTATTTAAATTAGGCTGAGAATCAATACTTTAGAATATCAAAGGATACCAATGACAGTCTTTAAACATCTATTTAAACGATACTAAAATAGCGAACCTTCACCATTTCTTGCAACTGAATTTCAAAGCAGTTATCCTCCACCGATTAAGATTAAATTTTGGCTATACGTTTAGTTTAGATCAAAATGCATGGTTAGCTAAGTGAGGACATTCTAAATTCAATATGGCGGAAGGCTCAAAATGGTGGACTGGTTATTTTTTGTACACTGCAATGATATGGGTATCAAATTCAACGATTTTTTGGGAAGAATACGAAAAAAGCTAGTTTGAAAAACAAAGAGTTTATTTTAGCATTAGTTTTAGTTTGAAAGAAGAAGTGGCCCAACTAACTTCCCTTCCCTTTCTTATAATTTTAGAGATCTATACCAGAAAGTTGGTAAGGTTGAATGATTATTAATTTGATCTTTGGTGACGTCAGCTCAAATTAGTGGTTTGGTGACCTATCATCATGATCCATCGAAATTATTCGAAATACAAATCCACTGCTGGACATAGACCTCTCCCAAGTATTGCCACATCAACAAGTCCAATTCCCACAGCCGTCACCAAGGCAACGGTCCACTTCATTATGATCCATTTATATCAACGCCTGTAGCCAAGTTGACAATCTACAATCGATAACGCTAGTAGAAAACGAATCAATGTATGGGAATGACACATCTGAACGTTAAGTCTCGTGGTCAGACCATACAAATAGAAGGCGCTAACGATTGTAGAAAGATATTCGTTACGAAACGTTTGTAACTTGGCTAGGGGGATGAGTATAACCAAGTCGCTTCTCAAGAAAAACAAAACCTCTAGCTTGAACCTACAGATTACTCAGATTAACCGTCTCACAAACAAGACATAAAAACCGTAAAACCGTAAACTCACTTACCTTATAAAGTTCTGCAATGAGTATAAATTGCGAACGCTTTTTCCTTCCCAGGAATTCCCTAGTGGTTGAAAAGACGTCCAATATACTTCGTATAGTCTGAAGCTATTTATAGTATTATAGTAGTATCGGTTGAAAGTTGTGCCTGTGACAAGTTGGTGGCTTATTGCCTGCTTAAAGGATTTATGGAGCGCTTATAAATGGATTAAGTCAACAGGTGCGATTGCACTGGTGAGAAGTTTGGTTTCTTATTTCAAGCGAAAAGAGTTTGGACAAGTGTAATGCTTGGGTAATTCGAAAAGTTTGAAATTTGCGGCTCTGGAACTGTATTTTAAACTATGTCTCACCTAATTTTCTGCCCTCTATATCCGGAAACTAGCAGTCAAAGCGACTTAAGAAAAGCCGTGGCGGTGCGACAGTATTGGAAAAACAGAATTGTATAGTTTGATAGTCACAAAAAGGAAGAAAACGTGCCGCGGAATCTAAGAAATCAGATTCACTACCAACTTTGTTCCATGACTCATCATTTTGTCACTGCTTGGTATGTAATATTCTCTGAGAGAAGGCGAGAGAGATATTTAATTTCTTTTCAGTGAGTGCATGATAAGCTAGAAGTAATCAGTCACATTGTTTGATTGATGCGATAGGCACACGGCCAACCAGTTTTTAAGTGCCAATTTCAGTACGAATTTTGAATGAAATTCAATTGTTTAATCCATTACATGCACCTGTTACATATTTAACTACAATATTAAACGATGCCCACTATAACTAGAACATTAAAACCCAAAAAAAAACTCATTTCTTTATAGTATGCCTAACAAATCGGAAAACAGGAGTTCTATAACAGAAAATTATATGACGTACTTTTCCGAGTGACCACTTTCCCGAACCTCTTAAAGAATTGAAAATTCATAGAATCTATTTTGAAATAGAAAACTGGCCTTTCAACTACATTACTGGAACAGCATTTTATACAATATCCTGTTTAGTGTTTGTAAACAACTGTACACTGCCGTCCTACAGCAAGAGTGCTGCTATCTGACAATTGGCCGATTTTAGTTTCTTTATGATATCGTTCTCAGCAAAATATTCTCTATCGCTCTGTATAAGTACTCTTTTCTACAGTCAATGGATTCCGGATAAGAAATAAAAGAGGCTCCAAATCACTATCTTTACAAACCTATTATTGTTAAAATTAACGTGCGCAATTAAATTTATTTTTGGACACCGGAAACTGTAGAATTTTTTTATTTATCGATAGGTTCGTGTTTGTCCACTATCTCGCCTGATAGTAATCGATTATGTGGTCTACGGTGAAGCACGCTTGCCTAGAAGTAACCTATACACTTTTGACTTAAATACATCTAGGTTGTAGCTATCAGGAAACAAATACTCCGGCAAGGAACTCCAGGAATAATGACGCATTGTCGTACGTCTTGAAGTCCGATGATGGATAGGGCTAGGCGGAATCAAAGTGCAACGTTGCCAATAAGCCTCTTGGCCCGTCTGTCAATCGACTCATGTGCAACAAGCTGGTATTTGTTAGATCCGTCCCAGAGGTGAGAGCAATACTCCATGCATGACCGAACTTGTGCTTTATACAAGTATTATACACACATCAACACGGTCTAGGGATATTTTTAAAAAAGCGAATTACTATCAATGTGTTAATTATTTATATGACATGTATATATTTAAAAAATACGTTATTTAATATTCTACCATTTTTTAATAATGGTTAAGGTACTTCGATTAAAATTTCAGGATTTTATGGAAAAAAAAATCAAAAATTTTAATTTGGAATTACATACATACATACATAAACTCACGCCTTTTTCCCATGGGGATAGGCAGAAACTACAGAACGCCACTTGCTACGATCCAATTTTAATTTGAAATTAGTCTGAGATAATTTACAAACAAATCGGTGTACAAAAGATTCCAATGCGGCCAGTACTTTTCGAGTTATTTAATTGAGTATATGGTTCATAATTGATAAACACCATCGATTTTGATTACTTTGCGGTTTTTTGTCTTCCGTCCATAACTCAAAATTTAAATATGATTTTGTCAGATAGCAGCATTTTGGCTACAGAACGGCAGTACAACATTTATGTCGGCAGCGCACACAGTACACGGCAAACAGTGTTTTTCAGTGAGGAGTCATTAGCTGCGGCTTTTCTAGGTAAGGTGCGGTTTCGTGCGGATCCATTCGGGTCCATGCGGATCCATGTGGTCTCGTGCGGTAACTTTTCTGAACATTTCACGTTGAAACTGTTTTATTTGAGTGCGGATGCGGACGGACTGAGTGCTACCTGCTGGGGTTAACCAGACAAACGATACAAGTTTTGATATTGCTGTTTTGAAACAAGAAACTAGTGTGACATGATTAACGTGAGAATTTGTACACACGGTAACTGTTTGTTTTGAAGCTCATGAGGTTTTTAAATGGTAATTTTATGAAGATCTCCCTTTCACCAAATAACCTTTTTGTGTAGACCTTGTGAGTGGTGTGTTATTTTTAAAAGCTTTTATTAAACTTGAAATGTATGTGTGTTTGGGTCAAATCTTGTAACTTTTTTTTTTTAAATGCTTGTTAATTTATTTGTAAAAACAATGGTGTAAATATGTACATACTTAAACACTAAACAAAAGTAAACTATCCAAAAAAAAAAAACTAAACCTAACTACTTACACTATATACAAAAGAAAAGTACACTTAGGCGTCGAAGTACTCCTCCACATCGCTGTCATCCGGGAACGTGCCCAGAAGACTGACAGCATTGCCACGTTGAATGGCAATGCTGATTCTTTGCGCAAAGAAAGAGCCAGCCCTCTGGTCACGCACAGTGTCGATCAGTCGGCGAGAGATCTCCTTAAAAAGGAGACGTGCACTCGGGCCCCATGACCCAAGCGTTTCGACCCCAAACGGCTCAAAACTGTAATTACCAATTAGATTACAGTATTTGCGCCGCTTGAGGGCCTCAGCAGCCGCAGCAGCAGCGCCAGCACAGCCCGCCGAACTAGGAAGATGAGATGGCGCAAGGGTGTCGACACAGGTTGCGTCCCACACCAGAGGCCTACCCACCTTCCACGGCACCAATGTCATGCCATCTGGTCTCTTCCCATCGTCACGTACCAAACCGCTAGGTTCTAATACAGCTGGTACGCTGGCGGTGATAAGGGCCCGACGAATAATGTCATTGATGCTGGCGTGCCGTGCTATGCGTCCTGCGCTCTTGCAACAAGACAGGCCATGGTGCCCAAGGCTGCCGACAGCTTCACCACAATGGCACCGATGCGGAGCAACACAAGGTGCGCCTAAGCGTAGACAGGTCGCTAGCCGAAACGAAGAGTCATCCATCATAGTGCCTATGGTGAATGACGGGAGTGCTTGAAGCCACAAACCCGACTCCCATTCCCCCACAGCCAGCAGACGCGCACGCTCAGCAGTACTAGACGATGTATTAATAAAGTTATTCTGTATAATACTGCAGAGCGGCACATCCCATCGTCTCTGGGAGGACAGGTTGTCGGGCAGATCCGTATTGGGACAAGCCATTTTCCAAGCGTTCGACGCATCGGTCAAATACGGTACCTCAAAATCAACCAGTGAGGAAGGTAAGATGTTCCTGGTTAATTTATCAGTACCGTGGACCGAGGAGAGGAAGGCTGGCAAACTTATACTTGAAATTTTGCGGACGCCGAGGCCACCCAAGCGAATGGGAAGCGTGGCTTGTTGCCATGCTCGGTCGTCCAAGGCCACATTTAGGATAGATGAAAGTGTGTTCTTTATAATTTGGTCTACTTTTTCTAAAAGTTGTGGGTGTTTCCACAAATGAGAGGAGCGAAGGCTATAAGTAAATTTTGGTCCAAAGCAACAATATCGGATAAGTGTGTAGGCCGAATGCATGTTAATTTTGAAAAGTCTTTCCGAGACATCGTTAAAATTTTGTATTTTCTGTTCAATGAAATTTGGAAACGATTCATCAAAAATAGGAGAACCCAAGAGGTGAAGAGAATTTCTCTCAGTTATTTTAATATTAGGTGCTATGGCGTTGAATTATGCTAAAGTAGTCTGTCGGTCAGTAGTTTGGGGGAGGTAAATTTCGCATTTCGAAAGATTAAGTTCTAGCCCAATAGAGCTAAATTTATCGTTCAAAAAAGTTAAGTCGTTCAAGACTGTATCTACATCACCTCCTAGGGTTCCATCATCCAAATACCATACATTGAATTTAGAATTTAGTTGCCGAATGATTGGGTTTATCGCCAAACTGAAAATGACTGGCCCAAGAGGGTCACCTTGTTGACAACCAACAGCTGATTCCAAAAGGTTTTCCTTGTAGAGTAATTTAGAGGGGTGCCTATAACATTGATATAGAAAACTGTAAATTTTGGGTATTTCTTTTTGAACTTCTGTCAACAAGGTATCCCTGTTTACGGAATTGAAGGCATTTTTTATGTCAACCTTGAGTATGACCTCACCTTCATTGCTGTTGAGGTATGTCGATAAAGCGTGTACCGCAGCCTCACAGCCCCCTTTGGACCCGAAGCCCAGCTGTAGGGGCTGGAATTTGCTGGCCAGTGCTTCGCTGTAAAAAGCACAGCAAATTTTGGCTGCGATACGTCTGTATGTAGACCCTACGGCAATGGGACGAATGCCACCATCCTTCTTGCGCAGGGCACAGAGATTTGCCCCGTACAAAATATCAATGACGGCTTCGTTCACATTGCCGGAGAGCATGAGGTTGATGACGGCCGTCAGCTCCTTCAAAAGGGACTCACCAGCTTCCCCGGCGCCTGCGCACATTAAATCTTTTAAATGTTGGGGTGTCAGGCCGTCGAGGCCGCCGGCGGATCCACTCCGGAAGGAGCCTACGGTCACACACAGTTGTTGGGCTGTAATTTGCAAAATGTTGTTTTCAGGATCGGGGGGGTCGGGGAAGGTGAGATCATCTGCCGGGTCGGGGTGTTTGCTCTCCAGAGCTGTAAGTGTCTCTGGAGAGTACGGTGCAACCACATCGCTGCTGAAGATTATCCTAGCCGCACCTCTGATATCACCTTCACCAAGTTTAGACTCCACATGGTGCAATAACCCTCTTTGGGGGAGGTGTGATGTTAATTTAGGTTCGAAACTTTGGGCCGAAATATTACAGTTGTCTTTGATTTGAGCGGTTAAAGATTTATTGGTAGCCAGATTTTTTTGGACATGTAGGATTCTAAACGGGAAGGTGAGTAAATGCTCCCAAGCACTTAATGAGTTCTCTCGGACGGCGATGCGGACACAGCGTGCCAGGCTCGATGCCACGGATGGTCTCGCGCCACGAGGAACTCTTTTTAAAACTGGCGTTGAAGTTTTTAATTTTGCAAGCGTTTGCCAAAGGGGTTGAGGGGGTGAATCAGGTGTAGCAGTACTGGGTATTGTTGGGCATGATGAAGGTACATTGTGGGTTTTGTGTTTCTTACCCAGATGTACCTTTAGACCTCGTTCACCTTTAAAAAACCGTGCTTGGGAACAGTGAGGGCATCTGACTAGGGCATCCAGCGATGTGGCAGGTTGACAGGCGCTTCGTACGGCATCGCTACTGTCGTAATTATTAAGCATATAAATTAATAATTCTAATACAATACTTACAGGAAAAATTTATAAGTCATAAAAAAATTAAATAGGCACTTAAAACTATATTTACACTGCACCATTTACTTACAACTAAAACAAACTGCTATAAAATAAACACTAAAACACAATTTTTCACAAAAAATGTCACTGTCACAATGTGACGCAGACGCCAACGGCGCCCTTGGGCGCCCCGCGCACGCAGGGCAGTCTTCCCGGCCAGCAACAATTAGGTGCGCTTTAAACGAGCAATTCATGTATATATATAATCTGAATCTCGGAAACGACTCCAACGATTTTCATGAAATTGAGTATGCAGGGGGTTTCGGGGGCGATAAACCGATCTAGCTAGGTTTCATTTTCAGAAAACGACGTTTTCTTATTTTCACCTGGGCAGAGCTCGGTCGCCCAGGTACTGGAAAATAAGTGACGCCTATTGGCGGTAGGCCTTCCTCAAGGAACGATGATCTGATGAAGGAGAGAAGGCGCGCTGGATTTGAGAAGCACGGGACCAACAGATCGGTGTTATATTAACTTTAAAAAACCCCCAGTTTTTTGGGCACTATTCACTATCTTGTAACTAAATTTTAAAGCAGTTATCTTCCACCGATTAAGATGCCATACACATAGTTTGGATCACAATACAAGTGACGTCATTCTAAATTCAATATTGCGGACGGCCCAAGATAGCGGACTAGTTATTTTTTGTAT
Organism: Orthosia gothica; assembly: GCA_949775005.1. Classification (NCBI taxonomy): domain Eukaryota; kingdom Metazoa; phylum Arthropoda; class Insecta; order Lepidoptera; family Noctuidae; genus Orthosia; species Orthosia gothica. The sequence continues at coordinate 28,518,683 of OX459046.1, read as the reverse complement.
AGTACCATGATGTAGGTATCAAATGCAAGGGTTTGCTGAGAACAATGCGAAAAGAAATAGATAAAAAAAAGAAATTTTTTATTTCTTGCTGGTCCATTCTGTGCTACTCCTCTTCAAAATCGTTTTTTGCTTGTGGAATGTGGATATCCTTACCATAGTGAAAAAAATTTGTCTGTCTCACACTGACTAAAACCACACAGTTCTTCAACTAAGCACCCTTAACCAGGTTGCTGGCACACATGTACAATTACGTCTCACTCCCCCAGCCAGTTACGCTACTCTTTCCATCTTTTGCGAGGTCACTCGCGCTTTATTCTTCAGTTTTAAGCCAACCTGTGTCACGGAAAATTTAAAAAAAAATTCTCGCAATCTGATTAGATAATGATAATATCAATTATACTATTTTCCTATCTATTGGTACACATTCGCAGTTTCAAACACTTGAAATTCCCAGGTTGATAAATTCTAGGGAAGATTTACGGACATATCGTAACACCATCGTTCCTTGGTACAAACCAAGCGCATTAGAATGTTATTTAGACTAGAAGCCATATTGGTGGCGCGTCTACAAGACCTCAAAATGTTGTATGCAGCGGCATAGCGCTTTAAAGCGGATTGCAAGCCGCTATTTTTTTATATTTAATCTTCAAACGATTTTAACTCTTTTTTACTTGATTATGTTATCTTGCTATGTAGAGAATGTGTTTTGATGGAGGGATCTTTCTTCCTCGTGTTATTGGAATATATGAGAATAAATCCTATTATAATTAAATATTTTCCCCTGCGATAACTGGGCGTACGTAGGCTACAGTTTTTGTTTGTCTTGTTTATGTTAACAAATATTTTACTTAGCAATTAAATTGTAAGCGTACGAACAAGCAATAGATGTCGATTCCTGTTGCAAAGAGGAAACATATTTTTCAAAAAATATATTAAACAATAAATGACAAGGATTTAATTAAGTATCTTATTCCAAATAAATACATTAAATTTTGCTATGTGTAGATAGGCAACATTTCTGATAAACAGTAAATCACTCAACAGGCAAGACATGCTTTAGATACAGCCTTTTATTCAAAGTTTATCACAATACATCAGACGGGTCACGTTTTTATGAGCTTCCTCAATAGGCCCTCACCATCTTTTTGGGATAATACCATAATTGACGATAATGGCACCCGGATTATAGGCGTCGCACGATACCTCAGGAGATACTGATAATTACCTCATTTAAAATGGTAGGTCCTTGAGAAAGAGGCTCGTTTGGGGAAGCAGGTTAATACAAAAAACTTTTAACAAAAAGATACAACCAACGTCCGACAACACCGACAGTGACTGCCGAAATTGAAGTTATTTTTCACTTCGTAGTGTTTTTTTGGATGTAGGTTTTAATTTTTTGTAAAAAGTTTTTTTATTCTTTACTTTTTAACTGTGGTACCTGACGAGCAAGTTCTGTAGTAAAGTAACTATAATGCACAGTTATGTCAGAATAGATTACCCGAATAACATAAAACTTGAACATAACTGGTGAAATGAGAGTGTACCAGGGTGAACTGCATACATCTGCGTATCCCTTTAGAGCGTACCGACGTGATCTTATGAAATACCGTAAACAATATACAGGCATGCGATTGCAGCAATCCTGAGAGATTTTCCGTCATTTATTGAATAGTTCTGTGGTGTATCTCCGAAGTTCTTCATCAGATCGTTACCAAATGGGACCACATGAAAAGCACCAGCATTCAAATAAAAACCGGCCAAGTGCGAGTCGGACTCGCGCACGAAGGGTTCCGTACCATTATCGCAAAAAACGGCAAAAAAATCACGTTTGTTGTATGGGAACCCCCCTTAAATATTAATTTTATTCTGTTTTTAGTATTTGTTGGTATAGCGGCAACAGATATACATCACCTGTGAAAATTTCAACTATCTAGCTATCACGGTTCATGAGATACATCCGGGTGACAGACAGACAGACAGACAGACAGACAGACAGACAGACGGACCGCGGAGTCTTAGTAATAGGCTCCCGTTTTTACCCTTTGGGTACGGAACCCTAAAAATACAGTCGTATTGATAACCTCCTTCTTTTTAAAGTTGGTTAAAAACCATTTCATCAGCCAAGAAAAAAAAACCACTTTTGTAATATATTTGGTACAAAAGAATGAAGACTATGAATTATCATCATCATTTCAAACTAAAGACTATTCTCGACTAATCTACTGTTGAAGATAAGCCTCCCCCATGTCTCGTCGTATCGACCGATCCTGAGTGTCTTACACCTAGTGGATTCTCGTGGCCTTCACCATGTCATCGTTCAAGCTACTAATTATATCGGGGATAACCGTTATAAAACCAGTATAAGGTGGCTTAGTATTCCACTGAAACTTCGCAGTATTCTAGGCCAGCTCAAAACCAAGTTGTCACAACTGAAGTGCACCTTATAAAAAACAAAAATATATGTGCAAGTCATTAAGATACACATATTATCTCAATGGTGCTAGTATGTACAATAACATTACAAAAGAACACACATATTTTACACATAATTATTTTGGTTTTTACAAGCTTTTTTAACTTGCACTGTATGTATGTATGTAAGTGTGTTTAAAGCAGTTTTCCTCCACCGATTAAGATGAAATTTTGCATACACGTTTAGTTTGGATGCTGCACTGCTATGATTTGGGTATCAAATGAAAGGGTTTGCTGAAAAGAATACGAAAAAAGTTTGTTATAAAAAAAAGGATAGTTTAATTATAGATATGGAGAGAAAAGGACACGTACATTATAATATTATTTACGCAAAAGTCGGGTAGACTTTTAATTTGATCAAATCGAGATTTATAAAAGAAGACGCTCTACAAAGCCGAATCCAAATACTTGATGAATTATTTATATGAACAGCTGAGCCTCAATTAAATTTTCCCAAATATATTGAGATCAGCTTCCAGTATAATCCGATACATACAGCTGACTATCAATATTTTACATGGAGCGACTACCTTTCTATCTGACCTCTCTGGGTAACTAATTGGGTAACACGATACTTTTTTGCAAGACTGGTATCAAATGGCAAGCGTTGGATAACCATGAGCTGATAAATATAATATTGTTGTAATAAACTTTGTGTTCTATTTCAGCTTCGTCATGCTCCTGTTATTTTCAATTTCAGTGTTAAGAAAATAAAACGTAGTTCAATATTATAACAATGTTATATTTTCCTCATAAAATAACAAAGTACGCGAAGCAAGTTGATTACTGGCTACGACAGCGTAGCCTCGTAGCCTCATAGCTGACGTCAACTACGGCGTAGTAACGTCGTAGCACCCGCGTAGACAGCTTTGACATAACTTTCCCTATAAAATATTTGAAGTAAATAAATTGTTCCCTTATTCCTTTACATAATAAAGTACTGTAGTTAATCAGCCTTACATTACTGTCTAGATATTGTTTATCTCACAGGAATCGTACATTTTTCTAGGATATTTTTTTTTTGGGTTTGGATATCATCCAATGACTTCTCCCGCTCTGGGTGAAGCGGGAGGGCGCGTCAGACTTTAACTGACTAAAACCCGTGTTCCATCAGTTGTTTGTGCCAGGGCTGCGGTAAATCTCTTTCAAATTTATCCGCGACCCAGACAGGCATCGGCCCTAGCGGACCCCGTCAGTTTCTACTGAAATCTCTTTGAGGCGTGTGTGGAACACTACGCACAGTCGACTCGGGCATTGTCATTTTCGAACGACAAGCTACCCATTACTCGCCGCCCGTGAACCCGCGCCTTCGGTGGTCGGTCGCAAGCATCGGCTTGTGACCCCCGATGCCCAGGGCGTCTCCTGCGGCGCCTAGGACCGTGAGGACGTCTCCATTGTATCACTACGACAAAGTAGTCAGCAGAGCAATGCCGACAGCTGTGTCATAGAAGCCGCCAAGAATCTCTAATTATTTTTAACATTTTGAAAAAAGAATCCAGTTCATAGCATAATATGCCGCTTGTATTAACTGAGATTGACACTCGACGATGTACACTCACATTTGCCACTTATGTTTAATTGTATAAAAAAGGCTTCTTACTACAAGTTTATTAATGACGTCAGCACAGTTAAAAATAGTATCACTAAGTGTTGGGTTGGGTCACCGTTATCTATCTTATAAATTAATGTAATTCCTGTAAATAAATACATCTCAGGAAGCTATATTTATTATTTGATTTAGTAGCTAATAGTTTGGAAGTTTTTGAATAAACATACACAATGCGCTCATCTGTGGCGGTATCAGATTTTGATGGCGGTCTATTGTTTTCGTAATTACAACAGATGAAGGGAATATGTTATGGAAATAAATGAAAAATATATATATATTTTTATATAATATATAAATATATAATTTTATTTTAACAAAATAGAGATATTTTCTCTTTAGGTACATAATGGTAACAAAATGCAATGTTTATTATAAAGTACGCTAGATCGATTTATCGCCCCCGAAACCCCCTGCATGATAAATTTCATGAAAATCGATAGAGCCGTTGCCGAGATTCAGATTGTATAGACATATATACAAGAATTGCTCGTTTAAAGATTAGATAGATAAGAGAATTAGATTAAATAGATAACAGTAATAATTGGAAGCTTATAAGTCGTTACTTTCTGCCTGTCTAATCGATAATCATCGTAGTACAAAATATATTTGTAGCAGCTCCGACAAGTGTGATTAGTTCTTGTATCTTTTTTGGCAGGACAGTCTTGATATCTATGCCTAAAATTGGGTACCTTTGCAGATTCATCAGGTTCTCTAAAGAAATCCTTTATTCTTTTATGAATCAGTCACCGGCATTGAGTGTCCAATTAGACAGTGAGCCTGAAATCAATTTAATCATATATAATTCATTGGGCAGAGAAACTTTTAAGGTGGTGCAAATGCTCACGAACACACATAGAACTTAGCATGACTAAATGGCGGTTAGAGACAAATGGGTGCTCCTTAGCTCCAGTTACTGTTTTCTTAACTATCTCAATACTTTGAAAGACACAAAAAAAAAACAGCCCGATGTCGAACACCTGTACAAAACCTATTTAAAACTCCATTCCAAGTATTTTACACAAAAACAAAAAAAAAGTTTGAAAGCTTAACTTGTCTTTAAAAGTAAGTTATAGGATTGTTAGTGGAAAACGACTCTCTTAGGCTGTTAAAAAGATAAATTCTGTGTGAATTGTGTTTCATTGTCTTAAATTGTGATTGTTTTAGGTTCGTTTTGGATCTTATTGAAGAAATGTTTGTGTTTTGACGTGGATTTACGTATATCTATGTTGTTTTAAATGGATGGATGGAGGACTTGTTTACAGCACTTTGAGTGCATAATCTGATGAGCATTTTGTAGGTATTAACGTTATACGTTGCGGGAGTCCCTTTTGAATAAGTAGTACTCCGATTAACTTTTACTGTTTTCTATTTACGTAGCTGTGCAATATATCCATTTAATTACTAACTTTTTTTAATGGATTTTTGCAAAGCTAAATAATTACTACCATTTTTTATAGCAGTAGTGGCCCAGTGGTAACGGTCACAACTTACAATTTGTAGGTCGTGGGTTCGAACCCTTTACTTTTAACCTTTAGCGCTTTACTTTGTGTAAATTATTTCATCACCACTACTCTCAAAATGGTAAAGGAAAACATCGTGAGGAAACCGGCATGTCTTAGAACCAAAAATTCGAAGGCATGGGACATCCACCAACCCGCACTGGGACCGCGTGTTGGGTTACGGGCCATTCCCTCTCATAGAGAGGAGGCCTGCATGCACAACGGAGCAAATGGGAGTCTATATGCATATAGACTGCTGCAGCAAAGGGGGTAAATCTATCTATCTATCCTCACCTTTTTAGGGTTCCGTAGCCAAATGGCAAAAAACGGAACCCTTATAGATTCGTAATGTCTGTCTGTCTGTCTGTCTGTCAAAGTCAAAGTCAAAGTCAAAACGTTTATTGCGAACTAAGTGTATCATATTGGTGTTATATTGTGTTAGTACTTATGACTTAGCAGCCTTTTACAAGCATTGCAATTATCATTGTGCTGCACACACACACCACTTTATTCCGAAACTATAAGAACTATGCTGTTGAAACTTGGTAAGTAGATGTATTCTGTGAACCGCATTAAGATTTTCACACAAAAATAAAAATAAAACAATAAATTTTGGGGGTTCCCATACTTGAAACTTAAACTAAAAATATTTTTTTTCATCAGACCCATACGTGTGGGATATCTATGGATAGGTCTTCAAAAATGATATTGAGGTTTCTAATATCATTTTTTTCTAAACTGAATAGTTTGCGCGAGAGACTCTGCCAAAGTGGTAAAATGTGTGTCCCCCCCCCCTGTAACTTCTAAAATAAGTGAATGATAAAACTAAAAAATATATATGATGTACATTACTATGTAAACTACCAGCGAAAATTGGTTTGAACGAGATCTAGTAAGTAGTTTTTTTTTAATACGTCATAAATCGTAAACCACAATTTACCAAGAACGGAACCCTTCGTGCGCGAGTCCGACTCGCACTTGGCCGGTTTTTTTTAATAAGCCTTTGAATTAAATAATTTTCGCAATCAGTACTTCTATACATTCATCAGCATCATCTATAGATTACCAATATATAAAACAGAGAAACAAGCATGCCTACTTATTATACTAGTTCAGATTTTTGGCTATATTCTCAACCGACTTCAAAAATGAGGATTCGACTGTATGTTTTTGTATGTTTATTATGCGATTACTCCGCCAATTATGAACCAAATTTGATAATTGGTAATTGACATAAAATGTCTATTTAGTCAGTCAGTTATCTAAAGATAACCTAAAAATATCGGACTCATATTTTTCTTTTGCCACGAATATACAAAAAACGGTGACATATATCGTGTGACGTCACGGTGTGCTACACTTTATACTGACAAATTAATGACGTCACAAGCCCCCATTCCTGAACTTTTATGAGCTTTATCTTTGTCATTTTTTATTTATTTGATATAGCAAAAATATTTGGTAATGTCACTGACGGACTAAATATAATTATCATTAACCTAAAATTCTTCAATTTACACTTTATGGAAATATTTTAACCAATGCATTAGTTATAATCATAATAATAGTTCCAGTCCATGCGAAGGAAAAGGAAGCTACAACTTGACGACATAAATAGAAAACCGCCTCGATTCAAAGACATTATAATTATTACCAAGAATTTACGCACCATTTTCAAACGAAAACAAGAGCCTTCTTTGGCAGCTGTTACCACTCAAAATCTTAAAGCCAAAGTCAAAGTCAAAAGACTAATCAACCTACTTGAGTATAATCAAGTTTGCCCTTGAAATGTGATAGTTTAGGTAATATTGAAAGTTTTCGTTGTAAGATCAAAGAGTATCTAAGTAGTTGTTAAGTGTACTTGAAGAAACGTTTAGTAAAAGTGATATCTTGAAAGTTTTGGGGTACTTATGTCGATGCTGATGTTTTATAAGATGTTTTTGTATTGAAGTTTATGTGAGATGTTTAAGAGCCAGTGTTGTTGGCAGAAATGTTAGTGGTATGTGGTATTTACATTACGGTTGTAACGTCACTTGCAAAGTAAGAATATTCAATCAGCTAGATGGCCTGGTTAGGTTCGAAGGAAACCGGTGGATGCAAGTAGCACAGAACCGGGCGATGTGGCGACGCTTGAGGCGTATTTATCTTACGGTTCCGATGTTCAGGGTTGAAGAATTATATTGTAAAATTGTATCGGGTGTTGGTCTTTATGTTGAAGATGCCTTTAATTGAAGTCCATTTAATTGTTTAGGCGGGGGTTTCATGGGCGATAAATCAATCAAGCTGCGTTTCATTTTTAGAAAACGTTGTTTTCTGTATTTTCACCCGAGCAGAGCTCGGTCACCTAGGTACTGTTCATTATGAGCAGTGAAAAATTAATGGCCCCTTCCAGTTTCGGTCAGATGGGTTTCATGAAAATTACTAGTATTCAGCTGCATTTGGTAAGAGTAGAAACTGACCCAGCCCCATGTACCATGACGTAACCAAACTTCATCATTGTGCGACTTCACAAAAGGCAAAGATGTATTCAAGTCTCATACATCTATCCCTTAAGCACACTCAAAATAACCTTACTCTAAGAGCTTATGGTTACCCCCAGCTATATTAGTATACTATTATTATTATCTGTGCTATAGCATCCTTAAAAAAAGGTTGAGATGATGATTCCCTCCAAAGTTATCGACATAGCCTGAATAATTGCGAAACTTAAGTGGCAGTGGGCAGGGCACATTGTTCGCAGAACGGGTGGCCAATGGGACCGAAAAGTTCTGGAGGGGCGCCCGCGTACCAGAAGGGCATGAAGCATGAGAAGGCCTCTCACTAGGTGTACCGATGACCTGGTTAAGGTTGCGGAAATGCGATGGATGCGAGATGCACGGGATCGGTCAATGAGGCGACGCCTGGGGTAGGCCTATGACCAGCAGTGGACGTCTTTCAGCTGAAATGATGATGATGACTCTCTCTAGCGTAATACTAATTATCTTGCCACACGTAATTATAAAACTAGTCCTTAAATCCCTATAAAATTCTAATAAAGTAATAAAAGCACCACAAAACTTACCAACGTGTTTTATTTCAGACTACACAGCTTAAGAGATCTTTTCGATTCAATTAAAATGTTGGCCCTGTGACCTTCAGTGTAACAAAGCTTTCAACATCGAGGTGACCTTGAAGTCTTGAACCACTGTCACTATGACTACAGTAAGAAACATTATTTTAGGAGCTTAAAAAAACCTATTTAGTGATAACAATAACGAATTATTATAAAAACAAAAACCCGACTGCTAAAAAATTAATTAACTGAAAAGAGAAAATCAAGTACTAGATATAATTTTTTTTTTTTTTTTTTTTCTATTGCGGTATTGAAGCGAGTTCCTCGGGGTGCGAGACGGTCCGTTGCTTTGAGTCTGGCGCAATGCATCCGTCTTGTGTTCCAAGAGAACTCAAATAGTGCCGGGGAGCATAGCATAGCATCCCCTATAGGATTCTGCACGTTAAAAAAGATTTGACACTGAAAAAAACACTTACAAATCAAATTAAAGAAAACCGCAACAATTCGACCACAATTTTGGATCAATATTTTTTTTTTTTCCCTTCAATAAACTTTCACAGAAATACCTATGTTTTCACGTGGAATCCAAGTTAAGTGAAGGTGACATTAGGGGTGCATCGAGGCTACTATTCAGCAGTGATGTGGTGACGCCCTACTCTCCAGAAACAATATCTGCCTTGGAGAGTAAACATCCAACGCCTGCGGATGACCTTACCTTTCCCGACCCCACGAAACTCCTCATCCTGATTCAACTCCTTTCAATATTTCAGCCACCCAATTGATTGCTGCCGTGAGCTCCTTCCGAAGCGGTTCCGCCGGCGGTCTCGACGGCCTCACTCCGCAACACTTGAAGGATCTTTTAAGTTCAGGCGCTGGGGAAGCTGGTGAGTCGCTTTTGATGGAGCTTGCGGCACTAGTCAACTTTATGGAGTTTCTTGTGCATTCTTCTCCATAACTAGCTACTTTCTGAATGCACGGTAGAATCAACTTGTATTCCATTTAAATTTAAATTGTGACATTCAAAAGTGCCGCTTGGTGGCCCAGTTGAAATAAATATCTTTTGTCTTTTTTTCTTTTGTCTTTCTAATGCTCTCCGGCGGCGTGAACGATGCCGTCGTCGATGATCGTACGGGGCCAATTTATGTGCCCTGCGCAAGAGGGACGGCGGCATTCGTCCTATTGCCGTCGGGTGCACCTATTGACCAGGGCCTTTAAAAATAATAAAAAGTGAAAAAAAAAATTGTAGGTTGAAACCCATTGGGAAAGAAGAAGAATATTATAAAAATGAAAGGAAAAATAATTTATGGGCGATCTGAGGTCGGAAAGGGGAAGGGGGTGAGTTTTTAATGGTGAAAACGGTTTATCTCGATTTCCGGCAAAACTACAAGTCCTATGGAAAAAAGTTAAATGGCAATGTTGTAGATAATAAAAAGATCTACTACTTTTGAATTGACACTTTTTTCACATAACCTCAAAATGTATGTGAAAAATTCAAATAACTAAATTTTTGGTTTTAAATTTTTTGCTTTTTCAATTTTTTATTGTTTTTCACATAGTTTGCTAAAAACTTACCTTTTTATGTCCCAAACACACTGTAATTTTTTTTATTTAATATATTTTTTCTTTCACCTTATTTTGACTTAATATCGAAAAAACTACCCTAATTTTCAATCGAAAATTCTCCTGTCAAACATCTGCTTTTTTAAAAAGTCGGTGGGCTCTTTGTTCGTTGAAACCTCTATTTTCTGATGGTGTCAAAAAAATATACATTACTATGGTAAATTTTCTCAGAAAATGCAAATAATAAAGTTAATGTTTAATAAGACATCTACAATATTTTGAGTAAATTGTAGAATCTTCTTTAAATTATATGCGTAGATGCCTATTGCTATTTTAAGTACTAGACGGGCGTCTAGTACGTCATAGTCAGAAGAGTTGATGTGCCTGTATTCTATATGTTTAGGTGTCAAAAGAAAAAAATACGTGTCCAATATCTATATATATATAAAAAAGCGAAAGGTCACTCACTGACTCATCACGAAATATCGAAAACTGCTTGACGTATAAACGTGAAATTTGGAGAGAGGTTCCTCAATAGACGTCAGAAAGGATATTTGGCAAATTCACCCCTGAGGGGGGGAAATTTCTACAGTTTGTAAATTAGACACGTGAAATTTTACATTTACCCTCTTTATTGATAAAAAGAATTCATGTTTTTATTGATTTTTCAAAATTCCGGCCGTAAGAGGTTAAAGAGGGGGTTGTAAGTTTGTATGAAATTTCACACACCAATAAAATAATACCTTGTAGTTATTTCAATTTATTTAAGTATACATGTGTAACATTACAGGTCACACCAAAGGCGTTACACAATGAGATAAAAAAGCTAATGGATCGGAGAAGATATAAGCTTAATTAAATATATCTTTATACAAATAAAAACACGATATAACAAAAAAACATGAAGAAAAATACAAAAAAGAAAAAACTTACGAAAGTAAAAAAAAAATTAAAAAGAATACATAATACAATTATTATATATGTACATATGTAAAGGGGTAGTTAGGGGTGGTTGTGTCGATAACGAACTCTTTGATCTATGTTGATTAAGTTTGAGTGAAGGTTTAAATTAGGGTGCCTTTCGAACTCTGCCTTACTGAGGAATAATGAAGCTGAAGTTTTTTAATGATCACACGGTCTCTTTTGTGGCTTTAATACTTTGAATGATCATTGACTTTCCTTTTGGGATTGTTTGATTTTGTATATTCCTATTAGCTCTTAATTCTTAAACACAGTGTTTAGGAATTAAAACACTCGTGCATTAAAACACAGCTAAAGTTAAAACAGTCTTGGTTTACCTTAAATAGTTATTTGTTATACAAGAGTGCAAAGTTGCTTTTTAACCGCGTGTTCAATTTTGATGACCGAGCAAGCGAAGGATTCAAAATTAGAATCCTGAGCGTTAGCGAGGGAATCAAAAGAGCACGAGGTGAAAAATCTTTGCACTCGAGTGCAACACGTAACTTTTCATTCCACCTCAGCGAGGAAATGACTAAATGCAAAAAAAAAACGTTTACAATCACAAGATAGGTACACTTTTATTTCAGTTTAGGTATTAATTACTACATTATGACAGGTAAGTATTACAGAATAATCTTTAAATTATAACAAAATAATACTAAGGTATAATTAAGAAAATTTTAAAGTAACGTTGCTACAGTTATTTAAATTGAGTGTAATATTTTTGTTTGGTACTGTAATATTGGTGTTAGTCACTTGTGTACTGTTTTTCGGTAAACTATCTGTCATACTTAATAGTTGTATCGATTCATCGGATTCCCTTGGCATGAATGTTGGAGAGAGAGGGAGATGGTTAGAACCGCGTACAAAGCAAATTGAAAAAAGGACACCAAGAAGGTTCCGAGTCTGAGTTTTTAACAAATTAAAAAAAAGTTGTATGATATATTCGGCACCATAGAGGTAGCAGTTAATAGGTTTAATGTTTTTTTTAATTCACAAACTTAGTGCACACGATGTTCTAAATTCAATTTACTTTATCCTCTAGCGAATAAAAACGGCTTTTCCACTCAGATTAAAAAAGAAACTCTGTCCAAACTCCACCATCTCGGAAAGATTAAAAATACTCTTTCCGAGATGGTGGGATGAAAAAAATATTATATTACTAGTGACATCACATCTTAAGTTTTAAGTGGGAATAAGTATATGTTTACCTATTTTAGTAATATGCGGTGCGAGTTTGCTTCCTCCACTTTGTCACATAAACCTTTTTAGGTTTTAGACAAGTGTTACGCTGTACAATAAGTGTAATTCAATGTATTGAAAAAAAAACAAAAAAAAAGTGGCTAGAAATAAACTATTGACAAGCACCCGCATATGATAGCAAAAAGTGTAAGACATTCAATGTTTATTTTTTGTGTTTTCACTTACTTCGAAGTGTCTGGTTAACAAAAGACACCTTTAGCTTTAAGGATTGCCAATAGTCCAAAAAATTTGAGATTATCCACGTGACATTTAAGTTTCAAATGTCATACCCTATCGGCCTTTTTGGCAATCGTACTCGCAAATTTAAAATGCCCAATGTTACATAAAATACGGATGAACTAAATTGGCAGTGAAAAACATGCAACCAACTTCCTGAAAAAAGGTTATTTATCATTTATTAAACCCGCAACCTCAGTGCAACCACAGATTCTGCGGTTGCTAACCGAATTTCGGAAACCACAAAAATTGTTTTTAATTTAATTTAAAATGCCACTGAAGTTGTCGGATGGGCATGGTCTTATTTTCAACGTAATTTATTAGCTATTTCGCGCGGCTTCGCTCTCGTAGTCTATTACACCAGAATCATGCATATTGTTAAAGTAAAAAGTATTCTTTTGCACTTAAGGATGGTATAGCTATCTTTTAGTGACTAGAGCTTCTCGACATATTACTTTCTACAATTAGCTTAATAAATTAAGAGGTTATCATCATCATCAAATGATGATGATGATAACCTCTTAATTTAAAAAACAAAAATTCAACCAAAATTCTACTACTGAACCCAGGCTTCTCCCAAGTGTCAACAGGTGGATTCCCGCAACTTTAACCAGATCAACGGTTCATCAAGTGGGAGTCCTGCCAACGCTGCATCTCCCGGTATGCGGTCGCCACTGACTTTCCATTCTACGAGCAATGGCCTCTTAAGTTTGGCTCTTTGGCAATTTTCACTGATTATTATGCAAGTTTAAAATATGTTTACATCCTTTGCAGTTTCAATACACCCATTTTAAATTAAATGACGTAGAAGCGTGTATAATTTTCCAATTAACACACTTATAAATTAATTGACAACATTCGTTAACATCTTTGAAGAACATAATACCGAATAATTTCGCTGTGTATTATAATTGTGTAGTTACGCCGGTTATATTACACGTGAACGCCTTCCGTGATACGTTACTATGTTGGTACAATAAACAAATTAGTAAATACAGGGAAAGTAAACCCATGGTTCGTATTAGGGATATGGCAGGATAATATTAAATAATTTAATTAAGTTACAATGATTTATCTATTAAAACTGACATATCCGGTTATTGGTTTGACGCTTGTAAGATGTGCTGTTGGCTAAAGCTGCTTCAAATTGCGTTGACTGCATTCCGCACAAACGAGTTTATCTTTCGACAACTGAACGTCAAGGCCAGGCTCTCCACTCTACCTACGAAGAATCCTGGAGTTCTAGAAAGGTCATAACGTCGAATAGCTGATGATCACTGGCAAGGTCGAAAGCAAGAAACCGAGGGGCTGCAGCCCTATCAGATAGTCTGACCAAAACCGTGCAACGCCGAATACAAAGCTGCACGATGCACTCCACGACGCCAAGGAGAAACACAGGTGGAGAACCATCATCAGACAACGACCATAAGTAATGAGGAATAGAAAGCGAGGAGGAGGCGATCCAGTTTTTTTATAGAATAGTGATCTATTCCATAGTACCTGTTTTTTTTTTGGGATAAATAAATATGCTATAGTTATTTTGTAAGACTTTAATTATACGAATGATTTCAACTGAATTTGAGGACAATGAGTATCAAGATCAGGTCATCGGTATTCTGCTTGGGGGAGGCCTATGTCCAGCAGTGGATGTTTTTCAACTAATATGATGTTAATGAGGATCATAATACTATTGTGATATATAAAGTTTGTGGTGCGATAGGTGTCATGTTTGACAGATGAGATGTCAGGTGAATTATATATATATTGGTATGCAAATTGAAGTTAAACCGACTATGAAACAACAAGTATTTTATTTCTCAAACACATCAACTATTTGATACAATCTATTTGGGCAGTTAGTACTACTGCGATTAACAATTGTATTAAATTTGACACAACATTTGAAAGGTTTACAACCTCTGCCTTACATAACAGAGACGCAATAACGCACCACTTGCCGATACAAACAGTGGGGAAGCAAATAATAATTATTCTAATAATAATAGACGTTTCACGAACAGCGTTTAATTAAAACCTCGGGTTGGAACCTTCGCCGAACAAAATTAGTTCCTTAGAAATCCTGCGTAAAACTTATGAAGTAAAATTAAATTAATCTCGAAGAAAAATTAAATTGGGTTTTGAAAATTTAAGGTGTGTATAGGCTGAAATATATGAAAGGAGTTTCTTTTAAAAAGGCACTTCTTAAAGCTGTTTTTGCGGCTAGGTAATATTTTCGAGATCTGAAGGCCAATTCTCGTTCTTAAAAACTTTCGAATTGAAGTCACAATATCTTCTGAGCGACAATGAATATCATATATTCGCATTGCAATCGCAGACTGCAATGCAAATGAAAACGTTACTTAAAAATATGATTTGCAAGGTTACATTGTCACTGTTGTTTGAAAATAAGTCAAAATATTTTGTACTGCTTCGGTGGTATTGTGGTCAAATATCAACATCTTCCAAAACATGACTGCTGGGATAGGCCTAGCCAACTAGAGCTACTCTTTTCTTGCTGATTGGCAAGAAAAGAAAGGCTCTTGTTGCTGTGCAATCTATACCCAGGTTCTATCCACGATGGTAATAATGTTGTCTGGTCTTCTCGTTCCTGGACAACCAACTTTCTTTCTACCAGTCCTTGGACGCTACTCGGTCACCCCCTTCGTCCATTTATCAGCATCGCGCCTTGCCATGTGTCCTGCCCAACTTGATTTGCATTCCAGACTCGCTTTCTGATATCGACGACCCTCGTACGTCTTCGGATCTCGACGTTTCGAACTTAGTCAATAGCCTAATGGCATATCGTATTATCAGTGGCAACTTTAGAGTCTGGATTTCTGCTCTATTAAATCATATAGTTGCAAATGTTGCCTACTTCTACATATTGTGTGTGACTTAAGTTCATTTTAATTTAGGTGTACTGCAGCGGCATCTATATCTTCACAAAAGAACTACAGTAAAGACTTGACATCAACCAAATCATACATCGCGCAATCGATGTTATCTGTGGGATTCGAACAACAACAACCATCGAGTAGTTGCCTACCAGACCCAACACCATCTGGTTTGAGGGTCCTCCCTTTTCAATGGAGGTTGTGGAACTTTCCATCCTGTTTAAAAACAGAATAAAATAAATATTTAAGTGGGGCTCCCATACAACAAACTTGTTTTTCCTTGACGTTTTTTTGCGATAATTGTGCGGAACCCTTCGTGTGCGAGTCCGACTCGCACTTGGCCGGTTTTTATTATTGATAGGCTCGCGTTTGATCACTATCTCACCTGGTGGTAAGCGATACTGTCGTCGACGGTGAAGTATGCTTGCCTAGAAGTAATCTATTCAATCTTGACTAAAAGACCTTTTGAAGTTCTTGTTTTTATGATTTCCCGGACAGAGCGATACGTTTTTATACTCACAATACGTGTACGTCTGTGAACTACTCGTATTTGTAAATATTTCTATGGATAATTTCTTGTACGTTTTTTCTAATTAACTAGCGACCCGCCCCGGCTTGAACCGTGAAAAATTATACACAAAAACCTTCCAAGTTTCTCAAACTTCTATTCAACAATATACTTCTGCTTACCCCTTCGGGAAAAATAAGCCTGATGTCATGTTATATTTACGTAAAAAAAAAACTACTCATAAATATATTTTGGGTCGGCTTAACGTTTCCACAATAATTGCTCCAGTAAGCTTATACTAATCCGTTGCTAAATAAAAAAGCGACACATTCTTTGTACAAAGTACGTTATTAGAAAACTGTCAGCTTATCGCTTCAGAGCGAACAAATTCTTATATAAGCATGTCTTGTAAATAGCTGGAGGGTTTTCAACGTTAATATAAATAACTGGCGATATATATTAGACACTGAGGAGGTTCAATGCGTGTTTGAAGTGACATTAGAAGTGCTGAAATACCAAGTGTTGGTTTTTTCCTTGCGATGTCTGTGATTGCGATTGCACTTACGGACCCATTAGTACATTCAGATTCTACAGGGTGACTATACGAAAGTATCATTATAACAATGTTTTCGAGTTTATTAACCTCCACTAATACACTGTACCTCGCAAACTAAAATAAACCCAGTCAACCACATCCTAACATTCCAAACCAACCCTGACCAAACTACCCGAAAATACCACAAAATATATGAAAATGATCCCTACACCTAATTGAATCGTTGCCCCCATAAATCTGCAGCTAACTGGGCACAGTTTAATAAAGCTCCAGTTTTAGAAGATTCCATATATATTGAGTTTTATCGTGGTCTAACAAACGGGTGGATTACTATAGATTTCTCAAACTGATTT
The DNA here is from genome assembly GCA_949775005.1 of Orthosia gothica. NCBI lineage: Eukaryota > Metazoa > Arthropoda > Insecta > Lepidoptera > Noctuidae > Orthosia > Orthosia gothica. The sequence continues at coordinate 28,501,741 of OX459046.1, read as the reverse complement.
ACTGTTCACTCGGTTTGACTTCGGGATGACCATAGAACACGGTCACTCCTAGCGAAGGCAATTTCAGCACTCTTCTTACAAATCAAGCGTTTTAGTGAGTGTCAGCGGAAATTGACGGCCAGTGACAATTCTAAATTTGAATATGACAGCGGAGTTTTTTTTTCGTTCGCTAATAGAATAAGCAATTCACGCTGGCAGAATAGTCGTTATCAAATAGGTAATTGGTAACAAAAAAGAAAAAACAAGGCGCTAGCAATGGTGTTTTCAGAAATTGCCGCTGATTCGGTTCCGTGTTCTGTAGGGATGCCCGATGATACTTTATGATAGTTCCGCAGATAAGTTCGGTGTCGATAGAATAGATTTATGGTTACCGGGTAGTTCTGGTTTGTGTATCTTTTGTTTCTAAACCGTAATTAGTGTTTGTTTACATAAAACGTCTGGGGAAAGTTTTGCCTCGTTGAGAGTTGACTGGGGTAGTAGGAACGCTGAGTTGTTGTTTAGTATTGGTTTACAAGGTGAAGTTGAAGTTTTTGGTCTAATGATTGCAAGCACTACTGCTGGGCTTGATTGAACCTGGGTTCGATTCCAGATTCTTGTAAAAGGTTATTTTATTTTATTTTATTTTATTCGGAAAACTTACAGCTAATTTTAACAATTTTTCGTTATTATAACAAGATTAAGGCCAATTAAAAGTTTTCACTTATAGTAAAAAAACAAATAAGAACATTAAAGGCAATAGGGAATACAAACAAAAGCACTATAGTATAATTACAAACACTCCACTAACGACAACAATGTATAAAGTTAGAGCCAGTAAGTCATTAGAACAGTCCACTACAATAACAACAGGTACTTAAAATAGAAAGGACTAGGGATTCAAACACTTTTAAAGAAGTTATTACATAGGTTTCTTTTTAATTTATTAATCCTAGTACTAAATAGGTCAATATCGACCTCCCGGCAGGCTGCATCAAAGCCACGACTCACTCTAACCAGGTACGCGTTTTGCCCATAGGAGGTTCTCACCACCGGTGTATCAAGTAGGTGCGGTCTACGTAAATATGCACCAGGTACACGCAGTCCAATTCTATTCAACAACTCTGGTATATCCGCCGATCCGTTCATTATTTTGAACAGTAACGTCAAATCTGCAATTTTCCTGCGCTCATAGAGAGGAAGAATATGAAACCTTCTGCAGCGAGTGACATAATTGGGTAAATATACTTTTGATCGGAATTGAATGTACCTTAAGAATTTTCTTGGAATGCTTTCTAATCGATTGATATAAACGTTATATTTGGGGTTCCACACTTGAGAGCTATACTCCAAGTGACTGCGGACAAAAGAACAGTACAGTATTTTAATTAATAGTCTTAATGCTTCTGAACTGTGACGAGATTCTAAGGATAAAACCAAGTGCCTTAGAGGCCTTTTTGACTATGTTGTCTATGTGCGTGTCGAAAATAAGTTTTGAGTCAAAGGTTACTCCTAGGTCCCTAATAAGGTTTACTCTGCTTATTGGTGTATCCGAGATTTTATACTCAAAGTGGATCGGTTTCGGTTTGCGAGTGAACGAACACACATAGCATTTTGATACATTTAAATTCAATTTATTTGTTTCGCAGTATTTTTTGAAAGTATTTAAGTCCTCTTGTAGTAAAAGGGCATCTTCGTTTGTAGAAACCTGTTTCATGATCTTCATATCATCCGCATAAAGCAATATTTTCGAGTGTACGAAACAGGACGTGACATCATTGATAAAGATGTTAAATAAAAGGGGCCCTAATAATGACCCTTGTGGCAGCCCGGAAGGAATTCTCATTGCTCTGGAGGAATAACCATTAAGGACAATAGTCTGACACCTGTTCTCAATGTACGACGTAAACCAGCGATACAGATTACCCCTTATACCCATCGAGATGAGTTTCTGGGTTAAAATATCGTGATCAATTCGGTCGAAACACTTGCTATAGTCGGTGTATATAACATCGACTTGAGACCTTTTTGACATGGACTCCGCTAGAAAGTCACTACATAAGATTAAGTTAGATGTTGTTGACCGACCCCTCAAGAAACCATGCTGCTGTTCGCTAAAACTCTGCTTTAGAGCCGAATAAACCTGTCTATAGACGATCTTCTCCAAAACCTTAGCGAACACGCACAACTTTGAGATCGGTCTGTAGTTCTCAATCTGAGTTTTAGAGCCTTTTTTGTGTATCGGTGTTAAATACGCCGACTTCCAGACTGCAGGTACTACACCGGTGTCAAGTGATCGTCTGAACAGAATCGAGAGAGGGACGCAGAGACACAAATTTCATCCAGATCCATTCAGCCGTTCTGGCGTGATTGAGTAAAAAACACACATCCATCCAAATTTTCGCATTTATAATATAAGAAGTAAGTTGAAGATGATTGGTAATTAAAAAGTATTTAATTCGTTACATACAAAAATACAAAAGTTTCCTTTTAATAATATTAGTATAGATTAACCGTCTTACTAATAAACACGTAACAAAGTTATACCAGGTATAACAAAGGAATAAGCATACATTTTCATAGGTTTATACTTGGTATAACTTTATTCTGTGTTTATTAGTAAGAGGGTAAGTATAGATTTCTTCAAAATAAATTATACCTTCCTACTTATTTCTCCGATTAAGCAGGAGTTATTCATTTATATATATCTCACAAAAATTTTGATAAGGATTGAAACCCATAAGCATCCACCACTCCTTACTTAAAATTTAAAAATAATTTCTCCCACATAAAATTATTTTTCATCCTGCTTTTCATAACTTCCTCGTTCCGAAAATCATCCTTCAACCAATTCCGCAAACTCTTTAAAGATGAAACTTGCTCCTGAATAACTTAAACTTAAGGTGCGCGAATAATTCTACCGTCAAATTAAGACAACGCTAAAATTTTAATTAGTTTCCGAACGGGAGTGCGATCCAAGGCTTTTTTTTTATCTAACAAAGGCCCAAATTAGTAAGCAAGAGAGGTGCAGAGGAAATTACATAAATTTCTATAGCGAACTTGGGGTAAGTTCCTTTCGGTGCTCGCTTTGGGGACAGAATAGATAGAAACAGAAGGCCACAGGTTTTTTTTTTCGGTAATTACTCTTTTGACCTCGGCTGATGGTAAGCAATGATGTGGTTGACGGTGAAGCACGCTTGCCTAGAAGTAACTTATTCACTCTTGATTTAAATACCCGAAGGTTGTTTTATCAGGAAACAAAGACTCCGGCAGGGAATTCCACTCCTTAGCTGTGCGTACAATGAAAGTATTCGCAAAACGCTTTGTGCGTTTGGGTAGGATTTTTACCATGTACCGATGGCACATTGCCGTACATCTTGTAGTCCGACCATGGAAAGGGCTAGGCGGAATCAAATTGTGTAGAACCAGCACATGCCCTGAAATGTAATCGATAAAAACCGACACGCTGGCAACTCGGCATCGATGTTTGAGGCTCTGGACCTTTGATTCGACCAGTGCTCGTTGGCAATAAGCCTCTTGGCTTATTAATCGACAACAAGTATCCAATCATCATGTGCATCAAGCTGGTATTCGGCAGATCCATCCTAAAGGTGAGAGCAGTACTCCATACATGACCGAACTTGCTCTTTAACGTCACACTTCCGATAGCGATTATCAAAAATGCATGGGATGCCCAAGCGCTACCAAAATATGATTTCTGAAAGCGCAATTTTGCATTACAACAATCGCCATCGCTGATAGAATGACATTTTTCAGAGCCTCTGCTCCACACCACCACCACCACCTCCACACCACACAACGAGTGAAAACGCACGTACACTAGACACGATTCACGTACAGACAGTGCAGGAGCATTAGCAACTATCATTTGTTTGAGTATGTTTGTGTCTATATGTGCGTGCGTCTTTTCACACGTTTAAGATGATCTTCTGTGCTTTATATATCATTTGTTTAAATTCGCCGATGAACGTTTGTGTCTGTGCGCGAGCGTCTTTCCACCCGTACTAAGTTGATCTTCTGTACTTGTTATATTCTGTGTTTTTGGTCGTCGGCAGGTGAAGAAATTGAACTGTAAGATTTTTCTTTCCCACCTTGTTCACAAGATTTTTTATTTGCAACTGATGAGGTTTGGAGTTACCAAACTGGAATTGGATTTGGGATAATCTAGAAATTGGATCTTTTGATGATCTATTTTCGTGTTCTTTAAGTTGTTATGTCGTTGAGTTGAGTAGGTTCTGATTTCTGTATCTATATAAAAATATTGATGCACGTTAATAAATATTTTCAAGTGTAAGAAATACTTTAACATTGTAATTTAACAACTATATTTTCGTTATATTTTTGTTCAATAAGATATATCATAAATTAATCATAACATATTGCCTTTAAGGTAATATAAAATTACGTCTAAGGGTTATGCAGGTGTTTATTTACAGTATGAATATGTTTATGTTACATATTATAGGGAGTAAGTCTATTGCTTCCAAACTTGCCAGAAATCTAGGCCCCAGAAAGCTACTGAATAATTCCAGATAGAAAACATAACAACGCATTGCCCTATCCAAGAATCAATTCTAAAACTTGATGCTCTGTAATATCCACCAATTAGGCAGTCTAATCTAACTTTTTGAAAACATTAAAAAAAAACAAAGTAGAACTACCATACAATTATTTACACATCTACATGAGCAATTTTAAAACAAAAGTTTAAGTTAAGCACGTAACTTAACAGTGATAAGTTGCTAAGTAAGTACTAAGTTATTACCTCCGAACATCATTAAATTGCCATCTGTGTAGGTGGTAATCTATGGGAGCTTTAAGTTATTATTACTTTTGTAGGGGAAGTTAGCTTCCCTACTCGGGGAATAAGGCTACACGGACAATAATCACTCGCAGTGGTTACTTACAGGTTTGTTAACCACAGGTGGCTGGAAAGGCTAGAAACCCAGAAAATTTGATACCAGCCTAGCCAAGAGGTCACGATTTACCTAGATACTGGGTTACACAATGTCTAATACTTTATCTTAAAATACTGCTATGTAGCTGCACTTGAGTGGCAGTGGGCAGGGCACATTGCTTGCAGAACGGATGGTCGATGAGGCCGAAAAGTTCTGGATTGACAACCGCAAACCGAAAGACGTTGTGTTTGAAGATCTTCGACTAGACAGGCCGATGACTTGATAAAGGTTGAGGGAATTCGCTGGATGCGAGACGCACGAGACCGGTTATTGTGGTGAGACTTGGGAGAGGCCTATGCAGCTGAGTCTTTAGTCTGAAATGATGATGATGATTGTGACACCAGTTAGACTGGAAGCCGATCAAAACCTGTTTGGGAAATGGCTAGACAGATTGATATTGGCTTTAAAGGGGGTGAAGGAGGGTGAGGGGTGACTAATGAGATGGAGGCTAGTAAAGAAGTATTGAAGACGAATAAATATTGCGCTGGCTTCAAATGATAATGAGGCCCAGGCCATATTCAAAAACTAAAAGGGTTTTCATAACATCGAAATGATAATGCGGTCGAAATAACGTAGGTACCTATTTTTATAACCTACTAGCTTCTGCCCGCGGCTTCGCGAGCGTAACAAGTTTTTTGTTATCCCATGGGAATACAAACTATCCAATGTCCTTCTCAGGGTCTCAAACTATATCCATGCCAAATTTCATATAAATCGGTTCAGTAGATCCTGAAATTACCACAAACTTCTTTATAATTTTAGTATAGATAACGAGGTACAATTCTGTTTCAGACAACATTATTTTTATAATTCATGGAATCTCCTCTTATTAATTAAGGAAAACTCTTTAACTATTTACTAGAAGAAAATACTTACAACAGAAAGGTTTACGAAAAAAAAACTCCAAACCACTTTGAAAAGATTCTTACCATGGAAATCCACAATTCAAAGCAAACAAATAACAGGAAAAGAAACTTGAATGAATATTTAATAAACCGTAAAACATAAGTTTGGAAAACAATATTTTTCCGTCGATCGTTGAAAAGTTTTAAAATAGATTTTAAAAGGGTTAAAATTTCCATTATGGGCCATTGATTTTTGACGTGGGGAGGGTGGCAGAAGGAAGGAGGGATGTTCGACTACCACCCTGTACCATCCCCACCACTCGGAGCCCCATGGTTATGGATATAACCATGGTTAAAATTTTCAGGTTAGAATAAAAAAAAACATAAATGTCCATTTATTAAAGGGGCGGGGAGAGGGGGAGGGTAAAGGGATAGGGGGCTACCCCACTATACCATCCTCACCCCACGGAACCCCATGTTTATAGAGATATCCATGGTTAAAATTTTTACGATTACTATTTAAGCAACAAAGTCGACGGAGCCCCGCTGCGGGGCGGGGCTCCTATTTCTGTCTGCAGGGTCTAAAGTAACCTAACACGAAGGAGATGACGGGAGCTGAAGTGAGCGAGCAATGCGAGCGAACTCTAACCTATCCGTGTCGGGGTGCCCTGAGCTCCCGAGCTCGCTTCGCTCGCTCTTGGACTAATTCTCATTTTTTTACCTTACTAATAATTATATTTTAGTAAGTTTTAAATTTTTATTCTAACCTGAAAACTTTAACCATGGATATCTCCATGACCATGGACCAAGCTCCGAGTGGTGGGGATGGTACAAGGGGGTAGCCAAACCGTCCCCCTTCCTCCCCCACTCTCCCCGCTCCAAAAATTAACGACCCATAATGGAAATTTTATCCTTTAAAAGTGTACATAATTGTTACATTAAAGAAACCTGCCTTCTCTTTATCAACTTTTTGCCACTGTATGATACAGATTGAGTAAAACTTCAACCTGATCCTGGGATATAGATGAGAATCAAAGTGTGTTCTAGGAACAAGTGTGAAAATTAATGAAATTGCAACAGGGTTCTTAAATAAACATACAAAAAAAGTAGTAGTTAGTGCTATCGACTCCGATTTCAATTTTGCTATATCATTAAACTATATATTTAACAAAAAGCTAAACTAGCTGTTCTAAATCTCAAGCCAACACATACAACAGAAGAAAAAAAATGTGTGTAGTCAGGGGTTAGGAACGAATTTGGTCACACACGGAATAGACAGCGCACGGTGTACGTATATGCCTGCTCATAGAAAGAAGGGCATATGAAGGCGGTATATTTTCTCTCGAATCAAACCTATGTACCGCAAACCGAATTAAGGAACTTCGTTTCAAAAAAACATTCCATAATTCCAAACAAAGCAAAGCCCAAGTAACCATGAATACTTGATAAACCATTAAGTAAAAGTTGGCAATGTTTAAAAACTCTGAGATACGAACGAGGCACACGAAGTGTCAGATTCAAACCGCGGTTTATAATATAGATTTGATTAATAAGACATTGCGATTTTCCAAAAGCGGTCTATAGTGGTTCATCTACTGGGACACGGGCCTCCTCCCTACTAAAAGAAATTAGCTATTATAATTCACCAGAAGGGCCCATATGGTCTCATGGGGTGCGCCAAAGTTCACCTAAATTTTCAACTCCGATAATTGGAAATCCGAAAATGTTCTTCCTAACATTTTTCATCCTTACAATCACAATTCCTAACTACTCTGTCTCTAATGTTCATAACTCAGAAGCATTCAACTTCATAATGTCAGTAGCAATAAACATTTATTATACTTTTATTTGTTTTCCTATATTTTCTCAACATAACTATCTTTTACACTATTATTCAAAGTCATATCTTTTTTGTTTAGATTTATTTTTATTCATAATAATCAGTTTTATATACATTAATTTTGCGTAACTTTATTTTCACATAACATGTATAACATATAAGAATAAGAGGTACCATGGTACAAGTAGTCAAATAAATACATGTTTTCATATACACATTTCAATTAAATTAGTTTAATATTAGCGGCTATAGCTTTCAAATAATCACTTTTATTGGTGTATTTTGCTTTAAAATTAAATATATATTTAATTCTATCATATTTGCCGTTGATTTGGAATTTCATTTTATTTTTGTAGGTAGTACTCATAAATAATGTTATGTTTTTTTGTATGTTTTTCGTGAGGCAAAAAAATGAGAATTAGTCCAAGAGCGAGCAAAGCGAGCTCAGGAACTTAGGGCACCCCGACACGGATAGGTTAGGTTCGAAGGAGATGACGGAAGCTGAAGTGAGCGAGCAAAGCGAGCGAACGCAGCTCCCGTCATCTCCTTCATGTTAGGTTACTTTAGACCCTGCAGACAGAAATAGGAGCGCCGCGCAGCGGGGTTTTAAATAATTTTAATTATTTTTTCTCTATATTAATAAAGCATTAACACAAACATGCACGTAATGATAATACACCGACATGAACTTAACAATAGACACAACTCAGTACGTTATGTAAAGCATACCCCAAATAATAATCATCCCTCAAATTAAAACTATAAATATCATCTTCTACCCAAATATATTTTTTATTACACTTGGTAAATGTTTATTTCTGAGTATAAGTGAAAATATTATGGTAATTATGATTAGGGATAAAAGCGTTATGATAAAAAACAGTAGGAGTTTAAATATATTTACATTAATGATATTATTAATTACAACTTTCGGAAACACGAGTGTTATGAACATCGCCGGTAGCACTACAAATAGTATGATTGAAAACTTTAGGATGAAAATTTTTAGGAAGAGTGATCATTCGGATTACAAATCGTTAGGAAGAACAATTTCGGGTAAAGAACTTTAGGTGAGCCAATATGGACCCGGTCTCATGTCTTCGGTTTTTAAGCTCTTAGGTCATACTGGTTTCCTAACGAGGTTTTTCCTTCACTGTTTTTTTAAGATCAGTCGTAATGAGGTAAATTTCACTAAGTTAAATTCCTGGCTGGTTTTGAACAACCAACAACAACACGAAAAGATCGTGGATCAACACGAAAAGTAATTCGGAGCCATTAACCCCTTGACTACCCGAAATGTGGACCCACGCGTGGCTTTTTATGTTTCGGTAATTACGGCTTTCAACCAGTTAACACTAAACCACCACTGCTCTCAACGCAGTTTCAGTTTCACCTTTTGCCTTTACAAAATTTCATCATCTGCCAAGCCCTGTTCCATTATGATGCTTATGTCCGTCAACAAAAGCACGTCAAGTCTAAAGAGACGTTTCTGAACATCAGTATTTTATATGGAGCGACCTTCTGATTCAGATAATACTGCGAAATTTTATATCCCTTGGTAAGAACCCCTCTGCCGTTTATAATATACTAGCTTCTGCCCGCGGCCTCGCCCGCTTGAATAGTGTGAATTATGTAAGAGAAATTTATACCGGGTCGAAAAGTAATCTGTGTGTTCTTCGAATGTATAATATTACTCGTAGTATTTTTATGATTCTGTGTTGAATTCATTTTGTTCCGTTTCTACGAATAATACATAATAATTTATTCGAAAAAACAATAAAATTTTGTTAAGCAAAACAAAGGAAATCATGTAACTTGTTACTTTGAATTTACAAGGGATCATAAAAGTGTATGATATGCATCCATTTAAATGAAAAATAAAAACTATAAAATTAAATTTGATCATTGTTTAGCGTCAGTTTTATTGTTGTTGTTGTATTACATACATAACATCACGCCTGTAATCCCCAAAGAGTGAAGCAGATGTGCACCTATATAAAAAAGGTTTTACTAAAAATACAACTGAATTCCAAATAAAAAAACTACTACGTGGAAAATAACTTTAATTTCGGAAGTCCTTGAGGAGTGGAGAGGTATGCCACGGCTATCAGGGCTACCCGTTCAAGATTCCTTCCATCATCTTACTGGGTTAACTTATGCTATAATATATAATACTCGTACGAGTATTTACTTAAACTTCCTAAAAAAAATTCTTTAAATATATTTTGCAATATTCTGACGATTTCAAGTGCATGCTTGCCAAACAAGAAACAAGTAATGATGCATAAAAATACTAAAAATGGAGGGAATAAAGGATCCTTTAGCAGTTCTATTTCTATATTTCATATTCAAAATGAAACAGATGCAAGAAACTATGGAAACAATTTAGAGCTATTACAAAGACGGTCCCTTAAAAATAAAGACACGTCTCAGACACACTATAAATACCTGGTCTCCGTCTCGAAACTGCAATCCGATTAAAAAGCGGCAAACAAGCAAAATCACGCACCAAAGAGTCTTCAACCCTATGTTTAGAGCCGTAGAGTTTCTAGTTATTTGTTGCCTCCAACTGTCATTTTAACACTTTAGTTTTGAATCCAAAGAACAATGGCACTCCGGAACGCGGCGAAATTCAATTTTAGATTCACAGAAAGTTTGGAGTCCAAATCGCATTTTGATATTTTAAATGTGCATTTACGTCGCACTGGAAATTTGTTGGATGAAAATGAGAAGTGTTTTCCTGTGATTCATTCTGATGCCTTGTGTCGCAGCTGGTTAGTAATTCTAGATTCTCGCGCTCGCGCGATCTTATTCTCGCTCTCTTTGTATTATTCATCTTAGTATATTATGTAGGTATCTAGCACCCGAAAAAGCTCAACGAAATGATACAGCATACAACTCCTCCTTCCTCGGTAAGTCTATAAATATACTAGCATTTTCTGCGGCTTCGTTCTCGTGGTCTATCCCACCGAGAGAGCCCTGGATTTTTCCGGGGTAAAATATAGCAGTAAGCTGTGTCCCAAAAAAGAAGAAAAACTCATCATGGGACAGTGCGGGCTAGGCCAAAGAAACGAAAGAGGCGAACGACTGCTAGAATATGCATCTGAATATGGACTAGCAATAATCAATACTTATTTCAAAAAAATACCCAGCAGAAGATGGACTTGAAAGTCACTAGACGAAAGTGTTAAAATCGAAATCGACTACATCATGACAAATGCCCTAAAAATAGTCCTAAATTATGAAGTTCTCAATAACGTAAAGTTTAGAACAGACCATAGACTACTTAGAGCAACAGTCCTATTGAGCCAATCGAAAAAAAGTAGAAAAGGCTTTAATCCACCACCAAAATTTTGGGCGCACGGTTGGCGCAGTGGTTGAGCGATTGACTGCTGCGCTGCGTGTCGCGGGTTCGATTCCCGCACGGAACAAATATTTGTATGACCTACAGATAGTTATTCCGGCTCTGGGTGTTGTGTATGTGAGTTTATATGTTTGTAAACGCACCCACGATACAGGAAGAAATTCCTAGTGTGGGGCAATGTTTTATTTATTTAAAAAAAAAAAAAAAAACGAAAACTGAAGAGGAAATAAGGCACTTCATAGACGGCCTCAAGTTGAACATCGAAAACCAACTAGTAGATACCAGAAACGTACAATCTTACTATGATGCGCAAAAAGTGACTATAACAAAAAGTTTTACTAGCCAAAACCATCCCAAAACAGAAAAACGACACAAAATATTTAGCGAAGAAACAATATCCTTAATTAACAAACGAAGTGAACTAACTATAAGAAAAAATAAAGATGCTAATACAAATAAAGAAATAAGCAAATTTTATAAGGAAACTAGTAAAGCGATCAAAGGAAACTATAGTAAGCACAGTCAAAGGATAATAACAGAAAATCTAAACAAATTCAGAAGCACAAAAAAAGCATTTAAAGAATTATACTTAAGAAAAACTTGTATACAAAAATTAGAAGGCCAACATAAAGAAACTAAAACAAGTCAAGAAATCATACAGAAGGCAACTACTTTCTACCAAGAACTATACAAAAACAAAGATAAAACCATCGAAGAAGCATTCCGAAGCGACCGATAGAAGAAATATATATATACGCCCAGCTGAAACAACTAAAGTCAGATAAAAGTCCTGGTCCCGATGGAATAACCAATAAATCTTTGAAAATAGGTGCACCAGTTTTACTTAGACCTCTTACAGAATTATTCAATCTCATACTAGAAACTGAAATCATACCAACCCAATGGTGCACGTCAGACATCATACTACTATATACATAAGGAAACCCACTCGATATCAACAACTATAGACCAATTAGTTTACTGGCAAACATATACAAAATATTCTCATCTATAATTCTTAAACGCATAACACAAGAGATAGAAAATGCACAACCAATAGAACAAGCTGGCTTTCGCTCTGGTTTTAGCACACTAGACCATAAACAGGCACTAGAACAAGTTACAGAAAAACACGAAGAGCTTAATAAGCCACTCTATCTAGGTTTTATCGACTACAGCAAAGCATTTCACAGCTTAAGCCACAACTCTATATGGAAGTCACTAAACAATTCAAAGATAAATTAAAAATATATAAATATTATAAAATACATACACAACAACAGCATAAGTAATGTTATGCTAGAATCTTGAGGTGATGCAATTAATATCGAAAGAGAAGTCAGACAGAGGTCCCTGTCACCTAAATTGTTTATTGCGGTTTTAGAAGATGTATTTCGAAACACAGACTGGAAAACTAGAGGCATAAAAATAAACAACAGGTATCTAAGCGATCTCAGATTCGCGGACGACATAGTTATATTGTCTAAAACAGCAAATTAATTACAAGATATGCTCCGCTCTCATGCTCAAGCAACCTCAAAAATAGGATTAGAGATTAATTCTACAAAAATCAAGATCATGACAAACAGCATGGAACAGCCCATCAATGTAAAAGAAAAACTATAGAAAAAGTCCACAGCTACATCTACCTAGGTAAACAAATTTCATTTTTAAAACGCAAAATGAAGCTGAAATTGAAAAAAGAACAAACATAGCCTGGAAGAAATTTTGGTCACTCAAAGAAATTCTAAAAGGAGAATACTCGATAAACCTTAAGAAAACGGTATTAAACACCTGTATATTGCCTTGTGTACTGTATGGCTGCCAAACTTGGGTATACACGACAAAAGCAAAATAAAGGATCACAACAACACAAAGAGCAATAGAGAGAAGTATCCTAAACATAAGAAAAATGTGAAAAGTCAGGAGCAAAGTAATCAGACAGAAAACAAAGATAACAGATCACAAGCTCTATAATTGTAATTGCGGTGGGCTGGACACGTATTGAGATACACAGACAGCAGGTGGACAATCAATACTACAAGGTGGAAAGGGCCAATCAGCAAAAGAAGGGTAGGGAGACCGAAAAGACAATGGGCTGACGATATAACCGAATTAATATTAAAGGACTGGCAAACTATAGGCAAGGACAGAGATGAGTGGAAAGGACTGGAGAAGGCGTTCACCCGAGGACGGGTCCATATCCAAAAGCAAAACTACTAACATTTAGAAAATAAGCAAAACATAAATAACTAACTAAACAATAACATACAAATACAAACATTTGAAATGGAAAATAAGGATAAGGAAATACAGGCTTTTTTATTTATTTTATTATTAAAAAATATAGCAGTCAGCTATTGCGTAGCTCCCCGTGGGTTGTCGTGCATTGTCGGAATCGGATATGTAGACAGAAATTATCTGCTACAACCAAAAAAAATACCTTCTTGTAATCTTATAGTTTAGAATATTGTTATCTTTAATATAACAGTTATAGATACTCGTATCTATAACTACTCGTATCTCAGAAGAAGTCAATTCGATAGGCAGATTTTTAAATCTTCTGATGAGAAAGAGTTTTCTAAATACGGGGCTTAAAATAGCTTATCCCTTATCCAATACAACAACCGATTATTAGAAATCTAGAAATCTTTCTCCAATTTTTTTTTCTCAGAAAATCTACTCTGTACCTAGACAGACACGAGACAGATATAACAAAAGGAATCTGAAATAAAAATATCAGACTGTCTGACCGCGGTCACGTCTAGTAAGACATCCTTGCAAATAAATATTTATTCATATAATTGGTCTCATTGTTGTCGACCACGGCAGCTGGGGTTTAGGGTTCCAGCTTTGTTTTTGAGGGTTTTTAATTATTTTTGGCTACTTCTTTGTAATAATGGGAATATAAGAGAAACTATACTACTCGTATCTAATGTAAGTCTGAGTAGTCTCTTAGGTACTTAAGGGACAGGTTTGTCCCCTTAAAAAGAATAACACAGGACAATATTTTGTTCAAAATTAAACAAATTCCGTTAACCTTAACACCTTCAATTTTAATTTTAGGCCCCGAAGAGTTTTGTATATCTCGCTTCTACACAGTGCAAGTCCGATACTGCATGGATTATTGCAGCCACCTTTGGGATGGCTCAGCTAAATATCAACTTGCCACGCTTAACTCGGTGGAACAAAGAGGTATATTGGCGAAGTTAAACTGGTGGATGCCAAGCTTCACAGCTTGGCTCATCGCCATGAGGTTGCCTGCTTGTCGGTCTTCTACAGACTGCACTTCAGCGAGTGTGCTCATGAACTCCACAAGCTCATTCCACCGGCCCCCTTCTAGCATCAGACATCGAGACGCACTGCCAGTTACCATCCTTACCTGGTTGCCATTCGACCAATTCGCACTCCTCCTCATTCCAAACATCCTTCATAATGCTCTGTGTTTTGTAACGTTACGTATAGCGCCGGAGAGCTATACGTAAGCCACGTTATTAAAATTAAGATAAAAGGTTAAAAATTAAATTAAAGCTATAAAAATAAAGAATAAAGAAGTATAAAACTAAAGGGCCTGCTTCGCGCGATGTGGGCAGGTATCCAGGCAGTAGGTCGGGCAGGAAGTCGTAGAATGTCCGAGGTAGTTAGGTGAGCAGACACCTCGACGGACAAGCAGGCAATCGGGCAGGTAAGGCAGGCAGCTGGACGGACTGGAACTCTTCAAACCGTCGTGGTATGCTCGAGAGATACACGTGAGCAGGCACCACGACGGAGTAGCAGGCATACGGTCAGGAAAGGCAGGCAGGTCAGCAGTGAAACGGCTAGTAGCCAGATACGTGGGTAAATCATACACGATATAACACTCACAGTATATATTTTAGAGCACTTCAGAAAATAGTAAATTTACATAAAAGTTTCACAGGTTCAAGGCTTTTAAAGAGTTTTAAGAGTAGAAAATACACTTCGTAATTTAGTACTCAGTATCACCCACTGTCAGCGTTCAGACCAGATTCTAGACTAAAAAGAACTGAAACCCGTTTTTCATTCGATTTGCAATCCTTTCTAAATTTCAAATTCAAATCTCAGTAAAACCAAAGCGAATAAAAAACGGCTTTACAAAGGCGGGTCAGTCTGCTCTGACCTTACAATAATGTACAACTAGCTTAAGGAAAGGTCTAGGTATTATAGTCCATGGTATGTCTATGGCTTTAAGAAAATAAAAAAGACAGACATGTCATGTCAGATGAAAATGTCAGAGTATAAAAAATTCCATAATTTTGCAAATAAGCAATACAAATTAAGTTAAAGAAATAAAGACACAATCAGAAATAACTAAAAATATGCTTTACAGGTAATAAGAATATCAAAGAATACTTATAATAGAGTTACAAAAATCGATACAATATCAAAAGATGTGAAGATGGATTGTATAGTGTTATGAAACGTAAGTAGATCTTGAATAAATACCACAGTTTCCAAACGCATACAACACGAATCTTCTGGGTAAGCTCACTCCATCCTCACTTAGACTAGAGTCAAACTCAACCTAAATAGAAAAAAAAGCTATTTAAATTATAGTAATAATCCCAATTCATCAAACACAAAACAAATTCTTCTACAATAATCCTTCTTCTACAGTCGGGTAAAAATGCAAAAGTGTAAAACATCAAATAACATTTCATGTCCTAGCAAGAACCAAGCCGGAGCTGTAAAACAATACTTGTAACAGTTGTTACACAGAAAGTAGGAACTAACTGAAACCTGCGGTGTTACCAACTACTTTCAAAGATCTATTGAAGGATAAGAATAAGTGGGACAGAGGACCGGACGAGTACGGAGATAGTGCAGGATTTGAAGTGGGTATTGTGTGGTGTATGGAATAGTTGTGCCCGCGGCTTTGTAAGTGTGGGCTGTGCTAAGACTTAGACATACGGATACATAGACTATGTATTAGTAATAACATCACAACTGTTTTCTCAAAAATGACAGACAGACGTAAACGACAAAGTGACAGCGTGTTTTCATATAAATTATTCTAATTGTAGACCAATTTTAGAATAATGACATGAAAAGGCGTTATCGTGTTTTAGTGTCGTGTCGTACTGTGTGAGATAGGCACCGCAAAATCATTATTAAAAATAACGGGCAAGTGCGATTTGGACTCGCGCACGAAGGTTTCCGTACCATTATCGCAAAAACGGCAAAAAAATCATGTTTGTTGTATGGGAGCCCCACTTCAATGTTTATTGTATTCTGTTTTTTAATCGACTTCCCAAAAAGGATGAGGTTATCCATTCGACTGTATTTTTTTTATATGTGTGTTACCTCAGAACTTTTTATTGGATGAACCGATTTTGATGATTCTTATTTTATTTGAACGCTGGTGCTTGTCGTGTGGTCCCATCCCATTCATCAAGATCTGATGAAGGACTTCGGAGATATACATCAGAACTCTTCAATAAATGACCGCAAATCACTCGGGACAGCAGCAATCGCATGTCTGTTTATTGTTTACACCATTTCATAACATAACATCACACTGGTACGCTCTAAACGGGGTACGAAAGTGTGAACAGTTCACCCTGGTATACTCTCATTCCACAGTTTTGTTTAAGTTCCATGTTATTGGGTTAATCTATTCTGGCTTCACTTTGGGCATTATAGGTAGCTTGCCTTTAGAACTGGTCCATTATGTACCACAACTAAAAAGTGAAAAATAAAAAACTTTTTTACAAAAATTACTACCGACTTTCAAACAAAAACAAATTTGAAAAATAACTTCAATTTCGGAAGTCGGTGTCAAAAAACAAGAAACAAAAACAGGAACACCGGTCACCTATCAAGATTCATGTAAATTTGATATTATGAAAATCTCGAGTTATTAAGCAATGAAGTCGTCTTTTATATATAGATTTAGTCTATTTTTTATAATGTTAAAGTAAAATGACAAGACAAGACATTTGAATAAGTCTTTTTTACAAAACCGAAACATTTTGAAAATGGAACCATATTGAGAAAAAGATATTAACCAACAAAATTGATTTGTTCAATGACAATTTGCAAATACATTCACTCTAATGAATGAAACGAATAATAATTGAAGTAAAATATAATTAAAAAATATACATAAAATAACAAATCAATCCATGTTCTTATGAAGTGCTAAGTAATTGGTGTTCAGTACAGTCAGACGCATAAACAACTAAAACGAAAGCCTTTTGTGTACGTATAGCAAAGGACTTCTTTTAAAATAAAAAGCACTCAAATCACGACCATTTACAATTGAAACTGTTGTTTTTTTGTTTTTCTACTCATTTTGCTCTTTGACTAGCTCTTGATGGCGCTTTTGATTTTCTAGCAATTAAAGCGGCTAAGATGTTGTTTTGGTGAACTTATACCCACTGACTTCAATACTTTTGTCATACCTACTCTTAACTTAAAGCCCATTTTAGGTACCTTACAAAAGGTGCTAACCAATACTAAGATTTGAAAAGGGATAAACCTAATCCTGTTCACTACATATTAATCTGCTGATGTTTCGTCCATTTGAGTTTTTTGGGACCATCCCACCGCACTATTCCCAAACCACTGCAACTCCTGAAAGCCAGAATCAACAGTGGTGACCACCAGAAAAGCACCGAGGCAATGAAGCTCGACGAAGTCCCGGCGAATGAATTTAACTATCTTGGATCCCGCAACGAAATTAATCAGAAAATAATAACGGAAAGTTAAGTAGGAAAAAATACAAATTTACACTTCCCTTCATACCAAGCAGAAGACAGAACAAACAAGGCCAATAGGTACAAAGGTTCGTTTACAACTGGGTTAAGCCCAGTTATATTTGATTCCAATAATAGGTATGGCAAAAACGCTTGATCGCACGGAAATAAATTTCCATGCGTTCCATTTGAGTTTGCGTAAAGTGACAAACCTCTTAAGCTCTAAACGAAGCGACATTCTATCATTGAAATCGAACGTCTAAATCCAAAATATGGATTCATCATCTCTTAGGCTCTAGACAAGTGGCATTCGATGTCAGCGAAGGCGATAGACGAAATGTCAAAATATAAGGGATTAATCACTTTGTTTTTCGATATCGCTTGTCAATCCCATACAATAAGGTCTTTTTAACCGACTTACCAAAAAGGAGGAGGTTCTATGTTCGACTTCTTGTATGTTTTTTTTTTTTTTTTATGTATGTTCACCGATATCTCCGCCAATTGTGGACTGATTTTGAAAATTCTTTTTTTGTTTGAAAGATCATGTTCCGAAATTGGTCCCATTTTAATTTGTTAAAGATCTGATGAAGAACTTCGGAGATATACAACAGAACTCTTCAATAAATAACGGCAAATCATTCGGGATTGCTTCAATCGCATGTCTGTTTATTGTTTATACCATTTCATAACATAACATCACGTCAGTATACTGAAAGGGGTACGCAGAACTCTAATTTCACCGGTTATGTTAAAGTTTCATGAATTTCGGGTAATCTGTTTTGGCGTAATAGGTACTTACTAAACAACTTGCCTATTAGGTAGGTAAAACTAAAAAGGGAAAAATAAAAAACTTTTTTGCAAAAAAATACTACCGACTTCCAAATGAAAAACTACAAAGTGAAAATAACATTATTTTTGGAAGTCGGTGTCCATATCGCAAATAATTGGTATCTACGAAAGACACCGACTTCCAAAAATAAAGTTATTTTTCACTTTGTAGTTTTTCATTTGGAAGTCGGTAGTATTTTTTTGCAAAAAAGTTTTTTATTGACAATCGCTATCGCCACGCTTGCGATGATAGAATGTGACTTTCTAGGGCCTCTGGTCAATCTCATACAATTTGGACGTTTTGAATATCATTATTAATAAAAAAAAAATTTTGGTCCAGAATCCAGTGCTAACTATTACTAAATTTTAATGTATAGTTAAATTTTATTCATAAAATTACCCAATACTAAACATCAATATTGTAAATATAATTATAAGTAGATATTTAATTATTGAGCACGTGCCAAATCAAAGGATATCAAATATTCATCGGCGTATGAATATTGGATATTCCTATTTCGCTGTATGCGTTTTGCGAGGTGGTCCAAGCTATAAATATTACCCCAGAAAACTTTTCGTCTAGATTTTTTATTAATATTTTAAAGCGGTAAAACAATTTGCTTTTTTTTGTAAAACATTATCGCAAGTAGTTACTAATACAATTCAAATCAATTATTTCACCAATAGAACTCTAAAGCGTCCCTGAGTGACATAGCCTACTATTTATCCTGTAAAATATACGATTTCATTGCGATAGGCCACCATCAAGAAAAGGATATATACCCACAATTTGTTATTGATATTTTATTTATTTTTCGCATATTGCCAGTAGTTAAATAGTAAAATCATTGTCTAAAACATTGTCTACTCCATTTTATATTCAGCCTGCGTAATTATCATATAATTTATTTTACATTGACGAACACAACAATCAAATACATAAATCAAAAGCATTTTACTACGAAATATTCTGTGTAGTTAATTATTTATTACTTTGAGAATAAAACTGTCCTGTGACAGCTGGCTGTCAATGCGTGTCAAAGTAATCAAAGGACAATTCGAACTTATTAATCCTTTGTTCGCATTTGTGACTATTTAATTTGAGTTACTGTAATTGGTCAAATGTACCATGCTGTCTTAATGGAGTACAACCGAAACAAAAAGTGAAAGATCATGAATCCTGTTAGTATCCTTCGAGTTAATTCATTCATATTTAGGCAATTACAGGACTCACTATACCACTGCCCTGAAAAAAACCGAAGCCCGAGTGACCTGGAAGCAGCTCGTCAGTGAATCCGTCAAAGCGACTAAGAAGAAAATTATACTGGTAGAAACAGCCCTAAATATGTAGCAAATAGCAAGGCCCTAATCAAGTCTGATCTTAGACCATACATCTCTACTAAAAAGGTCTATTCATGTCCTACAAAAATAAACTTTTCTAATGCATCATAATCATCATCAGCTTTATAATGTTCCCGCTGCTAGGACACAGACATCCTCTCTGTGAGAGAGTTAACGGGCCTTACCACCGGCCACTACGCGGGCCCAGTGTAGGTTGGTGGACGTCACATGTCTTCGAATTTTTGGTTCGAGGGCATGCCGGTTTCCTGTTTTTAAATTATTCAAAACTTTGCAACTTCTCAGAAATCTGTAACTTCTCATATCGCTCGTAACTTGGACCAAACACAAACTGTAGGAATTCGGGACAGTGTCGGAATAGCGCACCAATACCCTAGGTTATATGCAATATGCAAAAATCTCTACAATAGCTCCAGCTCAGCTCTTTAACGGTATTATTAAAATGTCTCGCAAACATATTTTATTTTTCATAACTTTCTGGTACGAAAATACTGGCCAGTAGTTCGGGAAACCGTTTCATTTGGGGTTCTATTTTTAAAAGTATTTCCGTTGTTGTTTATGTTTTTATATTTCGAACGACACAATGTGTTATTCTGTTGGTTTCACTCACGTGCACCCATGTAAAAATCAAAGTCGAACTTCTTTATTTCAATTAGGCCAGTAAGCTTTTGAAAGTGAACAATTTAAAATTAAGTAATAATAATTGATTCTACCATCCATTCAGAAATTTTCTTGTTATGGAGAAGAACGGACAAGAAAATCCACACATACTTTAAAAAAAACAGCAACCACGGAACAGTTTGTGAGTCAATATGTTAAGCAAAAAGAGAAGTTTTTTTTATATTTAGTATCAAATTGTTTGCCGTAAACCAATTTTGGACATGATGAATAGACATATTCACATCATAGAGAAGTAGTAGTTCATCAAGATTTTGTGACATAATTACAAATCACCTAGTACGTTGTCAAATTTAAAAAATTGAAAAATTTATCCCAATCTAACCTTCGCTTTTGATGTCAAATCGAATTAATTACAGTCAATTTTGGCAACAATAACTGGAGAAAAATGTGACAAGTTGTCAAACACAATATAAACCAGTAAATTAATTTTGGACAGCCAATTGTGACGCGTGAATAATTTGTTTTCCGAAAATTCAAAATCAGCTAATTCAAAATCAATCAGATTAATATTAGTTTGAAATTGACCAATCGTGCTGATTTATGCGTGTGCCTGTCTTTATGAGAAGAGGTCTTTTCCCTGACACAGGAGTAACAGGTTGGTATCATTATTTACACATACTCTCACACACCCACACACGCACACATTCACCCACACCATACATCTACTAACATTCGTCTTGCATACTTAACCTAGATATTAATCAAAATAAATTGAGCTTTAAAATGTATAATACCTTACTACATTCTGTCAGCGCGCTTAGTATAAAATTTATAAAATGAAAATGTAAAGGGGTGGGATCCTGGTGTCCTGAATCACAGGCCACGAGCCTAGCTTAGGCACCAGTCTCCCACAATATATACTTACCTATGTTGTGTATCATTGTCGAATCTGACCAATGTAGGATAATTTGTTTTGAACGATGTATATTGTGGTGAGAAAATTAAATAAAGTTATTATTAAATAAAAGTTATTATTATTATAAAATCAGTCACAAACATACACACACACATTACATATCTTCAGTATAAGACATTGATTGCTCCTGGCAAACATCATTCAACAAGAGCGAAGGTGATAATCCAGATTAGCATCCTGCACTCCAGTATAAAGGCGAGAACACACGAGTAGGCATCTCACGTCTTGTCAATACCAAGGTAGCGTTACCCACTCAATCTTTAGGAGCAATAACGTTTGAGGATTACCACTAAACCTGAGTAAGAGGCTTTTGTGTAGAATTGTAGATATATCGTGTGTATTTAACTTTATTGAACTATAACTGGAGACGAGATTTGACTTGGCTATGTGTTCTCAGGGAGATTTTTGAGTGATGTTCGATATTGTTGAGAGTTTTCAGTCTCATTTTTGTAAAACTGATTTTTGCTATCTCAAATAGAAACAGATTAACTCTATAGTAATAATTAGGTCAGTAAATTTTATTTCTAAAACAGTGTTATTTCTAGGTTAATTAAGTATCAATTTCTTTAATTTATTTATTTCTTGAAATATCAATCAAATCTTCTAGTTTCGTCATAATTACAATAGACCAGAAATGGTACCTTTTTCTTTTTTTTTGGTTGGGTAATCATCCAATGACTGCTCCCGCTCTGAGTGAAGCGGAAGGGTGAGTCAGACTTTTGCTGACTAAAACTCACCCGTGTTCCTACAGTTGCTTGTGCCAGGGCCGCGGTAACTCTCTTTCAAATTTATCCATGACCCAGACAGGCATCGGCCCTAGCGGACGCCGTCAGTTTTTATGCTGACATCTCTTTGCGTGGAACACTACGCGCCGTCGACTCGGGCCTGGTCCTTATCGGACGGCGAGCTACCCATTACTCGCCGTCCGCAAGCCCGCGCCTACAGTGGCCGGGAATCGGCTTGCGACTCCCGTCACCCAGGGCGTCTCCTGCGGTGGCTAGGGGCGTGAGGGCGTCTCCGATGCGTCTCCCTCACGCGTTCTGCCTCCTCCTTTGTGAGCATTATTGCTTCGCAGAAGGAAGTAACAGCTTCCCATGCCCTCTCGCTCCGTACCATGGCCTGAACCAGGGCTGGGCGCGAGAGGTCACCACCGCTTATCGCCTCCACGAGGACACGGCGGTGCTCCGCCCAAGCGTGGCACATCTCCACCTTATGCTCCACCGTACCTTCCGGGCGATCCACACAATGGTGACACCCGGGCTTTTCCTCCCGCCTTATCCTGAACAGGAACCTCCCGAAACAGCCATGTCCGGTGAGGACCTGCGTCATGGATACGTTAGAAAAGATATCATTATTCTCACTTATTCATAAAAATACACTGAATAAATCTAAATATCTATATAATCTAATAATATTTATTTAATAACACTACTCACCCTCTTTTTTATTTTTTCCTAACAGGCATGATTATAGTGTAATATTATAGGTATGCACATTTCTAAGTAACAGTTTATGATTCAGGCTTTCATCTATTCAGCTGACTTTATTTATACCTGACGGCTTATTACAAGCTACATTTTTGCCGACAAACAGTCCTGCAGTTTGGCAGAAGATTTGTAAAATACCCACTCATGTAACTTTTGTTGAAATAAAAAACATACTGATATAGCAAGGTGAAATTCTAGGTACAATCTATAACTGAGGGACCGGTCCATCCGAGTAGTTATTGATGGCCGCTCGTCTGACCTACTGGATATTAATGCCGGGGTTCCTCAGGGATCGGTGCTCTCAGCAACATTGTTCTTGCTTCACATAAACGATCTGCTAAAACCCGGCACCTTTGGGTATGCGGACGACAGCACTGTTGCTGAGAGATACGTCTCCGACGCGCGCGCTACTGGGCCTCAGGTCCGGTCTCTGCGAGAGGCCATGGTTGAATCTGTCCTTGAAGGCAGTCTCCGAATGGGGCGATGCCAATCTGGTCAGTTTCAATGCTGCTAAGACCCAGGCGTGTCTTTTTTCCGCTAAAAGGAGCCAGTTCCACCCGGCTCCTTCTTTCCGAGATGTGACCGTGCCGATAATGGACCGACTTGAGCTTCTTGGCGTTACGTTGACATCGACCCTCAATTTTGGTCCATTCATTGAGGCAAAAGCTCAGCTGGCTGCAAAAAAGTTGGGGATTCTTGCGAAGGTGAGACGGTACTACACCCCAGAGCAGTTGCTTAACTTGTATCAAGCGCAAGTTAGATCATGCATGGAGTACTGTTCTCATTTCTGGGACGGATCTGCCAAATACCAGCTGGATGCACTCGAGTCGATCGAAAAACGGGCCAATAGGCTTATCGGCAATGAGATACTGGTCGAGTCTAGGCTCCAGAGCTTTGAACATCGGCGCCGAGTTGCCAGCCTGTCGGTTTTTTATCGGTTACATTTCGGGGAGTGTGCGTTGGAATTGCATGAATTGATTCCTCCTAGCCCGTTCCATCATCGGATTACAAGACGTACGGCGATGCGTCATCGATACATGGTGGACATCCCACCCATACGCACCAAACTTTTTGGGAACACTTTTATTATACGAACAGCAAAAGAATGGAATTCCCTGCCTGAGTCTGTGTTTCCCGATAGCTACAACCTGGGAGTCTTTAGGTCAAGAGTGAATAGGTTACTTCTAGGCAAGCGTGCTCCATCGTCGACCACATCATCGCTTACCATCAGGTGAGATAGTGGTCAAACGCAAACCTATTACATATAAAAAATAAAAAAACCGCTTGTTTGAGAAACCCTGTTGGCGTTTGCTAAGTTCAGAGCTGATATAAAACCCTTTGACATATCTGCTTATCATATTCAAAGGGATCTCTGGGTTACTTATGATTAGGTAATGCATGCCTATTAAATGGGATATATTATATAGCATCCAAGAGTATTTAGTGAGGTATGTTCACAGGCTAGGTAGATAAGATTTTTTTATTCTGGTAATTCATTACTACATCATAATTTGCGACTTTGATATATTCAAGCGAAGTCGCGAGTTGAAGCTAGTTGAAAATAAATTAAATCGCAAATTGATACCTAAACCAAACAAAGAAAGACTCGCTACAAAAGCAAAAGAAAGATAAAGGGTTTACAGATACACTACCGGTTTAACCCTAAAATGGTCATCTATAAAACGTACAAACTACCAAATAGTGGACTACCGGATCTTATCATTAAAGAAATCCGCTTCCCACAGTTTTTGGCTCATAAATTACGTATCAGCACATTCTGCCCCCAATTCCAATAAATAGTATAGTATAGTCGTCGGTTCCTTCCCCGGGGTCCGGGTAAAATCACGGGAATAGTGCGGCAATAATCTCCAGGATGAAGGATCCAATGACGTAATAGAATAGTCGTAAGATTGGGCGAGAGGTTTAAAATTAAAAAGCGATATTGAAGGGTGGTTATCCGGTTAGAATAATGGTTTAAAGAGTGATTTAGGGCTACTGTCTGTCTTATGCTCTAGAAAAAGGACATGTAAACACAATTGTTGGGACATGCTCAGTTTGTAATGAAGAAACACTACGTTTTATTAAATAATTTAAATTTACGATTTACAATTACGTGGTCATTTGTTTTAAGAAATATATGGTGTAAATGAAAGAATATGCAAAGCATGAACCAGAAGACAGCAGCATTTGTAATCATCCCACTTGGTGGGCTGACGACCGTTATAATGGCGGGAATCCGCTGGATTCGATACACGCAGAACTGGTTGATATGCGTAGACATTTGGGGGAGGTCATGTTCAGCAGTAGACCTTATTCGGCTGAAATTATGAAGACTATCCAAAACTACAATATCAAATGAGTAACGATCTAAAAACACATGTATTGGACGGAAAAAACAGTCGAGATTCACCAAAAATTTAAATATCTAATTAAATTGATTGCATCCACAATCGATATCGATGCATACTTAATTTGACGGAAATAAAGGGATATTTTAACACATGGAAGAATATTTAGTAGACATTCAAACAAAGACATTGTTCGACTAGATGCATGTAGTGTAGTGCAAGATAGTTATCTGTTTCTAATGGTGCTCCCACACTGAAAACTTAGATCACTCGTAGGTCAATTTAACAGAGAATGTAAAACTAAATCTGGTGCTGGGTCTGATGAATCGAGTTTGCATTTAAAACACTAATGTTCTTAAAGTGCAAAAATATCCCAAGTTCAACTGTCGATGGAGGATTGCATTTAAGTTTTATTTTAACGTCTTATAATATTCAGATAAGTCCAATAATAATAGTAATAGTAGTAGTAATAGTTTTGTATATTATTTTTTATAGCTATATAATTTTTATGTATTAATATTTTTTTATATAACAGTACACCCTACCCCCTGTTTTTATCTTAAGGTCTTTAGTCCATCCCAAGGTTGTCTGGTAGATATCGCTGTCAGCGATAACACCGCCTTTGTACCCATAGTATTAAGTTGCTGTAGAATATATGTTTCTTTTTTTTTGTGTTCAATAAAGTATATTCTATTCTAATAATCCTTCATTTAAAAAATATTCAATAAATAATTTTTTAATTTATTGAAATGAAATGAAATGAAATTTATTTATTTGCAAGAATATAGGTACTTACATAATAGCATGGTAAAATAATTTTAGTCTCACTATATTCGACTTATCAGTCGTTCAAATATTTCAAGTAGGTAGGTACATGCATAATATCATGAAATTACATCAATGTCACAGATCATTAGTCATACACATCATATCATAATAAAATTAAAATTAACAGTCATGCTTCATTAATATTAATTGGGCATTATTTCGCATCATCTGCTTGGGATTTATATGAGTGATGTTAATTGGTGCTGTTCTGATCAGCAAGTCTGGTCCAGTGATATTTATACCATTTACGTCTTCACTATCATAGTATTAAGGTGGACCATAAATCGTGCCCGATACACGCATGCCATAATCACAGTAGTAGTTTTTTTCTAGTAACATGGTTGTTGTTCGTGTTGATGTGTTCACCTCGCATGACTCGGTCTAAAACTGAATAATATTTTCCATAGAATTGCTATCCTATGGTCCTGGAAAAGGTTTAAAAAAATTTTTCACCAACGGGAACGCATCATCTGTTACAAACACATATGGAACAGGTTTGTTTCCACCTAGTAGTGAGATGTCACAGGCTATTTTCAAACTACCGTCGTACATTTTTTCCGAAATATTATGTTTGCGAAAACCCTGCCATCACTTATGCATCCTTGGCAGCCAATTTTTACGTAGAAAAAGTTATAATCTGCGTCCACCAGCGCTAAAAGGAGAACGCTGTAAAATCCTTTACACTTATAATATTCACTGCCACTACCAATTGGCTTTTCAATGGCTCCGTGCTTCCATCCTTAATAATACGGAAAAATCCACCTTTCAAAAAAAGTCTGTAACTGGAACAAAAATATAAGAGTAAGTACTTGTGTTTTTTAGTTATCGTTCATTTATATTCTTTCAGGGTGACGAAGAAAGTGGCAGTGTTTCAGAAAATACTCTGACTGTAAACGAAACATCGTTTAAAAAGGTGTTTGCCACCCAAAATCATTTCCCAAAGGAAAACGGCCAGAAGAACGAGAAGATACAACACAACAAGAAGCTTTAAATTAAATATTAAAACGCATATATGAAACTAAAAAAACGAACGGGGATAAAAGTGACGCATTTGGAGAGTATGCCTCTACGAAACGAAAATAAATAAAAATAGTTATGCTAGAAACACCGCTCAACATCACATTAACAACATTTTGTACAATGCATCCTTAGGACAATAAATGATTTCCTAGAAACGTTAGAGGTCCAACTGCTAGTATTTCCTGGGGATACAACTCCTTCAACTCTGCACCAAATCCATCAAATTTTTCGGAATTAATGCTGCCTGTAGCTCCAGAGGATACTACACCGCACCGAGTCCCTCAGGTTTATCGGCAACCAGTCCTTCGTATAAATGATAATGATTAATGATTTTATTTCTGTAAGTCAGTTTGTATAAACACTTTTACATGTCGATCATATTTTTTTTAAACTAGATGAGGTCGGCGTTTCCTATCTGCTCCAGGACACATACTGCAAGGGCACCAAGTCCATCTGATTTTTCGGAATCAAGCAAAGATTCGAAACACTCATTAAACGATTTGTTGGGATCATTCAATAAAAAATTATCTGTTGTTTATTTAATTGATTATTAAACTATTCAGCAGTAAAGAAATTATCAGTATTTTTTTTTTTACAAAAAATACAACCGACTTCCAAAGAAAACACTAACAAGTGAAAAATAACTTCAATTTCGAAAGTCAGTGTCAAAAAACGCGTAGTTGTTGTACTTAATGAGCAAGTTCTGTAGAAAAGTACCAATAATGCACAAAGTTATGATTAACACCTATTATGCACAGAATAGATTACCCGAATAACATTAAACTTGAATATAACCCGTGAAATGAGAGTGTACGATGGTGAACTATACATATCTGCGTATCCCTTTAGAGTACAGTCATGATATTATGTTATGAAATGGCGTAAACAATAAACAGACATGCATTTGCAGCAATCCCGTGAGATTTGCCGTTGTATATTAAAGAGTTATGTTGCATATCTGTGAAGTTCTCGATCTGGGAACTGGGACCACATGAGAAGCACCAGCTTTCAAATAAAAAAGAATCATCAAAGTCGGTTCACCTAGTAAAAAGTTTTGAGGCGAGATAACCTCCTGCTTTTGAAGTCGGTCGAAAATACAATTTATCTAGGTGATTAATATTAAACGTGCACTTAAAAAATAATTAGAAATGTTGATTCAGACTTACCTTTACGCAGTAAAACATCATTATGAGCCTCGAACACTTCTTTATAGATTCACACGATTATAGATATAACTTGATCTGACCGCTTAAGCACTTTCAAAGACACTGCTACTGCTACCAGTTGCCAACAATCTTAACGTTACAAAAAGTATATCCGTAATACTTATGAATTTCTAAAATTAGTCCTGTCCTGTCCGAAACTTTGATGCACTTTGTCTTTGTAATTTTTTATTTATTTGATAAAGCAAAAAATACGGGTCCAATGTTATTTGATAATCTCACTGACGGACTTAATAGCATTATCCTACTCAGTTAACATCCCTATTCAGTTATAAGACTTCGGAATCCTTGAATTAAATTTATTTTTGGCAGATTTAGATTTTGGTTTACGTACTGAGTAGGTGTTTCAGATGTGCAGAATTGTTTATAGTTATTTATAACTTGTTTACATTTATCTAAATGTTGCTTAAAATAGCGTTTTCTATATTTCAGTTAGCTATTTCCTGGTTTGCAATAAGTAATTCTTCTTGTAATTGACTTATTTTATCACAAAGTTCTTTATTATTTTGTGATTCGTGGTTCAATATGTTTGGTAAACTTATCATTGTTGTGTCAAAAGAGAGTTTATTGGTTCGATGACCAGTCACAAAGGGAACTTGAAATTTGTGGTTTTCTGAAAATGATATTATCACATTGCTCATTCTCCATCATAATGATGGTATTTTGGAATGGGTCGAGTGGAACTATAATTTTATTCTACTGTTTTTTTTTGTGTAAACTATTTTGTCTTTAGTCAATGTATATTAATCGCTTTATATTTTTTTAGGGTTGCGTACCCAAAGGGTAAAAACGGGATCCTATTACTAAGACCCCGCGGTCCGTCTGTCTGTCCGTCTGTCACCAAGCTGTATCTCATGCTAGGCAGTTGAAATTTTCACAGATGATGTAGTTTTGCTGCCGCTATATACACAAATACTAAAAACAGAATAAAATAAATATTTGAGTGGAGCTCCCATACAACAAACGTGTTTTTTTTTGCGATATTGGTACGGAACTCTTCGTGCGTGAGTCCAACTCGCACTTGGCCGGTTTTTTAGTTTTAATACAATAACTTTGAGATTACTTTGTCTGTTTACACTCTTAGTTTTTAGTTATAGTTGACTGTTAAGTTTTATTATTTTTTCACTGATTCTTCATTTACCTACTTGTAAATATAACACTCACATCGTTGGACTAATAAGCGACTTTTCATATTATTTTAGGCACAAATACAGTAAAGAATAATGGCAGCTGCCCATACATTGTTTTAGCTGAGATTAAATTCCTACGTCTTTAAATAAAAAATATCTGGTTTAACTCAGGGTGATGTTCAGAATTAGTTTGTGCAAGAATTTTTGTTCGAGAATGTCGAGAATAAAAGATATTCAGTCATAAACTTTTGTAGGTTATGTCTGGGTAACTTTTAATAATGTGTTCAATAGGTAATATTATTCAATTTCGTGGCAGTAAAAGGGGAATGTCGCATTAGTATTTCCCTTACGTAGTTATTTCAGCATGAAATGTATAATATGGGTCTCCCTTGTTTGACCGAAACGAATTTGACAAATTTTCACTTACCAAAAAAATTTTCGCATAATTTCATTTCCCAAATTATTACTTAGCAAAAAATCTATTCACGAAAATTTTTAACGCAAACATAATGTTTGGGAAATGAACGTTTAAACTATAACTTGTTTACCAACTAGTACTTTTAACATTTTTTATTTATTCAAATATTTCACTTGGAATAACAGTTTTTACGCAAAATCAAATAAGCCAAATATTTATAGTTTTTTATTTCTCTTTTTTTATATATATTTTTTTTAAATTTAATGCAGGTCACAGTTTTAACCTAACCTAACCATTTTTTTTTAAATAACTAATTATCCTAATCTTAATAGTTCAGTTCCGGGTAACCTACTAAAAACAATCTCTTTTTTCTATTAATGCAAGTCGTTTCTGGCACTCGCCGGCCGCTGCCGCGGCACCGCTCGCTTCGCTCGCTCGGCTCGTGCGTAGGAGGTCACAGTTTTAACCTAACCTAACCTAACCATTTTTTTAATAATTAACCTACTCTAACTACTTCCATAAATAAATTAATATCAAGTAACCATAAATTTGACTTGTTTCAGACAAATTGAAAGAATTAATCAAAAAATAAAATTGTATTTTTTATTATATAATTCAAAAAATCTTATGTTTGCCTTAATACTTTTTGTCTTAACAAATCATTTCACCAAACGTTTATTGTCTGAAGATTGTTTGCTGTAATAAATCATTTGATTAAAGACCAAATGCCATAATGACATTATACTTGGTAAAATTTTGCCATGTAAAAATTTGACCAAATAAAAATATGCGTACTAAAATCATTCGAAATATTGCAATGGTATAAAAAAAGATTGCTGAAATTTGTTTGGGTAATGAAATTTTGTCAAAATCTTTTCGGCAAAACGGCAGGATCCCGTATAATATACTCTTTGAAAAGAGAATATTTATTTAAACTAAGCGACTTTGACGTGTATCAAAAGGTCACCGTCAACAACCAACCTATATTTTTTAGACTTGGATTGGATATTAGTATTTTTGCCAATCATTAATTGAAAGTAATGAGTTTATTTCTACTACACAGACTACATAAACTGTATTGTTAACTCATTTACTGCAATAAATATAATAATGGTATTATTACTTAATTTAGTTACTACTTGTCACTTAGCAGATAAAATATATAATGGCAACACTAAGTTAAAGAAAATTAACTAAAAAGTCAAATAACTTTTTATTTATTATGATTTTTGTTATCCGTTTTGAACCAGCCCAAATTATACTTTAAAAAATGTAGACAATTAATAGAATGTCATTCGTATATAACTCACTATCAGACGCTGAAATTTAAGTCAGCTAAGATTTCGCCATTGTTCTTTACAGTAAAAAAAACAAAAAATAGTCGCGGAACTTTATGATTTTGTTTTTGAGGACTACCCTCGACGAGAGTAGTCAAGTTCATAAAGACATCTGCCATATTTTGAAATATTCAAATAAATCAGCTACCTGAACTTCACTGTTTTCTTCAAAATGCCGTATTAATTAACGGATGGTATTTAAAAGTACTTCAATTTATTCCCATTTCATTTACCTAATTTTGCCTGTGTTCCACCAAATATACTGAATGTGCACCAAAATATGTTCATTAAAATATGTCATAACGAGCATCTATTTAACAACTGTTGCAAATTTGTAAAAATAGTAATACACCTAATTTTAAAAACAAGCATTTATTTTTTTAGTTAAGTTTAGTTTTTGTTTTCGAATAAGTGGACGTAGACCCGCTGCGCGGGGCTCCTATTTCTGTCTGCAGGGTCAAAAGTAACCTAACACGAACGAGATGACGGGAGCTGAGTTCGCTCGCTTTGCTCGCTCACTTCAGCTCCCGTCATCTCGTTCGAACCTAACCTGTCCATGTCGGGGTGCCCTAAGTTCCCGAGCTCGCTTCGCTCGCTCTTGGACTGATTCTTTGACCATAATTTATTCGTAGATCAACTAATATTTGGTGCACGATCAGTATTTTTCGGGGAAGAATAAAATAGTTATTGTTACAATAGAATATTTGCAGCGCACTACAATAAAAAAGTGTTATATCTTGGTGTTAATTTGGAATTTGTTTGATGCAACATATTTTGTTGGCCGAGTAGTTTAATTATAGTAAAACAATTAAACGGGTTTAAGATCAATATTTTAGAAATGCATACATAGATGTACCTTTAGATTTTTGGTGAACACAAAAATGTTATCCTTAATTAACTACTGCAAATTTTAAAAAGCTAGCAATGTTTTTGTAGCAGTTATAACATTTTCACGTTAAAAATGCTCTCCTGAAAACGAGTTATTTTGTAGATAACAGTTTGTTCTTTTGGTGCCGTCGAATCGTTCTGTTCTTATTGCATATCGCTAATATACATGTTTGATCTTCCAACCAAGTCTAATATGCCTAAGCGATTCAGTTAATTCGAGTATAGTTTGTTATAATAATACAGAAGTTTCTTGAACCTTTAACCTTATGCTCTTAGGGTAAATGCCTTTTCTATTTTTCCTTACCTTTGAAAAATATTGTAATGTGTACCTAGTTTCATTTTATTTGTTCGTAAAAGTTATTTTGTATCACTCACGTTACATTGGAGTTGCTTGCGGCTTACTGTGTACAACTCTCATGGATTGATTCGTGGCAGTGGAATCTGCGTGGTAATTTCCTGAAGAAAACATCACAGACACGTATCTTCAAGGCCCGCTTGTGTTGGACTAGCACTTTTCCCGCGACTTAATTCGCATGGATTTCTATTTATTCCTACAAATGACAAGATAACCCAAAATGTTAAAAGTTTGTTAATTAGTGCGAGAGTTTACTCAGCAGTGAACTAAGCTGAGACGTGAATGATGATGAAAGTATGTATTCATATATCAGGGAAAAGAACCTGAAGATATCAAAGATAATATTTTTCAATATGTAAATAATGTTCAATGTGTAAATCAAAATTGCCCGAGTATCTACACATCCCTACATGATTTAAAGCACACAGATTCACATCAAACCCATCAAACGCTGTCCTTGAACCACCAGACCAATGCCAGAAAAAATACAAATTCAACAAACAGCTATAAATCATACGTAGACCCAGCGTAGTCCCCACGTACCCAAACAAAGCCAGTCGAACAACGCGAGTTAAAATAAAAGAAACAAACGTAATATATATTTCTATATGAGCCGGCCGATGCCGCTCCGGTCACGTATAGAGGCATATAAACGGTATACGGACGTATAGACATTTACTCTGTAAGCGATATGACATTGGTTTAAGTTTTAAAGGGTTTTTAAGTGTTAGGAGTGTTTGTCGTGTTGCTTGTTGTGATGACGGAATTAGGATTTAGGTGTCTTCTGCTTCTTCTTCTTGTCGCTGGCACGACAGTAATTCATTTTTGTTGTTTTTGTTGGCCCAAATTACCACATCCACGGCATCGTCGGATGGAGTAACTCACAAATATAGAAGACACAGAAGGAATGTTATTAAAAAGTCGGAAGGTAGGCACTGGAACTTCTAAATAAAACAATGTATCCTTATCGTTTTTGGGCTTATTGGAATCGGCGTGATATGTACTTTGTCACTATAATTATGATTTTAATGGTAATTTGTGGTACCTACCAAAATTAAAAAAGTAAAAGAATACTTTTAATAAAATAAGGGCTGAGGGATGAGAGCTGTTCGTGTCAAGTGCCCCCCAGCTTCATGGATAACCCCTGGAGTTCGGATGGCAATGAGACGACGAGACCGGGCTTTTGGAAAATATAGGCGGGACCGCAGTGAGGAAAACTGGATCCTGTATAAGTTGGCTAGAAACCGCTGCAACCAGATGGTAAGAGCATCTAAACGTTGAAACGTTGTGAAAATGTCCTCAACTCGTCACCGGCTGATATTTGGAAGTTCTTGAAATCGCTTGGCATAGAAAAGTCCCCTTCTAGTATTGTTTCTCTTAATCTGCCTTTGGATCTTCTTAATAATCATTTTTCAACGTCCGCTACGCTTGCAGCTAACGTCAAAAATAAAACTATCTCTGATATTACTTCCAAGCCAATGCTTTCTCCTGACTCTTTTTCTTTCTCCACCGTGACTAACCTTGAGGTCCTCAAATATTTTACCTCAATTAAGTCTAGGGCTGTGCGCTGTGATGGGGTCAGTCGAACTATGTTATCTTTTATGATTGAGAACTTAATTCCAATTATTACTCACATCATCAATTCATCGCTGCAGACTGGTTAGTTTCCTGCAATGTGGCGTACGGCTTACATTATCCCTCTTCCTAAAATTCCCAAACCCAGTTTGGCTATTCACTACAGACCCATCTCCATTCTCCCTTTCCTTTCTAAGATCCTAGAAGCAGTTGTTCTTAAACAAATATCCTCCTACGTTTTCAAAAATAACCTGTTGTCCAATTGCCAATACGGTTTTCGGCCTGGCCACAGCACAGCCACAGCTCTGCTAAAAGTTACTGAAGACATTATGGACGGCTTGGAAAATTCGAGGTAAACGGTGCTGGTTTTAATAGTTTTTTTCAATGCTTTTAACACCGTTGATCACGACATTCTCCTGGCCATGTTGTCTCAAATTGGGGTCTCTTCGTTGTCACGTGATTGGTTTTCATCATATCTTCGTGGTAGCCAGCAGGCTGTGCGTGCTGATCAGGATTGCTCTGACTGGTGCGACTTGGTAACTACAAGGCGGTATACTCTCTCCTCTTTTATTCTCTTTATTTATAAACTCCATTACTGTTATCCTCAAATGTTTTTACCATCTGTACGCTGATGACTTGCAACTTTACGCTCAATCGGACATTGCCAACCTTGACAATTACATTTAATTACTCAATGCTGATCTTGGAGCTATCAGTGATTGGTCTGGCAGATTTGGGGTTTCTGTTAACGTCGGGACATGTCAGGCCATCCTCATTGGTAGTTCGTACTATTTGAGAAGTGTGAACACTGGTCAACTTATGCCACTGATGTACGAGAACTCCGTCATTTCTCTTTCATCTCATGTAAAAGATTTAGGTCTGTACATTGACGACAGTTTTAGTTGGAATAAACACGTGGCTCAGGTGAGCCAGAAAGTCGCGTTCTCACTGCGGTCTCTCTATAGATTCAAGCATTTCCTTCCATCCAGCACCAAAATCACTTTGGTCCAGTCACTTGTGCTTCCCATTATCGACTATGCTGATGTTTGTTATTCTGATCTATCCCAAGAGCTTCTAAACAAATTGGATCGATTTCTCAACAATTGTATTCGCTTTGTTTTTGGCCACACTAAATACGATCACATTTCTTCATACCGTTCTCAGCTTAAATGGCTGCCTATCCTCCTCAGGAGGTCCCTCATATCTCTCTGCTTGCTCTTCACTATTATGAATCCTTGTGCTCCCGATTATCTAAAAACTTATTTCAAAGTGTTGGGCAGTTCTCACAGTCGTAACCTTCGAGCTTTCAAAAATCTACTCCTCAAAATTCCTTCACACCGCACCGGTTTTATGTCCAATTCATACGCTGTCTCAACAATTAAGCTCTGCGCTGGCCTTTGGTATTAAAAAGGCTGAAAGCAAATTCACTTTTAAGAGAAAAGTTCGTAACCACTATTTGTGTCAGACAAAATTGCTCTCATCTAGATACAGAAGTCTCGTCATAATAATTATTAATAGGTTTCTCGTTTTTTATTGGTATTTATTAGTCTATTTTATTTGTATATGTGTATTATTAATATATATGTAAGCATATACTTTTTCGTATACAAGTTGTTTTTTAAATATTATTTTGTACCCCTTCACAACGTTGTTATTTTTTAACACAAAGGTTGACTGGTAGAGAATGCCTTGTGGCATTAAGTCCACCTATGTACCACTATTGTACATGAAGTTTAAATAAATAAATAAAATAAACCGACTTCCAAAGGAAAACACAAAAAATCGGAGAATAACTTTCTTTTCCGAAGTCGTTATTGAAAAATGGCAAACAATAGGTCACAAAGTCAGACTTTGGAAAAGAAAGTAATTTTTCGCTTTTTAGTGTTTTCCTTTGGAAGTCGGTTTGATGTTTTTGCTAAAAAGGTTTTTAATGGGATCATTATCCATTCTAACTGGATGTAGCTGAATATTAGTAATTTACATGAAGAGACTATCTTTCTGACCTCCACAATCCAGTTACTAGGTTAACACTCAATTACTTTGCCCTATAGTAGTATATTTTGTCTGACTTATTATCCATAAGCCAGAAAAATATTCTACTAGGGCAGAGCTAATTATAAACTAAGTATTTATCTATACTATATTAGTATATTACTATATATTATAATTTAATCATAATATTATAATAATAATATTATAAAGCGGAAAGATTTTTTTGTTTGTTTGTACCGAATAGGCTCCGAAACTGTTAGACCGAATTTTAAAGTTCTTTCATTTGTGGAAAGCCACATCATTCCGGAGTAATATTGGCTATAATTTATTTCAAAAAATTAGAGATCTTTATGAAAATTACAATAATGTAACCTAAAGTAGCAAACTTTTGCCAATCAAATTCATTTATTTGGCGTGCGCTGAGAAAACTATTAATGACACATAAAAATTATGTACGATATGATTAAAGTACTCATTATTACCTACAAAAAAGCTGCGAGAGAATATATCTAACTATCATAGTTAAGTCAAAATAGCAGCTTTTGTGTTCTAAAATTCAATTACATCGCTGGTAGAAACAAAAGTATGTTACATTAGGGTAGGGTAGGGTAGGTATGTAGGGTAGAGTAGGGTAGATAGGGTAGGTAGGTGGTAGGTACCTTCCTACCTCCTCAACTGGCTACCTAGCCAAATGGCGGGAGCGAAGCCGCGGGGATCAGCTAGTAGTTCATAATAACAAGTTTTTGCTTTCAAATTAATCGAATCACACATCTACCAATTTATTTGAAATACGGTCAAAACTTTAGAACTTTGATTTATGAAGTTCTATTTTTTTTTAATACGTCATTGAGTTTTAAAACGCCAATTGAAATAGTTTTTGTTTTCAAGGACCCATTATGATCTAAAATCAAATAAACCACAGCAATAAAACTAATAGTCGAAATTACAAACAAACTATTAACTACAAAAAGTAGGTACATTTCCAAACTTGTGTGGTTACCAATAAAACTTCTAAAAAGCAAACCAACTGTTAGAAAATAAACAAAAATATTTACATTACAGTAATACGACGCCATATTGGATTATTTGACAACTTTTATCCACATTACAAAGGTCTAAAGTTGTACAGCCAAATTTAAGTTTTAAAAATATTTGTATTTGTATTCTTTTGGCTAGCGTTAATTACGTGGGCTACAACCGGAGGATCAAAAAAAAAGCAAAGGTTATTTAATAGAATTTAATTATACTAAAAGTTACAAGTTAATTATTTCTAAAAGATTGACAATGATCGAAGTGTGAATCAAAAGTGAATCTGGGTCCGCGTTTCCGATATTGCGAAACCTCTGTTGTCGTCGTCGCGCGGCACGCTCCTGCTGATGCTGCACTGCGTGGTCGAGCCGTGTGCAGTGTTGATTTGGGTCGATGCTGTCTCGGCGATCCTCATAGATTAGCACCGCGTAACAATTACGTGGGCTACAACCGGAGGATCAAAAAAAAGCAAAGGTTATTTAATAGAATTTAATTATACTAAAAGTTACAAGTTAATTATTACTAAAAGATTGACAATGATCGAAGTGCGAATCAAAAGTGAATCTGGGTCCGCGTTTCCGATATTGCGAAACCTCTGTTGTCGTCGTCGCGCGGCACGCTCCTGCTGATGCTGCACTGCGTGGTCGAGCCGTGTGCAGTGTTGATTTGGGTCGATGCTGTCTCGGCGATCCTCATAGATTAGCACCGCGTAACACCTCCCCCCGAAGAGCAGCCACCACCGATGATTTTCGTAGTAAATTGAGGTGGGGGTTGGTTGCAGCTTATCCTCTCTTTAGGTTCTGGAAGAGCGTAAATTCTTTCTGGACGCCTTGGGTGACATTGTGGTTCCTCGTCTGGAGTCTTCTTGGCTTTTGACCAGTACCGTCGGTAGATAAAGTAACCCATGAGTGCACATGCACCGGTTAGTGCTATGTACATTGGAATCGTAGTGTGGTAGATTCCGTAGTCGTTCGTCGCTGGAATATGTGGCTGTTGTTGCATTATCTTCATATTGGCTGCATGTAGGTGGTCCAAGTTTATTGAGTTCAGTTTTAGTGTCGGGACTGGAGGCTGATTGTCTACGTCTTCTACAGGTAGGTCCATAATCTTCAATACGTGACCCTTCAGACGATTTTTCTTATTGGCGATAGTGATCTGTGGTGTCTCTATGTAACAGTCCTGCGGTATGGTGAGTAAGTAACTTCCTTGAACTTCTTTGTACAGGTCTTGTCCACAAGAGAGATGAACCTTCGTGGGAACCGGGAAGCTGATGGTGTAGTGTCTGTCGTCAAGTTCCTCGTACGCTGGCTGGTCCAAGGTGATAGCGACAGGTTTCCATTTAGAACTTTTCTTTTGCGTGTTGATGAGTTCGTGTATGCAATCTTGTGAGAAATGGCTCTGTAGACTTCGTTTCTCCTCGCATATGAACCACTTGTTGGTCTTCGGGCATTCAGCCTCTATGTTCTTAGAATCTTTCTGGAAGGTGGCTAGGAAAGGAGAGGATGGAATGAGGACTTCGTGATATTTGTTAGGTATTATTGATAACTTATATAGATCGTATGTTTGCGGTAGAAATATTGGAAACTTATATACTATAACTATATTATTTCTCGTATAATATGAACCTAACTTAATTATATTATAATATTCTCTTATATCTATGTCTACTATTTCCTCCCTGCTATATAAACTTGTTAATTTATTTAGTATAGCGCGTATTTCGTCTATGCTGAGAATAGAATGATGCATTGTAGAGGTCTTTATAAATGCTAGAACATTCTGTAGCCGGTTTAGTTCCTGTGAATTTGCATCTACGTTGTCGCTGAGGATAATAAGTATTTGGGCTAAATGTGCGTACTTTATCAAATCATTATCTTTATCTGCGTTGCTTTCGTTAATTCTATTTAGTAGGGCTGCCATTTTTCCCTGGTTATCTGCAATATCGTCGATCATTTTAGAGTATTGAGCGGACATCTCTTTTGTTAGACTAACATGCTGGTTGAATTCAGTAACTAATTTGTGTTCATCGTTTTCGAGAGATTTTATGGCTTGATTATAATGTAATGCGTCAGTATAATCTAAATTTCCTGTAATGCTTTTCACAACACTACCGAGGCCATCTATGAGCCCTCTTTTTATACGAGTTATCTCGAAGGACTTTAATTGTTCGGATACGCTATTGAGTTTGGATCTTAGATAGTCTATATGAGGCTGGAATAATGATTTGGTTTGGTTATTAAGATTAGGGCTGCTGGTTAGTAGTTGGCTATCAATAGAGTTTATTTTATCTTGTAAAGTGTCTAAATTAACGTATTGTATGAAGGAATGGTGGTGTGATAAGTTCTTAGCTGGGCCTAATTTAAAGGGTACAATCCCGGGTCCATCGTCCAGGCTCTCAAGTCTTATTTCTTGAGACAGAGATGTTCGCAGAAACAGGTGCAGGATCAGGAGCTTCCTGCAACAATCGGGCGGTTTTAGGAACCCTTTTTAGCCTGGACTTCGCAACAGGACCGCGTTTCTTCCTTGTATAGATGTGGA
This sequence comes from Orthosia gothica, assembly GCA_949775005.1. Lineage (NCBI taxonomy): Eukaryota > Metazoa > Arthropoda > Insecta > Lepidoptera > Noctuidae > Orthosia > Orthosia gothica. The sequence goes on along the minus strand of OX459046.1, from coordinate 28,462,069 downwards.
TAGGGAGGTCCGCCATAACAACGTCATGAGTGTATCGAGGAGCTAATTTTTGCCTGGAAGCAAATGGATTCTTTACAAAAATCTGTTGTTCAGGTGGGTAGTCGACTTCTGGTTCGCGTTGAAGGTTACGACTATCAGTAGACTCCTTGCGGGTTTCGATACATAGCTCGTGAATTGCATTATATGCAGTAGTCATTTTCTCTTTATGACTAGTCATATACTGCTGTAGCAAATGAGCGGATAAATCTAAGTCGAAGGAATCGCGGGGATCAAAATGTCCGGTAATAACTTCGATAGGTTTACATTTTGTGAAACTATGGATACTGCTATTGTAAGCTAGGAGGGCGTAGGGCATGAGGTTAGTCACGGATTCACCTTTTTGACTAAATTTAAGGATGCGAAGGTGCTCTAATATGGTAGCGTGGAATCTCTCAACTATACCATTTTCATTCGGGGTATGTGGTGCTACCTTATGGTGTTGAATCTTGTGTAACCTTGTGAATTCTGCAATTAGTTGGTTAGTAAACTCTGTCCCGTTATCAGTAACGATGGTAGATGGTATTCCATGGTGAGTGCAGAAGCTAAGAAGTGCTTGTACTACACTTATAGCTGTTCCATCTCTTAAGTAATAAGCCTGAGCATACTTTGAAAATGAGTCTACTAACGTTAGGAACTTTTCGCTTTGAATAGTTAATAGATCGAGGTGTACTATTTCAAATGGTTTACTTGCTGGTGGAACTACTTTAAATTGTTGTTTGGTTGGATTGCGGTCGTACTTTGCCTGGCCGCAAATAGTACATTCATTAATAAATTTCGTTATATGTTCGCGCATTTTCGGCCAGTAGTACTTGTGAGATAGAGCTAAGTAAGTTTCGTTAATACCCCTGTGGTTAGTTTTCCCATCATGATGCTTGTTAATAATTTCCTGTTGCCTCAAGTACTCTCTAACGTTATCCAATTCCTTTTTGGTTAACGTTAAGTTCATTGATGAATTTTTAAAGTTCTTTTGAATAATGGGAATTATTGAGTACATGCCTAAAGTTGGATTTATTAATAGCCCTGTTTTAATTTTAGGATGGACGTATTCTTTTATCGCATTAACTACTTCCTCCTCTAGATTTGATTCTGACACCTGAATGTTAATACGTGTGTGGGTGTCAAAGGGTTTAGTTACAATTGTTCGACCCTTTAAATCTCCTACTATATTAAAAATAATCTGTTTCGTAAACTTGTTTAATGGATCGTCAGAAATGGGAACCTCTAGGATGGGGTTCTCATTATCTGTGTGGACTGTAGCGGTACCCGAGTCATCCGCGGGTTCCGTAGCCGTAATGGTTCTAGAGTCATCAAGGGCAGGATTATTTTCTGTAGGGTTAGCTACAATAGACATTAGTTCTTCATTATTAATTTCAAGCCGTGATAAAGCATCCGCATTAGTATTGCATTTACCCTGTTTGTATTCTATTGAAAAATCAAATTCACTCAGTTTTAGCCGCCATCTTGTGAGTCTCGAATTGGGTTCCTTCAAGTTCATGATCCATTGAAGGGGCTTATGGTCGGTAATTATTTTGAATCTTCTACCGAATAAGTATGGCCTAAAATATTTGGTGGCCCAAACGATTGCTAACAATTCCTTTTCAATGGTACTGTAATTTAACTCGCTAGAGTTTAAAGTACGTGAAGCGTACGCTATGGGTTTATCTGAGCCTATTACTCCCTGGGATAGGACGGCGCCGATCGCAACGTTAGATGCGTCGGTTGTTAGAATGAACTCTTTATTGAAATCTGGATATTGCAGAATAGGGTCGTTAGTAAGGAGTTTTTTACAGTGCTCAAAGCAATTAATGTATTTTTGATCCAAAGTTATTTTGCTACCCTTTTTTAAACATTGAGTTAGTGGTTTAGTTAATTTAGCAAAATCCGGGATGAATTTCCTATAATAGCCGATCAGGCCGAGAAAACGTTTGATGTCTGTTGCTGTTTTAGGAAGAGGGTAGTTTTCTATGGCTTTAATTTTGTCTGGATTTGGCTTGACACCTTCGTTGCAAATGATGTGGCCTAGAAAGCTAGTTTCTAACTTTAAAAATTCGGACTTATCCATTTGAATTTTAAAGTTAGATTCTCGCAATCTTTTAAATACTTTTTCCAGGTTATTAATATGCTCCTGCAGGGAGGTACTGAAAACTACAATGTCATCCAAATATACCAGACAGATGTGGTTTAGGTCTCTAAGGATATTATCCATAACCCTTTGAAATGTAGATGGAGAATTTTTAAGCCCCATCGGCATTCTAAGGAATTCATAATGGCCATTTTCCACATTGAACGCCGTTTTGTGTATATCTTCAGGGTTCATTTCGACTTGATAGAACCCGCTGGCCAAATCCAGGGTACTAAAATATTGGCATTTACCTAATTTGTCTAATACGTCTGTAATGTTAGGTATGGGATACTTGTCATCAATCGTTTTCTCGTTGACTTTTCGGCAATCCACGACAAGTCGCCATTTAACCTTGCCAGAAGCATCCGCCTTTTTGGGTACGATCCAAATAGGGGAACTCCAGGCCGAATCTGATGGTCGTATTATATTTTGATCAAGCATTTTACCTATTTGATCTCTGACTTCTTGTCTGTGGACATAGGGATATCTATAAGTTTTAGTGTGTACTGGAATTTCATCAGTTGTTCGGATGCTATGTTTTACTTTATTTGTGAATGTCAATGATTCGCCTTCGAGATAAAAGACGTCGGCATAGTTCGCACAGAGGTTTTTTAAGTTAGCAAGTTCCTCTGGGTTTAAATGTTCCGTTCTAAGACGAGAAAGTACGGCATTAACACGATCTGATGGAATTGCAGTATCTTCAACTTCAATGTTAAATAACTGGGCTTCTACGGGGCGGTCCATTGAAAAGATGATGTCGTTACACGTTGGGTTAGTGATCTCCACCCAGCCACGGTTATTTTTTACACTGGTTATGCAGTTTGAAATTAAGCAACTAGAGATGACCTGATCCTCGATCATTACTTCACCGTCCAACGTATTAATAGGTACTCTAACTAACTTGGATGAATTAGCTGATATTATATCCTCGTACAAATTGGCATTGCGTGAATCATACATCTGTATAGGTAGTTGTGCATTCTGGGTTATTAGTAATTTACGGTTAAGATCGATTTTACTTCCCCAATTTTCAAGCAAATCAAAGCCTAGGAGTCCGTCGAAGTAATCATGAAATTTGTAAACGAATAATGTAACATCTGAATGTTCGTTTAATTCTGAAAAGCATGGCAAAGTAATGGAATAGTCATTCTTAGACGTCCCGTGAACATTTGTTACTTCGAATGGCTCATAGTTTAGTGGCATATGGTTAAAATATTTGCTTACGGCTTCTGGGCTTATAAACGATTGATTAGCTCCCGTATCAATTAGTAACTTAAGTGGTGGATCCTGGATCTGAATGAACCCGAGTTGCCTCTGTATATGAAAGTTGAGCTCTATTTTGGTTTTTCTAATTTGGATACCTTCTGAAAATTTTCAGTAGGTTGGGTATCTTGGTCTACCTCTTTTACCGAAGGAGTGTCGTGGTAGGGATGTGAATCCTCATTATATCCAGGTTCGGGGTATTGTTCGTTGGTATAATAGCAATCTTGTTCGTAATCGGCATAGTACCAATTACTATAATCATAGTCGTAGTCTAAGTCGTTGAAATTAATCTCGCGTGTCCTGAAATGGTTGTTCGGAGGTGGATTACCATACTGTCTCCAATCGTGACCTGAGGGTGGCAAGGTTTTGGGCACAAAAGGACTGACGCCGCTCATTGGCTTAGGCGCGTTATTATAACTTGATTGTGGTTGTGACTGAGGTCTAGGAGGCATTTTAAAAACGTTACTTTGCGGGTGATAATTTGGCAAGGGGGCGCGCATCATTTGTTGTGTACGAGTTAAGCCACGGGGTTGCTGTTGCGTAGGCATGCTAGGTCTCCATCCTTGAACATAAGGCTGCATTGACTGCTGTCGCTGCGGGCCAGGCGTATTGAACGCAAATTGTCTCGATGGTCCAGGCATGACAGGAACGTTAAAAGGGTTTACTTTGGGGGTGAAATTGTTCAAGGGTAAATGATGATTTGGGTGCGGTTGAACCCAGTCCTTTCTACTGGGTCCTCCCTCATTGCGGTGTTGCAGGTAAAGCGTGTTTAGTTCATCTTGCACGTATTCCAATGCCTTTTCCATGGACTCTGGGCGCATGCAACGTATTCTAGAGCCTAGGGGGTCTTTTAGACCCCTCAGATAAGCTTGAAGGGTTAACTTTTTATATAGCAATCGTTTAGCCTCAATAGTGGTGTTAACTGTCTCGTGAAGCGAGATATAAGTCATTATGGTGCTAAATAAATTTTGACACCTTTCATAGAATTCTTGAGGGCTACTGGAACCCTGGGTTTGCAAGGATAAGTCGCTGTATAAAGCGGTCTCATCTCGATGGTCAGCAAAGTTATTGATCAGAGCGGATCGAATACCCTGCCAGGTATCCGGGATACCATTGGAATTAATATGCCTAGCAGCGGGTCCCGTAATCTTATTCAAAATTCCGTTAAGGAGGGCTAAATTCGTTAGTTCATAACCTTGTGCGGTTTTAAAATAAGTAACTACCAACTGGTCGCATATGCTAATGAAACGGGTTAGTACGTGCGGGTTTCCGTCGAACTCCGGCACTAATCTTAGGGATTTATAAATCGTGTCTACGTCGTCGCTCGACATCGCGCCTAAATTCCTGTTCTCGTCTGTAGCCGCGAGCCTACTCCTACTTCGGTCACTATTTTCTAACCTATCAGATCGATATTCCATAGGATGGAAAATCTTGAACGCTAAAACTTACACACACGCAAAAATTATAAGAAAAAAAATAATATCATGAACATAGATTGGACAGGATATAAGAATATAGTAAGGATTAACTTAGGGCTTGAGATATTCAAGGAGACTTAAGAGTTAGGTAGGCAAGGACTTGAAAGATTCAAGGACTCACAGCATTGCTTCTTCTTGACGAATCGAGAGTCGGATTCTCCTCTGGACTGCAGCTCCCGTAGGTTCGGATACCCGTAGACTAATCGTTCGATACGACACTGACTCTACTTTACTGGTATCCTACCGACTGCGCCAATTACGTGGGCTACAACCGGAGGATCAAAAAAAAAGCAAAGGTTATTTAATAGAATTTAATTATACTAAAAGTTACAAGTTAATTATTTCTAAAAGATTGACAATGATCGAAGTGTGAATCAAAAGTGAATCTGGGTCCGCGTTTCCGATATTGCGAAACCTCTGTTGTCGTCGTCGCGCGGCACGCTCCTGCTGATGCTGCACTGCGTGGTCGAGCCGTGTGCAGTGTTGATTTGGGTCGATGCTGTCTCGGCGATCCTCATAGATTAGCACCGCGTAACACGTTCATAAATAATTGGGCTGTTTTTAGTAAAAGTGATTGTTGGTATCTAGAAAATACTAACAAAATTACTTAGCTACCTTGGCCTATCTCTTAAAAATATCAGCCTATGACACTAAGCGATATTATTATTATTATTATTTCGTTTATTCAATTTTGTGCACATTTCATATTTACATTTTTAAATATTTCTTTATAAAAATAAATCATAAAAAAAAAACATTTAAAAATATAAAAAGTAATGGTTTTCCGCCGGTGTCGGGAGCAGGGTCCAAGCTACCGGTGGTTAGGGCTCCAGAGACAGGAACCTCCTCACGATGCGAGCCGTATCGTGGAGTACTGCCTTCTGTATCAGGCCCTTGATCCAACCGCGCAATGACAGCCTCGACAGATGGTCGTCGAGACTCTTGGCCATCAGGCCGTTGGCCGTAACGACAATCGGCACAATGATTGCCGAGTCCACATTCCACATGTCGACAACCTCGTGTGCCAAGTCGAGATACTTGATTTGTTTCTCTTTCTCAGCTTTCACGAGGTTCTCGTCATGTGGGATGGTGACATCGATTATCATTGTGCGGCGCGCTAATCGGTCTATCACCACTATATCCGGCTTATTGGCAATAATAGTCCTATCAGTGATGATAGACCGATCCCAGTACAACGTGACATGGTCATTTTCGAGAACTGGGTCGGGCACATACTTGTAATACGGTACCTCAGAATCCACTAGATTGTACTTCAAAGCAAGTTGCTGGTGAATAATCCTGGCCACTTGGTTATGCCTGTGTAAGTACTCGCCATTAGCCAGACGAGAACAACCAGAGATAATATGTCTGATGGATTCACCCGGACGGTGGCATGCCCGACACACGTCAACCGTTCCGTCCTTCATTATATGTCTCCGGTAGTTATTCGTCAGGATAACTTCGTCCATAATTGCACAGACAAAACCTTCAGTTTCCCCGAAAAGGTCACCGAAACGTAGCCAGGATACAGACGCTTGGAAATCTACATCGGGCCCATGGAGAGCCCGATAGAAGCGTCCGTGTAGTTCCTTGCCTTGCCATACCTCTTTGCGTTCATCAGTAGTTAGTATTACAGGCTTGCGCCAGTTCTCTTTAGCCATGGTCAACGGGGTGAGTCCCTTGTCCACTGCGACCACATCCCGATGCATACCCACTTCAGTTTTTAAAAAGTATTCTCTGAGGCTGCACACCTCGCGGTTGTGAAGAGTTTTGGCGTTTAAAAAGCCTCGACCCCCACATTTCCGTGGGATGTACAGTCTCATCACTGATGATCGTGGGTGATGAATCCGGTTTGCGGTCAGCAGTGTCCGGACCCTCCTATCAAGGGCGTCGAGCTCAGTCTGAGTCCATTTGAGTATGCCGAAAGAGTACATCAAAACCGGCATGACCCAACTGTTGAAGGCGCGCACCTTATTTCCACCTGACAAAAGGCTATTTAATACCTTTTTCAGGCGGCCAAAGAAACGCTCCTTCAGCAGTTGCTTCATGTCAGTACTGTTAATGCCCAACGCTTCCGACATACCCAAATACTTGTAAGTTTCGGTCGAGGAGAGGTGTCTGAGGTGTCTGGAATCAGAGAGTTGAATGCCCTCGGATTCCATAATCTCCCCTTGCTTTACATGCATGACTGCACATTTGTCCACACCAAATTCCATCCTGATGGAGTCACTGAAGGTTTCAGTTACCTTCAGTAGCTCCGTCAGTTGGAATTTGTTGGGGGTAAAGAGTTTCAGATCATCCATGTAAAGGAGGTGAGATATAACCTGACCACCTCTTCTCAGCCGATAGCCTAGACCTGAATCCTCCAGCAGTGTACTTAGAGGATTCAGGGCTAAGCAGAACCAAAGTGGACTCAAACTGTCGCCCTGAAATATCCCCCGCTTAATCCATACAGGCTCATCATCCCCCTGAATCAGTCGACATCCTGGATATCGAAGGACCGTCTTCCATTGCCCCATACATGACTCAAGGAAGGTGCGTAGAGTTGCATCTATTTTGTACAACTCCAGCACCCTCATGAGCCATGTATGCGGCACAGAGTCGTAGGCCTTCTTGTAGTCTATCCAGCATGTCGACAGATCCTTGCGGGATCGACGAACCTGCTGGCTTATGGCCATGTCAATGAGGAGTAGCTCCTTAGTGCCGCGGGACCCATTCCTACATCCATTCTGAGAGGCAGACATTATTAAGTTATTCTCAATGTGTACATTAATTTTTCCTCTCAGGATGGATGTAAGAAGTTTATAAACCGTCGACAAACATGTTATTGGTCTATAATTCTTGGGTTCCGCGGGACTACCTGTCTTATGGAGCAGGTGGGTAACACCTGTTGTTAAAAACTCCGGAAGCGACCCAGATTCTAAACATGACTGGAATTGAGATGCCAGAAACGCGTGTGAGCTGCTATACCATTTTAGCCAGAAATTATGCAGTCCGTCCGGTCCTGGAGACTTCCAGTTCGGTAGCGGACGAACTGCTTTGGCTACATCTGAGGGACTAATTATAACTTTTGCCATTTCTGGTATAGCTTCACACACGCGCTCGACATCACGCATCCAGCCACCTTCAGTGTGATAGACGGGTACCGACCAGATGCTACGCCAGAATGTACTCGTAGCGACTTCATCCGGGCGGCACACGTCAGTCACACTTTGTTCAGGTCGCTCCCAAGCTCTGTATACCCACCTCTCATCGCTCTGGAACATGCGATTCTGCGAGTACCGGTCAACCCGCCGCTTGTACCGCCGAATACGGCTGGCCCATGCACAAACTTTCTGCTTCAAGAAGTCGATGCGCTCCGTGACACGGGACATGTATTCTTGAGGACTGATCCCAGTCCCCGAAAATGCCCGCCTCACGAAGCGCATCACACGTGGTCGTGTGTTGCCCTCTCTGAAGCAGCATAGTTTGCCGATGTGTACCCTAGCCCTATCGATACGCTGTTCGATCCTGCATTGCCAGGCTGGCACGGCAGGCTTTGGTCGAATAGCTTCATTTCGGAACTTAACATTAGCTAAACGACATGCCGCAACAGCCCCGCAATACAGGATTGAATGCGTATCAACGAGGTTCTCGCTGCTTTCAAAGATGTTCTTAAGCAGCGAGTCCAAAGCACACACCAGCGCCCTATTCTTCTTGTGCATAGGCAACCGTGGTAATCGGGGTCGAACTTCAGTCGGTGTTGACCTATACTCGCGAAGCGCATCCTCCAGTGCGCTCCTCAATCTTTCGTTGGACTGGCTACTTACTGTGGCAACCCTATCATCTGCCTCATCGTTAACATGATTAGACCGCGGCGGGATCACAATAGTGGCTGGCGGTGCCGCGGTCTGTGTCGGGGTTGAGACGATTTGGTTGCTCAGCACTTCTGAGCGCAGCCTATCAAGTGCGGCGTCGTCCAACCTGTGATTACGCTGGATGACCCGCACCTGATCCGACAATCGTTGGGCCGAGACGTTGACGGTTGGTTCTAGGTCCTGAAACAGAGACAGCATCCTGACACGGTACGCAGTGAGGTGAGTTCCCCCCTCTGTTGACCCGTAATATGCGCGCATGACGTTCTCATTCATACCTTGAGTCCATTTCATGCGCTGCACACAACCACCGGCAGCGGGGACCCGGCTCGGGGCCGGTTGGCCCCTAGATCCCAAGCTCCTCGGTGGCCGGCCTCTCCCCTGCCGACGTACAGGTGTTGGCGACGTCGGCGGGGAAAAATACTCGTCGCTCGAGCTCGACGCAACTGTAGCCGCCGATGACACTGGTGATCCGAGGTCCGGCGGCGGCGAGGCGGAGCTGAGCAACGAGTCCGGGGGTGGATGGCGTGCGCGACAGGCAGCTGCTCTCGTTATTATTATTATTATTATTATATATGTCACGTCGAAGTACTTATGTATCATAGGACCGCCATCATTACTCCCATTGCCTAGAGGCAATTCCTTTATTCTTGATAGGAACAGGTGAACTTCAATTACACACAACACTGGATTGAAACTCAAGAGCATTTATTTGACTTAGTTACAGACACTTTAGAGTTTTCAAATGAACTTGAAGCTAAAACCACATCTTGTGGCTCGCTAGATTACAAAGCCTCGGAGATCAAGCAAGAAAACTCCAGGATACTCTTTTAAATCTTTACACAATCACTTTATGACAATTAGCGTTACATGTTTATTAGGTTTTCAAACATCTAATCAGTCAGCAGATTTATTAAACAGTTTTACAGTTATTATTTTTACACACACCGTGCACCGTACGCGCCAAGCGCGTTCTAAGTGGGCGGAACTTCCATATTGTTTTTGTTTAGACACTAATTACTTGGATAGTTGAGTAAAGTTAGCAAACAATACTAAAATGCTGATCAGTTAATTATTTTAACATTAAACAACCTCAATACTTACAAATACAAAGTGGTTTGTAGTTTATTATTGAAATAGTCATCTAATAACAAAACTATTCAAGTTTCCGGTGATCTAACAATCTTACTAATTAGAAAGTTTCTCATTATTACATAGCTGTGTAAAATAGTCTTATGACTTCTTAGTATTTAATCATTTACTCAAATTTGTTTAGTTCTCGTATTAAATTATTAAATCTGGTTATTGGTCATAGAAATTATAACATCCGCCATTGTTTGACAACTTAATAAGAATAACATAATGAAACACATTTACTTCGTCAAATGTGCAATAGTTAAAATGAGAACATATCCAAAAGTCCTACAATAAGTGTTCCTGTTTAATTTAAACATCTCGTATTAATTAAACATTGAAATTAGCATATGAATTATGAATCAATACTGATTCCACAGTGAGCCAATAGATGGCGCTGAACTCAAAACCCAACTTAAATAGACATAGACGCTTAAAACGATTAGTTAGGATAATAAATTAGCAAATTCACGCCTACGCGGCGACACGGCCATTGTGATCGGAGGCTCGTGCTCTGGGCCTTCCTGTGTCCTCAGTCTCTGTGTTTCTTGGTTGTTATCTGTAATAGCGGAGAAATATTTGTCGGCAGATTATTGTTGTTTATCATCCTACAGTATTAATTAAGTTTAGAATCTGATAACAACTGATTTTATTTATCATTGACAGCTTGTAATAAATCTAAGCTGAGTATGCCTTATTTTGGAAATATTGAATGTATTTTTACACCCACAGCTATATGCTTTAGGTATTCTACTTGCTATATGGTAAAGACCAATGTTGTTAGGAAACAACTAACTGCTACATGTCATGTCAATGAAGGCATACAATTTCTATTTCAGATTTTTGACATGGAATAATCAGTTGCTAGCTTATTTAGTCCAATTTGAATCTTGTTTGCAGAATGTTATTGTTTGTATTATCTTACAATATTCATTGATTTGTAATAGGTAATAGTCAGTTTAAGTTATCAATTTATCACTGAATACTTATGAAATTAGGTAACTATTAAGTTTATCTCAAATGAAAATATTTGATGCATTAATGAGCACATACCTACTTATAAGAAGGCTTACATAGCAGCCTTGTATTTGGTAAGTATAGTGTAGGTAGTGTAGGAGTATTGTGATCAGCTGTTTTTTGTTTAGTTTCATTCTCACGGGACGGTAATGCTCTGTGATAGACACAAAGTCTTTGATTTGACAGGATTTAAGGATAGGATCAGGAACACCGCTCTGTGATAGACACAAAGTCTTTGATTTGACAGGATTAAAGGTTAAGGAGTTTAGGATCATTGCTCCGTGACAGGCACGAAGTCTTTGATTTGACAGGATATAAGGAACCAGGCTCTGGGTGGTCTTGTACACCGTGGACCCAGCAGGATAACATGAGAGATTTGTTCATTAGCGGCCTCCACGCCTAACCAATGGATATTAAATCTTTATTAGTTGCTTCCACAGCAAACCAATAGATTGTGTGTTGTATTATCACTATTAGTTTCCTCCACGGATTACTAACAGACAGCTTATTGTGTTATCATTATTAGTTGTTTCCACAGCATACCAACAGGATAGTTTATTGTGTTATCATTATTAGTTGCTTCCACAGCATACCAACAAGATAGTTGTGTTATCATTATTACTTGATTCCACAGCATACCAATAGGATAGTTTGTTGTGTTATCAATCTTAGTTGCTTCCACAGCATAATAAGATAGTTTATTGTGTTCTCATTATTACCTCAAATCCATCTCCATGGATGCTGATAGTTTGGTGTTGATATAACCTATTATTTTATTAAGTGCCTCCAGAGCTATAGGTTATTGGACATCTCAATAATTAGAGCTTGTTTTATTATTCATTTTTATAATTGACTAAATATGACAATAGAATAGCATAAACTGAAACGAGTTACAAAAACATAATAATAACAGTAGTCCTCCTGACTGTTGAGCCATCTGCATAAGGAGGTACTATGGTGCACAAGGCCAATGGCTCAACATGCTTTTTGAAGCATGGGGGTTCACCAATTTCAAAACTCTGGGCTGCTACAGAGGAATCCCTATTGGAAAAACCCCATAAACAAATTTTGCCCAACCTAGGAATTTAACCCAGGAATAATAATTTAAAAGTACTTTGTTGCATGGTAGTATCATGCACAAGCGTCATGTAGTTATTCGACATGGCTATTGTGTTGAGCCTTCTGATACAACAACACCGTATCAGTTAGCGAGGTGAGTAGAAGATAGTTTGAAAACTTCTCACCTTTTACTTTAGTTATGTTGGGCTGGAAGTCATTTTTCAGCTGACCTCTATTTGGTGGCTTGTATGTATGTTGGTAGCTTCTAAGGTCCTGACCCGGCGACACGGTCACTTGCAAACCAGGTATTTTTAGTTTTGTTTCCACATCCTTGATAATACTTGACTATGTAGGTAACCATTTTGATTTTTGATATGACACAGGAATCTGGAATGTGAGAAGGTATACAGATAAATAATAATAAAAGAAAAGATGATCCTATTAATATTTAAATAAGTAGGAGTTAGTACTGATAACAATTAAATTATGTTATTGTTTTGAAATAGTAAGTGAGTAATTCAAAGTTAACTAGAATCTGATGACACTGAAATGAATAACTATGAAGATTGCTGCATTACTTATGACGGTGTTTGCACTAGCTAAAGATTAATGTTAAAACATGTTGAAAACTACTTTTAATGATGCATGTTTGCATACCACACACGCAACAACCTATTTACACACCTATTACAAACCTATTTCATTACAAAACATTTATGTGTGAACAAGTTTGAATACAAGCTAGGTAAAAAGTTGCAAAAAGAAAAGAAAGTTATTGAATGCTAAAAGTGACAAATTATCAAAAAACAAACCTGTCTTTTGATTGTTTTTATTCTGTGCAAGTGCATCCAATAACAAGCTTTGAAATCTGTCAGAAATTACTAATCTATTTACACCCATGTACCATAACAAGTAAAATTCAACTAAACCCATTGTGAGATTTAATTCATTAGGAAGGTTCTCAAATATTGAATGATTAAATAAACTTTATTATAACAAACTTAACTTGAACAAGCATAAATCTTAGAGCTTATAAAAGGCCCCATCAGTATCCAACTGACAGTCTGAACCAAGAATGTAGGGTCAGACAATTTTTTAATTAGATTTAACTTATAGCGCTATCACTGTCAAGAACCCCATAGCCAAAACAAATCTACCAGATCATGTAGACAGATAAGATGGAACACAGTAATCACATTAGATTCACTCAAATATGTCTTACATACACAGGACCATTAATTTACCAAAAATCACAAGGTCCATACATAATAGGTTACTCACACATACTAAGCGTACCTACTTGTAAATTAAAAGTTACCAGGTGGCTATCAGCTTATGACTATTTATTATTATATTATGATTATGCATGAACTGAAGCTCTGCTGATACTTACCCTGATTATAAAGTTTGTAATGACTCACCCAGGTGTATCACAACCCTTTCACCCATTCATACAAATACATTTATATTAGATGCATACTCACTCTACAAAAACCTCTAGATAATATTTTAAATATTGTTTAGTCTTGTAACCAAACAATTATTCTCACCCCAGCTACTTAAATGCAAATCGTTGTAAGTATTTTCTTGAGCACACTATAATTTTATTTTTATTTGTTGTGCTTTTCATGTTTAAGGAATGTGTTAATACATTTTCTTATCTTACTTTACTTTAAAAAAAAGTATGACATGCAACGGGTTCCACATTATTCAATAATAAACCCCGTTTGGTAGTCGGGTAAAAACAATAAATTGCAAAGATGCCAATTAGTGCGTCAACATGAATATGTCATGGCACTTTCTGCAAATGTTTACTACTTCTGTTGCACATACATTCTGTAACTTACTTAACTTATTTACCTACTAAACTTTTGTTTTAGCTACCTAAATGTAATGAATGCTATAAAAATAAGTTGTTACTTTTTGTCCGGTACAAAACTCAACGTAGGTACTTTGAATTGTTTAACATTCATACACTCACACCTTGTCCCCATGGGGATAGGCAGCAACCACAGATTGCCACTTGCTACAATCCTTACATACTCCTCAAATAAAATAAAGTTTCTCAAATAACTGAGCCATTGCAATTCTTAAGACAAAAGAACTATATTTAAACAATAACATTGAGTTCCTAGTCAGCTGTCTTATTTTATGGAGTAATTTAAGCCGTTTCATTCATTTTAATTCCACAAATTGCCACACAAACAACAGCAGGGACCACTCAGTCAGTAAGGGGTATTGTGTTACCCAGTTACTGGGTTTTGGTTGCTCCATGTAAAGCACTGGTACTCAGCTGAATCCAGTTAGAATGGAAGCTGTCCCGGACTTGGTTGGGAAAAGACTAGGCAGATTGATTAAAATTGTCACACAAAAGGTCACTGACCTTGCCTTGTATGATGAAAATAATTAAGAATGTTAAGTTACATAAATAAAAAAAACAGAATACTCCCCTCAACCATGATGGAATCTATCAATGGACAGATCAAGTTGTTCGTTTAGCTGCTTCGGTCATTCTGTGCTGTATAAAGTTTTGGCCACAATGGTGTAGGACAGCATCCATGCCACTAGTCAGTAGCTTCTTCTGTCGTTTCAATAGAGTTCAGATCGTTCACGTAAAAATATTCCAGTTATTTTCGCCTATGTCTGGGCATCGCTTACTCTTGGAAATTATCATAGGAAAATCTTTTGCCATACCCTCGGCGCTGGCGATGTTGTACAAAATTCTTCGGATGGCTTTCATAGCATGGGCAGAAGGCGATAGTGGGAGCTGAGCCCAATTCTGATGTCACGTCGAAGTACTTATGTATCATAGGACCGCCATCATTACTCCCATTGCCTAGAGGCAATTCCTTTATTCTTGATAGGAACAGGTGAACTTCAATTACACACAACACTGGATTGAAACTCAAGAGCATTTATTTGACTGAGTTACAGACACTTTAGAGTTTTCAAATGAACTTGAAGCTAAAACCACATCTTGTGGCTCGCTAGATTACAAAGCCTCGGAGATCAAGCAAGAAAACTCCAGGATACTCTTTTAAATCTTTACACAATCACTTTATGACAATTAGCGTTACATGTTTATTAGGTTTTCAAACATCTAATCAGTCAGCAGATTTATTAAACAGTTTTACAGTTATTATTTTTACACACACCGTGCACCGTACGCGCCAAGCGCGTTCTAAGTGGGCGGAACTTCCATATTGTTTTTGTTTAGACACTAATTACTTGGATAGTTGAGTAAAGTTAGCAAACAATACTAAAATGCTGATCAGTTAATTATTTTAACATTAAACAACCTCAATACTTACAAATACAAAGTGGTTTGTAGTTTATTATTGAAATAGTCATCTAATAACAAAACTATTCAAGTTTCCGGTGATCTAACAATCTTACTAATTAGAAAGTTTCTCATTATTACATAGCTGTGTAAAATAGTCTTATGACTTCTTAGTATTTAATCATTTACTCAAATTTGTTTAGTTCTCGTATTAAATTATTAAATCTGGTTATTGGTCATAGAAATTATAACATCCGCCATTGTTTGACAACTTAATAAGAATAACATAATGAAACACATTTACTTCGTCAAATGTGCAATAGTTAAAATGAGAACATATCCAAAAGTCCTACAATAAGTGTTCCTGTTTAATTTAAACATCTCGTATTAATTAAACATTGAAATTAGCATATGAATTATGAATCAATACTGATTCCACAGTGAGCCAATAGATGGCGCTGAACTCAAAACCCAACTTAAATAGACATAGACGCTTAAAACGATTAGTTAGGATAATAAATTAGCAAATTCACGCCTACGCGGCGACATATACTTTATTGTACACCACTTAAATAATTACAGGACTAAACATTTATAACGATAAGTGTACAATGGGCGGATGGATGGATAGGCTAGAAGGGGGGGTCCTTCTAGCCTATCCTAGTAAGCTATAATATCGCTTTTTTTCCTCAATTAGACTCCCATTTGGTCCATTGTGCGTGCAGGCCTCCTCTTTGTGAGAGGGAATGTGCCGTAATCCATCATGTGGGTTGGTGGATGTCAAATGTCTTCGAATTGTTGTTTCCTCACGATGTTTTTTCTTCACAGTTTTGAGAGCAGTGGTGATGAAATAATTTACGCAAAGTAAAAACGTCTACCTGGGTTCGAACCCTCGACCCACAACTTGTAATTCGCGGCCGTTACCACTAGGCCACCGCTGCTCTGTGTAGCTTACCATCAATTAAATATTTTTTGCAATTGGATCAGTGCATCCTGAGACTATCCCTCACAAACTAACTAATACTTTGATCTCTTCCTAACATAACTTTTGTTTCTTATTGGTAGTACTTATATCATTTCATAACAGACAGTCTACACAGAAAACCATTTATAAAGCTACAGCTGTTCGTTAACTCGAGAAAGCTCAACCCTCAAGCCAAACGTTATTCTATACACTATATTTGCAACGAAATTGCAGTTCAGATATCGTGTTTGTAGTTCGCAGCTTGCGTACAATACGTACGTGGCAAGAAAACCAACGTGGCAACGTCTAGTTTCCCATTCAATGCAGGCGTCGTGTTTCTACCCAATTTGGGGTCACGCTGCGGCGCAAGCAGCTTCAGATTCCGTGATGAATATTTACGTTGAATGTAGATGTTTTGATTGTGTTGTGTTGACTTGATTTGCCTTAAGTGTTGTTGGTTTCTTTTTTGAAGAGTGAGAATAGGTCAAGTCTTTGGAGTATGTTTTTTGTTTGTTTGCGGTTTCAAATTGTAAACTTTTGTCCTTGTCAGTATCAGTATGACAGTCAATAGACACTAACCACCGAGCAATATCTACTGTATCTGCTCTCTAGAGCAATTGTGTAGCGACCAGCAGCCTTATAATTGCGTTAGTGAATTCGGCAAGGCAAAGCGATTTAATGGCATCAATCGACCAATCATCTGCGAGATGAAAGAAGCGATGTGAATTTTTGTCCGTGATTGGTTGATTGAATGGGTTCAAACCCTTTGCCTTGCCGAAATCACTCAAGCAACTGCTGGCCTTAAATCGGGCTAATTAATCAATGACAACAATTAAAACTTTTTTTATTATCTTTTCACTAACCCTCAAAGTGTCAATTTCCAGACACAATAGAAATTACCATTTAATCCGATTCGGAAATATGGACAGTTGAGCTGCTAATTAATTATTTTTTGTTTTACGGACTTTTGGTAGATAATAGTTGTCATGGTTAGGTATGTCTGTAATCATCATCATCATCCACAGCCCGACTTCGCCCACTGCTGAGCATAGGCCTCTCTCTTCTTGTACCAATCACCACGTTCCCGTGCCAACCTCATCCAGGTTCTACCCGCAATGGCAACAATGTCATCTGCCCATCTCGCCGCTGGACGACCAATACTTCTCCTTCCAGTCCTTGGACGCCATTCGGTCACTACTTTACTCCACCTATCATCACCGCGCCTTGCCAGGTGTCCCGCCCAACTCCATTTCAGTTCCAAAATTCGCTTTCCAATGTCGGAAACCTTCGTACGTCTTCGGATCTCAACGTTTGGAACTCGGTCTATTAGCCGTATGCCAAGCATGGAACGCTCCATGGCTCTCTGTGCAACTCGAAGCCTATACACAGCCTCCTGTGTAAGCGTCCACGTCTCGGCACCGTAAGTCATGGTGGGCAAAACGCACTGGTTGTAGAGACGGATTTTCAGAGATTGTGGTATCTTGACTGACCTCAAAATATCGTCCAGTTTGCCAAAAGCGGCCCACCCGAGCTGTATTCTTCTCGATACTTCCGTCTGTTGATGTTCTTTGCCAAATGAAAGAATATGGCCAAGGTAGACATATTGGTCAACCATCTCCAGCGTCTCACTTCCGACTTTAACAAGAGCATTTGAATCGCTGCAGAGGCTTGCCATAACCTTTGTCTTGGCCATATTCATTCTAAGGCCTACCTTAAATGAAGCATCATGAAGGCTCTGAAGCATTTTCTGGAGGTCATCGGGGTTTTCAGCGAAAAGCACAAGGTCATCTGCAAATCTTAAGTGAGACAGGTAGGCACCATTGATGTTAACACCACACGAATCCCAATCTAAGCTTTTCACGATATCTTCTAGGACTGCTGTGAAAAGTTTCGGTGAAATGGTGTCACCCTGTCGCACTCCCCGCTCGATCGGTACGGGTTTTGATAGTGTATGCATTCGGACCTGCAGAGTGGCCGAGGTATATAGTTCCCGCAGTATATCCACGTAACGGGAATCAATGTGGCAGCGATGGAGAGCTTGGAACACGGCCCAATGCTCGACACTGTCGAACGCTTTCTCATAATCGACGAAAGCTAGGCACAGGGGCCGGTTATATTCTTGGCACTTTTCCATCAGCTGCTTTACCGTGTGGATATGATCGATAGTGGAATATCCACTGCGGAAACCAGCCTGCTCGATGGGCTGGGCTTCATCTAGCTCACGGGTAAGTCGATTAGTCAGGATTTTAGCAAAAAGCTTATATATCTGAGAGAGGAGACTAATGGGTCGGTAGTTTGATAGTTTTGAAATGTCACCCTTTTTGTGAATTATGGTGACTATAGCGTTCTTCCATAGTTCTGGGGTACGGACATCATAAATAACCCTATTAAAAAGCTCAACGAGAATCTTCTGAACCGGTTCACCACCCGCCCGGAGCAGCTCGACCGTAATTCCGTCTTCACCAGGAGACTTATCAGTCCTCATGTCGTGTAGTGCTTTTGTGACCTCACACGGCAGAATAGGTGGTAACTTTTCATAGTTTTGATGCTCCAAAGGCGGTGCTCTAGGATCGTCTTCGAGAGGCATTGGTTCCGCAGATTTAGATGCATAAAGTTTGCCATAGAACTTCTCAACGATAGTCACAATCTGAGTCCGATCCGTCACTATGTTATCACTGTCATCCCTGAGCTTAATGATTTGTTTGGAACCGGCACAAGTTTTCCTTCGAAACACTTTTGGACCTCTGCATGATTTTATTGTATTAATTATTATATTAGTATTAAATTTTCTTAAATCTTTCCGTATTGACTTATTTATCTGTTTATTCAACCAATCTACATTTCTCTTATCAATTGCTGTATGAATTGTTTTATCTCTTCTCTTCTGGCATAAGTCTAAGGTTACCGGTGACAATTTATTATGTTTCTTTTTAAGTCCACCAAGGTGTTTTTTAGCTACTTCGGTCAAAGCTCCGCACAAGAGATGGTTAATGTGGTCGACATCTAGATTTTCCTCTTCCAGCCCCTCAAATTTGTTTTGCAGTTCCAACTGGAAAGTATCATTCAGTAAAGTGACTTCCTGCCTCTCATATCGCCTTGCCGATGTTATCATCTTAGTCCGTTCACTCTTCAAGTCAAACCTGAATGTAGTTCTCACTAGTCTGTGGTCACTCCCTGAATTAAAACGAGACAGAACCGAAACATCAGTCACAACATATTTATGTGTGCTGATTACATAGTCTATCTCGCTCCTAGTTTTACCATCTGGACTTATCCACGTCCACTTTCTCGGCACTCTTTTTTTGAAAAAGGTGTTCATCGCATATAGTTTGTTATGCTCAAGAAAGTTAACTAGGGTTTGTCCTCTTTTGTTACGCAAGCCAAGACCAAAACCGCCCACGGATGTTTCATTTTGTAAAGGTTGTCCTATTCTGGCGTTGAAATCGCCAATTATGGTGGAGTAGTGGCAGGGTGAGTCTCTAAGGGCCTTTTCGATGTCGTCATAAAATGTTTCCACTTCTTCATCCGGATGGCCCGACGTTGGAGCGTTTACTTGAATTATCTTCATGGAGTATCGTTCGTTAAGTTTAACTGTCATAAAGCAGACGCGTGTTGATACACTTTTGATGTTTGTCATTGCCAGAGCAATAGCTTTTCCAATCAGAAATCCAACTCCTCCATAAGAGGAGTCGTCATGACCCCTGTAGAAGAATAGGTCACCTGAAGTTAATTTAACAAGATCTTCGCCTTTTCTTCTTACCTCAGATAAGCCTATAACATCCCATTTAATATTTCCTAATTCATTCTGCAATTCAAATAATCGATCGTCCGTTCGTAGCGTCCTGGCGTTGTAACACGCCAGGGTCAGGGTCGTTGAGTTGTGACGGCTGGGCGACGTCCAGAGATTCTTCGCACCCTCCACCCCGCCGTTACCAGAGCCGCCGTCACAACCCGGCATAGCGGGGCTGCTGGGTACTGAGGGCCTTGGTTTATTGGTACTATTCATGAAAAGAGGGGTTTAGCCTTAAAACGCCACGCTGGCCAGTGCGTCTTGGCGAGTTTTTCGTCAGAGCCTTGTTCGTTAATCAGCAGGGGCACCGCGTGCAGGAGAGGTTGACTTGGATGACTAGATGTTATGCCATCCCTTAACCCCCTCGTCTGTAATATGTACAGTGAAAACCGTTTATAGCGACTTCACTGCGTCTAAAACGACTTACTGAATATTACGACGAAATATAAATGTCCCGTTTAAGGAACTATGTGCAATTGTATACGTTTAAAACGACAGCATTTGAACGGTCCCTTCAACGTCGTTTTAAACGATTTCGACTGTATTTTGATCAAATTATTTAAAGGTACTTTAACTAATTATTTTTATTTTTTCTTTCTTAAATGTTAGGCAGTTAGCATAAAGGTAGGCTGAGAAACACTGGGTCGGGTTCTACTGTGATAATAGTCATAGAGCCTCTTAGATATCCCAGTTTCAGACCAAGAAACCATCTTAGCTCGTTTAGCTTCGCCCGCATAGCTGATGTAAGTTTTCATACTTACACAGTTTAGTTTACATAAATTGCGGTCGGCACACAAGTATGAAAAATTACCTCAGGAATGCTACTAGAGTTTAATAAATATAGTTTAGCTTTTTGACTAAAACAGGCTTTCATTTTACCAAACATTTTCATTGCTGCCTTTATTGAAGTAAATGGCATTCAGAAAATAAGGAAATTTTTCACGATGAAAAATGATTGTATTTTATTATTTGCCGATTCAATCAAATAGTCATCAAAAGAAAATACCAGGAATTCTTTGATTGCCGCTTTCATATACAAATTCCTCACCTCCTTTTTGTAACTCTCCCCCAAATAAACAAAATGATTTACTCGTACATGAAAGTATACATGCCCGCCAATCACACGTCATTCTCATGTCAGGGTTGGCAGTTTCAATCTATTATATATTAGTCTATGGGCAGTTTGGCACATTACTACGGCAATGTGAAAGAAATAGCATTTTTGTGGGTATTTGTCACACACAACTATTGTCAAAATATCTGAAGCAACCTTATTGAATTTTGTTCCCTTTTTTTGCAAGTAAGGAAGTTCAAATTTCGAATATTTTTAGATATCGATTTGTTTTGAACTCAGTTTCTTTAGTTTCAATTGATATAGGTCTTGTCAAACGCATACACAAGGAAATAACAAGTATTGTACGTTAGGTTGCTACTTTTATGCTGTTGTGTAAGTAAGTACACATATACCTAAAGACAAGTATAGGGCATTGGTTGCAGTGAAAGTGCCAATTAACTACACCTAATTATATTTTTATGACATTAAAGAATATCTAAAAGTATTAAGGAGCAGTGGCGGTAAAGTAGTTACGTACGGCCTCGAATTACGAGTTGTAGGTCGTAGGTTCAAACCCAAGCAGGCGCTTTACTTTGTTTAATTTATTTCATCACCACTGCTCTTAAAATAAGGAGAAAATCGTGAGGCATGTCCTAGAAGCTAAAATTTGAAGATGTTGATTTTGATTTTGACATCTACCAATCCGCACTGAATCCACGTGCCTATGAGAGGAGAAATCCCTCTCTATGAGAGGAGGCCTACGTTCCAGCAGTAAGAACTACTCCATGCAAAAAAAAGGAACTGTAAAGCGAAAAATAAATCAAGAATCTTTTTAAATAATTTTGTGTTGGCGAAAACACAGACAAGCAACTTATTTCTATTCTGAAGAGAAAAATGCGATGCCATAAAAATAAATACAGGTTGGTTTCGAAACCTCCTCCTTTTTACCTCGGTTTAAAATACATATTGGTTGTCTTTTAGTTCGTTGGCATTCTTTCAGTGGGCGAAAGTACTCATGAATATGATAATACTTTCACTGTAGGTTTTTTTTTCATATTTCAGAGTTGACACTATTGTAAAAGTTGAACATAAAGGTTTATATTATGAATAATATGATGTTCGCCCTCTAAAATGTTTTCAATTAATAAAAAATGTATTTCTTTCTTTCTTATATTCATTATTTATATCATGTTTTTTTTCTTAAATTGTCAAATGAAAGTATGCAATAAAAACGTTTATCTTTGAACAGAGACCGCTATTTAAAAAACAATCTTTCTTGATTGATTTACCAAATAGCATTCTTCGAATTTAAATTATCTGAATAAATTAAAAAATACAAAGCAAAAGACTTTCATCAAAAACTTGAATGAAATGCTGAAACAGTGTAAGTACAAGTAGTAGTAGACATTAGTGGTCATATTTGAGTTTGTATTTTTATAATATTGGCAAAAAATACTAGTCACCAACACCACTACTAATAATATGTGTTATGTGGAATGGCTTGATTTATCCTATGAGCTATCATTCTTATTTTAAAAAAAATATCATCATAAGCATTAATAATAATAATAAGTTCATTTATTTTCTCTCACAATGGTTTTAGAACTAATCAGTTTTTAAATGTATGCCGACGATGGATGTAGCAGCCAACTAGTAGGTTGCGGTGCCGCTTGGTAACAGGCGACATCGCAACTGGGGCGGGCCAGGATGTCTTATGGAGCGTCCCAGGTCCCATGGCAGGTAGTGGGGCCATTGACTTGACTCGTCACAGGGGGACCAAGGGTGCCAATCATGGAGTCGTCGTGCTGGTTTGGTGCTTGGGGTGGTCACGGCATACAGTGTGTTCAGGTGTACCGGTGACACAAAATAAAGGGCTCGTTTACACAGAAAATCCGTATTTCCAGGATCGTTTTAACGGATCCCTCGCTACTGGGGGTAATCTTCACACCACATTTACAGTACCGGTTTAACAGATCCACCGCTATTGAGGGTAATGGCACGCCCCGTATGGATTAGATCCGATTAAACGGATCAGTATTTTAATACTGTTGTGAGTGTGGTTTGCTCATACAATTATCTTGGACATTGCCGAGTAAAAACCTATACAATAAAGTGGACCTTTAAAACTGACGGCTGTATATTTTGTCGGATCGGTATTTTTTACTGGATCAGGCATACTGTCATGTGCGTAAAGTCGCTACAATTAGACATCAGAGCCGAATAAAAATATAGACGATAAAGTGGACCTGTAAAACGGATCACTGTGTGAATGAGCACTATCTGATCTGATCTAATACTTTATACGTCAAGAAAATTATGTTTAATATAAATGAGGTTGGTGTTTATTTTTCGAATACACCAAGAAGAAGTTAGAGTTTGAGTCATCGTGGTGAAAGGATTAGCCAGATATGCCCTGCGTTACCGGGTGCTAGCTGTCCCACCTAATATAATCTGGTCCACCTCCTTGTCTGACATTCATGCCCGACCATCTGCATCTTACGGCATTTGAACGTAGCTAATGACAGAGCTGTCCGAGTAGCTACTTACTGGTCGGACAAAATCTGAATGGTTTGAGTTGATCGACACGAAAGAAGAAGAAGACCAAGAAGAAAAACCGAAGGGAACTCAGAGGTCATCATCATCATCATTTCAGCCGAAAGACGTCCACTGCTGGACATAGGCCTCCCCCAGGCGTCGCCACATTGACCGATCCCGTGCGTCTCGCATCCAGCGCCTTCCCGCAACCTTAACCAGGTCATCGGTCCACCTAGTGGGAGGCCTTCCAACGTATCGTCTTTAAACTCAAGACAATATTTTGATCAGATCGATCATAAAATATGGAATACGCAAATGCAAGATGTCAGTCTTTTTCAGTTGTCTCTATTAACATCCCCATTTCATATGACATCGAACACAATATAGTTCCGATGATACAAATTTGCGTAAGTGCCGTATGACAGCCGTCGAATATGCTTTCTTACCACGTTCATCCGGTTGTACTCGCTACAATCAAACATGATACATGTACGCGTTTGTGCAATTTGAGTACATTGTTATATAGCTCTGTTCATGACGATGATAGTTTGTAGATGAAGCAGAGCTGCTAGAAGTTGTAATGAACTTATGAACGTCAAATAGAAAACAATACCCAAACCCGGGTTGTTGGGTTAAAAAAAGTTGTTCAAAATCGATGTTGAACATTAAAATTATGAAGCTTTATAAAAAAGGAACGCCACTATATATCAATGAAGTGTAGGTTGTAGACAACAAATAAAAAGTTTTCAATGAGAATCTCTTTTATGTACTCAATACAAAGTACACAAACATTTTTGTCACACAATATAACAAAGTGGTAATATCTACATTCCGAGAACAATATAATAAGCTAAAAGGTATGCTAGACATGTTATTCTAGATGTCTTGCTTATATTTTCATTGTTTCTATGTTATAATGGCTAAAGTTTTTGTTGGTAAAACTAACTAAAAAGTTAGTTGAAAATTAGGATCAGAAATCATACATCGAGACTCATATAGGTTTAAAGATATTTACTTGCCATAAGAACTTATGAAATATAACAGTTCACTTATAATGAGATACAGAGTTACTTATTCTAAATAATAATATAATATTTATATCTTTATACCTACCTAATAATGCTTGGAAAAAATATATGTATTTAAAAATAAACAGAGCAATGACCTTTCAACTAAATAAATTGATAGGAAATCTATCAAATTTTATATTAATTGATGAGCCTGTGTTGCCTAGTTTAACTAGCAACATAGATTTAAACTAGTCCATAAGACAACAGAAGTTACCCCTGTAAATAATCAGTTATTATTAGAACATAGTAAAAAGGTATCTTCTGGCAATTCATTTAGTGGTACAAAGCTGAGAGGAGAGCAACACTCTTTAAAATTATTAAATCAGAACATTCAGGGTTGCTCTTCCAAATTATTAGAAATTGAATTATTTTTAGAAAAAACCAAGTTTGATATTATTTGTCTAACTGAACATTGGTTAAAAGATCATGAAGTAAAGTCCGTTAATTATGAAAATTATTGTGTAGTTAGACATTTCAGCAGACAACAAATGATACATGGCGGATCATTAATACTTATTAAAAACTCTATTAAATCTAAAGAAAGAAAAGACATTGTTAGATTGTCGGTTGAACACACCATTGAATTGTCTTGTGTTGAGCTTGATAAGCATATTGTAGTGTGCGTCTACAGACCTCCAAGTTACCAGAATCTATCTGTGTTTGACTCTGTAATGGAAGATGTGTTAAAAAAAGTTAGTACTAGTAGCAAATCAATTGTCATATGTGGCGATTTTAACATTAATTTATTAGAGAATAACACTAACAGTATCAGGTTGTTGGGTCTTTTTAAATCATTTAATCTGGAAAATGTTTTTATGGAACCAACTAGAGTGACAGGGTCTTCTGCGACTTGTATAGATAACGTTTTTTGTAATTGTGATTACTTTGATAAAGAAATTGTAAATAAGTTAGCATCTGATCACAGTGGACAAACAATAACGTTTAGTACCTACATACCTTTACAAAAAATACAAATAAAATTTAGACAAATTACTTGTAAAAATTTAGAAAAATTTAATAATACCGTGAATAGTAAGTTATGTGTTCAAAATTTTAATAATATAGGGGACCCAAATGAGTTCTATGCCGAATTTTCTAATGTACTAAACACGCAATTTAATAAGATTTTTCCACTGAAAGCGAAAAGTATCTACACCAAGTTCGTATTTAGCGATTGGGCGACTCCAGGCATTCGTAAAAGCAGGGAAAAGCTATATGAACTTTATGGCCTAAAGCAACATATGTATAATGCAAGCTTTGATAAATATGTTGCGAATTATTCAAAAACTTTTAAAACTGCATGCAAAATAGCTAAAGCGCTGTATATAAGCAATAAAATAAAATCAGCAGACGATAAAATAAAAACTACCTGGAAAATAATAAATAATGAAACAGGTAGAAAAAAACAGCGTAATACTGAAATTAATTTAGCGACTGCACATGGTCCCATACATTCAGATGTAGAGGTTGCTCAGGAATTTGAAAACTTTTTTGTTAATATTCCTTTTAAAACTACAGCAGCTTTAAACTCCTCACCCGTGCTCTCTGCTGACTTACTTAGCAAGAATGTAAATGCGTGCTCTTCGGAGTTTAAGTTTCAACATACAAACCCCCAGGCTATTTTAAAAGCTTTTAAAGATCTAAAAATTAAATCAACAGAAGATCTTTGGGGATTATCTGTAAAAGTATGTAAATCAATCATTGAAACTATTGCACCCTATTTAGCTTTCATTTTTAACACGAGTGTCGATCAAGGAATTTTTCCGGACCTCATGAAACACAGTAAAGTAGTTCCATTGTTTAAATCCGGGGATAGCAAGGAAGCCAATAATTATAGGCCAGTTTCAATTCTGCCGGTTCTCAGTAAAGTCTTCGAAAAGTTAATGCTCAACCAATTGTTGCGTCATTTTAACAAACATTCTATCTTTCATGATCAACAATACGGTTTCACCAAAGGGCGTTGCACAACTGACGCTGGCGTCACCCTAATAAAGAACATCTTTAACGCTTGGGAAGAAGCACAAGACGCCATTGGAATCTTTTGCGACCTCTCGAAAGCGTTCGATTGCGTTAACCATGAGACACTATTGTTAAAACTCGAGCACTATGGGATTAGGCATTAGGCCCTTGAATTAATTAGATCATATTTGAAAGCCAGACAACTTAAAGTTCAGGTAAACGGCGTAAACTCACTAGGGTCTGAAATGACAATGGGCGTTCCTCAAGGCTCTATATTGGGTCCATTCCTCTTTTTAGTTTACAAATTAGATGATTATATTCAAGATAAGAATGCTTGGAAACATGCTGGTCCTGCTCCATAGGCCTATCTTTGGTGTGGACAAAATCAAAATGGTTAATTTGTATTATATTCATAATTATAGTAACGCTTTATTTTTATTTATTTTTTTGTTTAAAAAAATTGACTCGCACACTGTTTTGTTGTTGTTTAATTAGCTATGTACCTATGTTTGCACTATTTGTAAGTACGTGAGGACCATGTTCCTATTTATCAAGTAAAGGAATTTACCTGTTAATGCTTGTAATTCTCTCATACCTATATGTAGTATAGTAGTGCTGGGTACATCGTCCTCACGTATACGAATTTATTAATGTATGTACCTATATAAATATTGTATAAAACTTTTTTTTTAAAGAGTATGTATGGAGTTTCTTGTGCGTTCTTCTCCATAACAACCTACATTTCCGAATGCACGGTAGAATCAATTTTTATTAAATGTAAATTTTAAAGTTCAAAAGTGCCACATAATGGCCTACTTGAAATAAACACATTTGACTTTGACTTTGACTAACTCAAATCTCTAAATAGCTCCAATCCCTAAATTCTAAAATGACAGATGAATAAATCAACGTTGCAATTGAACAAAATCAAATATTTTTCAAACACAATTTAATTGAGAATTCACTGCACATAGTATAATTTTGTGATTATTTTAAGTTCAAAGCTTGAACAGGCTGAACGCTGATTGACGCGAAGAAATCAGCATTGACAATGAGGGCAAGTGCTTTCCGTCAGTTTATCGCCACGTCAGTTAGTGTCGAATCGTCAATGGAATTGGAAATTTGGATAAGGAGGTTAAGAGGATTAAAACTTATAAAAAAAAAACCGGCCAAGTGCGAGTCGGACTCGCGCACGAAGGACTCCGTACTTGGTAAATTGCGGTTTACGATTTATGACGTATTAAAAAAAAACTACTTACTAGATCTCGTTCAAACCAATTTTCGTTGGAAGTTTACATGGTAATGTACATGTCACGTCGAAGTACCTATGTATCGTAGAATCGCCATCTTTAATTCCAATGTCTAGAGGCAATTCCTTTATTCTTGACTGGAGCGGGTTACTTCAATAACACACAACACTGGATTCAAAACTCAAGAGTGTTTATTTGATTTAGTTACAGGCACTTTGAGTTTTCAAATGAACTTGAAGCTAAAACCACATCGCGTGGCTTGCTAGATCGCTAAGCCCTTGTCGATCGCTGGAGGAGATCTAGCAAGAAACTCCAGGACACTCTTTTTAAATGTTTTTATAGATTACACAATCACTTTATGACAATTAATTAGGTTTTCAAACATCTATTCGATTACATTTATTAATCAGTTCTTATTTTTCACACATAGTCCGCGCGACGCGCGTTCTAAGTGGGCGGAACTTTCATATTGTTTTTGTTTAGACACTTATTACTTGGATAGTTGAGTAAAGTTAGCAAACAATACTAAAATGCTGATCAGTTAATTATTTTAACATTAAACAACCTCAATACTCACAAATACAAAGTGGTTTTTAGTTTATTATTGAAATAGTCATCTAATAACAAAACTATTCAAGTTTCCGGTGATCTAACAATCTTACTAATTAGAAAGTTTCTCATTATTACATAGCTGTGTAAAATAGTCTTATGACTTCTTAGTATTTAATCATTTACTCAAATTTGTTTAGTTCTCGTATTAAATTATTAAATCTGGTTATTGGTCATAGAAATTATAACATCCGCCATTGTTTGACAACTTAATAAGAATAACATAATGAAACACATTTACTTCGTCAAATGTGCAATAGTTAAAATGAGAACAAATCCAAAAGTCCTACAATAAGTGTTCCTGTTTAATTTAAACATCTCGTATTAATTAAACATTGAAATTAGCATATGAATTATGAATCAATACTGATTCCACAGTGAGCCAATAGATGGCGCTGAACTCAAAACCCAACTTAAATAGACATTGACACTTAAAATTACTAATTACTATTAATTAGGATAATAAATTAGCAAATTCACGCCTACGCGGCGACACGGCCATACTGGACCTAGCTGCGGGCTCTGCAGCTAGAGGTGTCCTCAGTCTTGTGTCCTCAGTCTCGTGTCCTCAGTCTCGTGTCCTCAGTCTCTGTTTCTTGGTTGTTATCTGTAATAGCGGAGAAATATTTGTCGGCAGATTATTGTTGTTTATCATCCTACAGTATTAATTAAGTTTAGGATCTGATAACAACTGGTTTTATTTTTCATTGACAGCTTGTAATAAATCTAAGCTAAGTTTGCCTTATTTTTGAAATATTGAATGTATTTTTACACCCACAGCTATATGCTTTAGGTATTCAACTTGCTATATGGTAAAGACCAATGTTGTTAGGAAACAACTAACTGCTACATGTCATGTCAATGAAGGCATACAATTTCTATTTCAGATTTTTGACATTGAATAATCAGTTGCTAGCTTACTAGTCCAATTTGAATCTTGTTTGCAGAATGTTATTGTTTGTATTATCTTACAATATTCATTGATTTGTAATAGGTAATAGTCAGTTTAAGTTATCAATATATCACTGAATACTTATGAAATTAGGTAACTATTAAGTTTATCTCAAATTAAAATATTTGATGCATTAATGAGCACATACCTACTTATAAGAAGGCTTTCATAGCAGCCTTGTATTTGGTAAGTATAGTGTAGGTAGTGTAGGAGTATTGTGATCAGCTGTTTTTTGTTTAGTTTCATTCTCACGGGACGGTAATGCTCTGTGATAGACACAAAGTCTTTGATTTGACAGGATTTAAGGATAGGATCAGGAACACCGCTCTGTGATAGACACAAAGTCTTTGATTTGACAGGATTAAAGGTTAAGGAGTTTAGGATCATTGCTCCGTGACAGGCACGAAGTCTTTGATTTGACAGGATATAAGGAACCAGGCTCTGGGTGGTCTTGTACACCGTGGACCCAGCAGGATAACATGAGAGATTGTTCATTAGCGGCCTCCACGCCTAACCAATGGATATTAAATCTTTATTAGTTGCTTCCACAGCAAACCAATAGATTGTGTGTTGTATTATCACTATTAGTTTCCTCCACGGATTACTAACAGACAGCTTATTGTGTTATCATTATTAGTTGCTTCCACAGCATACCAACAGTATAGTTTATTGTGTTATCATTATTAGTTGCTTCCACAGCATACCAACAAGATAGTTGTGTTATCATTATTACTTGATTCCACAGCATACCAATAGGATAGTTTGTTGTGTTATCAATCTTAGTTGCTTCCACAGCATAATAAGATAGTTTATTGTGTTCTCATTATTACCTCAAATCCATCTCCATGGATGCTGATAGTTTGGTGTTGATATAACCTATTATTTTATTAAGTGCCTCCAGAGCTATAGGTTATTGGACATCTCAATAATTAGAGCTTGTTTTATTATTCATTTTTATAATTGACTAAATATGACAATAGAATAGCATAAACTGAAACGAGTTACAAAAACATAATAATAACAGTAGTCCTCCTGACTGTTGAGCCATCTGCATAAGGAGGTACTATGGTGCACAAGGCCAATGGCTCAACATGCTTTTTGAAGCATGGGGGTTCACCAATTTCAAAACTCTGGGCTGCTACAGAGGAATCCCTATTGGAAAAACCCCATAAACAAATTTTGCCCAACCTAGGAATTTAACCCAGGAATAATAATTTAAAAGTACTTTGTTGCATGGTAGTATCATGCACAAGCGTCATGTAGTTATTCGACATGGCTATTGTGTTGAGCCTTCTGATACAACAACACCGTATCAGTTAGCGAGGTGAGTAGAAGATAGTTTGAAAACTTCTCACCTTTTACTTTAGTTATGTTGGGCTGGAAGTCATTTTTCAGCTGACCTCTATTTGGTGGCTTGTATGTATGTTGGTAGCTTCTAAGGTCCTGACCCGGCGACACGGTCACTTGCAAACCAGGTATTTTTAGTTTTGTTTCCACATCCTTGATAATACTTGACTATGTAGGTAACCATTTTGATTTTTGATATGACACAGGAATCTGGAATGTGAGAAGGTATACAGATAAATAATAATAAAAGAAAAGATGATCCTATTAATATTTAAATAAGTAGGAGTTAGTACTGATAACAATTAAATTATGTTATTGTTTTGAAATAGTAAGTGAGTAATTCAAAGTTAACTAGAATCTGATGACACTGAAATGAATAACTATGAAGATTGCTGCATTACTTATGACGGTGTTTGCACTAGCTAAAGATTAATGTTAAAACATGTTGAAAACTACTTTTAATGATGCATGTTTGCATACCACACACGCAACAACCTATTTACACACCTATTACAAACCTATTTCATTACAAAACATTTATGTGTGAACAAGTTTGAATACAAGCTAGGTAAAAAGTTGCAAAAAGAAAAGAAAGTTATTGAATGCTAAAAGTGACAAATTATCAAAAAACAAACCTGTCTTTTGATTGTTTTTATTCTGTGCAAGTGCATCCAATAACAAGCTTTGAAATCTGTCAGAAATTACTAATCTATTTACACCCATGTACCATAACAAGTAAAATTCAACTAAACCCATTGTGAGATTTAATTCATTAGGAAGGTTCTCAAATATTGAATGATTAAATAAACTTTATTATAACAAACTTAACTTGAACAAGCATAAATCTTAGAGCTTATAAAAGGCCCCATCAGTATCCAACTGACAGTCTGAACCAAGAATGTAGGGTCAGACAATTTTTTAATTAGATTTAACTTATAGCGCTATCACTGTCAAGAACCCCATAGCCAAAACAAATCTACCAGATCATGTAGACAGATAAGATGGAACACAGTAATCACATTAGATTCACTCAAATATGTCTTACATACACAGGACCATTAATTTACCAAAAATCACAAGGTCCATACATAATAGGTTACTCACACATACTAAGCGTACCTACTTGTAAATTAAAAGTTACCAGGTGGCTATCAGCTTATGACTATTTATTATTATATTATGATTATGCATGAACTGAAGCTCTGCTGATACTTACCCTGATTATAAAGTTTGTAATGACTCACCCAGGTGTATCACAACCCTTTCACCCATTCATACAAATACATTTATATTAGATGCATACTCACTCTACAAAAACCTCTAGATAATATTTTAAATATTGTTTAGTCTTGTAACCAAACAATTATTCTCACCCCAGCTACTTAAATGCAAATCGTTGTAAGTATTTTCTTGAGCACACTATAATTTTATTTTTATTTGTTGTGCTTTTCATGTTTAAGGAATGTGTTAATACATTTTCTTATCTTACTTTACTTTAAAAAAAGTATGACATGCAACGGGTTCCACATTATTCAATAATAAACCCCGTTTGGTAGTCGGGTAAAAACAATAAATTGCAAAAATGCCAATTAGTGCGTCAACATGAATATGTCATGGCACTTTCTGCCAAATGTTTACTACTTCTGTTGCACATACATTCTGTAACTTACTTAACTTATTTACCTACTAAACTTTTGTTTTAGCTACCTAAATGTAATGAATGCTATAAAAATAAGTTGTTACTTTTTGTCCGGTACAAAACTCAACGTAGGTACTTTGAATTGTTTAACATTCATACACTCACACCTTGTCCCCATGGGGATAGGCAGCAACCACAGATTGCCACTTGCTACGATCCTTACATACTCCTCAAATAAAATAAAATTTCTCAAATAACTGAGCCATTGCAATTCTTAAGACAAAAGAACCATATTTAAACAATAACATTGAGTTCCTAGTCAGCTGTCTTATTTTATGGAGTAATTTAAGCCGTTTCATTCATTTTAATTCCACAAATTGCCACACAAACAACAGCAGGGACCACTCAGTCAGTAAGGGGTATTGTGTTACCCAGTTACTGGGTTTTGGTTGCTCCATGTAAAGCACTGGTACTCAGCTGAATCCAGTTAGAATGGAAGCTGTCCCGGACTTGGTTGGGAAAAGACTAGGCAGATTGATTAAAATTGTCACACAAAAGGTCACTGACCTTGCCTTGTATGATGAAAATAATTAAGAATGTTAAGTTACATAAATAAAAAAAACAGAATACTCCCCTCAACCATGATGGAATCTATCAATGGACAGATCAAGTTGTTCGCTTAGCTGCTTCGGTCATTCTGTGCTGTATAAAGTTTTGGCCACAATGGTGTAGGACAGCATCCATGCCACTAGTCAGTAGCTTCTTCTGTCGTTTCAATAGAGTTCAGATCGTTCACGTAAAAATATTCCAGTTATTTTCGCCTATGTCTGGACATCGCTTACTATTGGAAATTATCATAGGAAAATCTTTTGCCATACCCTCGGCGCTGGCGATGTTGTACAAAATTCTTCGGATGGCTTTCATAGCATGGGCAGAAGGCGATAGTGGGAGCTGAGCCCAATTCTGATGTCACGTCGAAGTACCTATGTATCGTAGAATCGCCATCTTTAATTCCAATGTCTAGAGGCAATTCCTTTATTCTTGACTGGAGCGGGTTACTTCAATAACACACAACACTGGATTCAAAACTCAAGAGTGTTTATTTGATTTAGTTACAGGCACTTTGAGTTTTCAAATGAACTTGAAGCTAAAACCACATCGCGTGGCTTGCTAGATCGCTAAGCCCTTGTCGATCGCTGGAGGAGATCTAGCAAGAAACTCCAGGACACTCTTTTTAAATGTTTTTATAGATTACACAATCACTTTATGACAATTAATTAGGTTTTCAAACATCTATTCGATTACATTTATTAATCAGTTCTTATTTTTCACACATAGTCCGCGCGACGCGCGTTCTAAGTGGGCGGAACTTTCATATTGTTTTTGTTTAGACACTTATTACTTGGATAGTTGAGTAAAGTTAGCAAACAATACTAAAATGCTGATCAGTTAATTATTTTAACATTAAACAACCTCAATACTCACAAATACAAAGTGGTTTTTAGTTTATTATTGAAATAGTCATCTAATAACAAAACTATTCAAGTTTCCGGTGATCTAACAATCTTACTAATTAGAAAGTTTCTCATTATTACATAGCTGTGTAAAATAGTCTTATGACTTCTTAGTATTTAATCATTTACTCAAATTTGTTTAGTTCTCGTATTAAATTATTAAATCTGGTTATTGGTCATAGAAATTATAACATCCGCCATTGTTTGACAACTTAATAAGAATAACATAATGAAACACATTTACTTCGTCAAATGTGCAATAGTTAAAATGAGAACAAATCCAAAAGTCCTACAATAAGTGTTCCTGTTTAATTTAAACATCTCGTATTAATTAAACATTGAAATTAGCATATGAATTATGAATCAATACTGATTCCACAGTGAGCCAATAGATGGCGCTGAACTCAAAACCCAACTTAAATAGACATTGACACTTAAAATTACTAATTACTATTAATTAGGATAATAAATTAGCAAATTCACGCCTACGCGGCGACATACATAATATATTTTCTTTAGTTTTATCATTCTCTTATTTTAGAAGTTACAGGGAGGGGACACACATTTTATCTCTTTGGAAGTGTCTCTCGCGCAAACTATTCAGTTTAGAAAAAAATGACATTAGAAACCTCAATATCATTTTTGAAGACCTATTCATAGATACCCCACACGTATGGGTTAGATGAATTTTTTTTTTTTTAGTTTCAGTTTCAAGTATGGAAACCCCTAAAATTTCTTTTTTTTATTCTATTTTTGTGTGAAAATCTTATTGCAGTTCACAGAATACATCTACTTACCAAGTTTCAACAGCATAGTTTTTATAGATTCGGAAAAAAGTGGCTGTGACATACGGACGGACAGATAGACAGACACACAGACTTGACGAATCCATAAGGGTTCCGTATTTTGCCATTTGGTTACGGAACTCTAAAAATGGATCGAAATTGGTTATCTGTAAATTGAGTGACGCTTACAGGTAACCAATGTCCATCCCGTTTTTTTTTAAACTATAAAAAAACATACTTTGCTAGGTACTTGTTACTATTTTGGTAGGTACATAGCCCGACCATCGGGAAACGAATCTAAGACCTCAAACTCAGCAGTAACTATTTATTCATCTACCAAGATAAACGATAGTCAAATGAAAAGATGAGAGCAAGTAATTCATATCCCCACGGCATCATGCGCTATATCGAACAACGTACGTTCATCGCAATTGCTGGTATCTTTGTTCCTGAATCATGCGAACCATATTTTAAAAAGTTTAAAATTTTGACCTTTCCATCAGCTTACATCTATAAAGTTGCGGTATTTGTTAAAATAAATAAAAATCTATTCGGTGAACTAAAATCAAAAAGATATATATAAAGAGATACTAGATATTTTAAGTATATATTCTTAAAATATCTAGTTTACCACATATAACTGCTCTTCTGAGCAAAAGTCTTTTTGGGATGGCATCAAAAATTTACAATACCTGTGGAGATTTTAAACACTAAGGAATTGCCACTATTCAAATATAAATAACGTAATTTTTAATTGACAAAGCTTACTATACGATCCAAGATTTTCTTAATAATTAGTACTTAATACAATCTGTCACCACGCATCCAATATTTTTTTTGTAAGATTTGCTATAAATGTGATAAGTGATACCTATGATTATTTTGCATGTTGACTTAATTATTGTATGACTACTAGGCAGGAAATAATGGAACTGTAATTTACCTAACATCTGTCTGTATAACCTATGCCCACAATAAAAAGATTTGATTTGATTTTGATTTAAACGTCTTTCTAAGCGCAGGTCAACGAGCAATTACCAACGCTTTGATTTTTATCCTGAAAGCAACTATGTTGCAAGCTTTTATGGTTTAATGTAGGCTTATCTTGAGAGAATTACCTGGAATAATAATTACCTAGGTGACCGGGCACTGCTCGGGTGAAATAGGGAAAATTATGTTTTCTAAAAATTAAAACTAGCTAGATCGATTTATCGCCCCGTACACCCTCGGCAAACTAAATTTCATGAAAATCGTTGGAGCCGTTGCCGAGATTCAGATTATACAAGAATTGCTCGTTTAAAGTTATTAAATGAATACTTATACAATACTTGTATTTTGTGGTGGCCCAATAGCTAAGACCTCACCTCGCGTGCTTCAAAATCAAAATCATTTATTTCTTTGCAAACATGGGTAGAGTACATAGGTGTTTTTATAATAAAGTTCTCCATATTTTACCATAACATGGGCATGCAAAGTTTTACAATTCCAAATAATAACAAGTATAACAAAATTAAATGTCAGATCATTGGAATTACAATACATATTAAATATAAAAAATGTCAATAATAAATAAAATAAAACAAGTCAATGAGAGGATCACAATAATTATGTCAATCAGAGTAACAGTATGTCAATCAGTTAGCGAATAATCATTAAGAAAATCGTCAATCGTGTAATACGTTTTCATAATCAACAGTTCTTTAAGCGCCCTTTTAAATTTTAATGTAGTCATATTTTTTATAATATTTGGTACTCTATTATATAAGAGTGGGGCAATACCAAAAAAACTTTTTTTCATAAGTGCGGTTTTACATTTTACTTGACATAGTTGATTGATGTATTGAGTCCGAGTTGGATTTTTTCTGACTTCTGATAGTTTTTTAAATAAATGAGGATTAGATTTTACAAACAAAGCCGTTTCCATTATATATAAACAAGGCAGAGTGAAAATTTTTAACAATTTAAAATAGGGAACACAGCTATCAGTTGTCTTAAGACCGCACATTGACCTGATGCATCGCTTCTGCAGCCTAAATACCAGCTCCCTATCTTAGCTTGAGGTCGTGGGTTCAAATCCGGGCAAGTACTGATGTGACTTTTTTCAATTCATATGTGCTTCTGTATCTTGGATATCGCTGACAACGGTGAAGGTAGAAATCGTGAGGAAACCTGGACTTATAGTGTGTTTATTATAAGTTTGTGCTCCATTTGTGTAATTGATGCAATGCGTTCCAATGCGAGGATAAACGAATAAAAATAATAATTAAAAAAGTACTTCCGTTGCATCAGATTTAACTGAAATTCGACTCCTACAAAATGAAGATTAGGCCAGGCATTTGGTGATAAAATAGATATTTGAATATAATATAGTGAATTGATTTAAGTAAATAATACAAATAAAAATGTTAATTGTGTTTCAATTTATTGCAGTTACAAATAAAATTGAAGCAGCCCCAAATAGGTAATAAACAATACTTGTGTTGGGGTTGACTCGCACTTTACGATATGCAATACATAGGCAAATCTGGACTCGCGATTGTAAACACCACTAAAATATTGTGTCCGTCTGAACCTAACCTTTTTTTTCCGTTAGCGTAAAGATGACACTCTATATTCATACATATTATATTTTTCTTTCAATAACTTTCTAATACAAACTATTTTGTTTATGTTTTTTAACGTTAAAATATCAATAATAATTTTAAAAAATGTATTGGAAATTTATAAGTCCATAAAAAATGGTTTTCTTTAGAATGTTATTTCTTTGTTGCCGAAAGCTTATAAAAATTTGCGCATTTTTGTAAATGTTTTATCAGAACAAATAAGTTATTACGGGCTTCTTAGAAGCACATTTATCTTATAGTCTATGAAATAAAACTTAAATAAAAAATGTTTTTGTACCATTTGTTATTAATTGGCTTGTTTTTATTAACGGTTCAATACAAATAAACAAAAGGCATTCATTTGTTTCTTAAATTATTTTCAGAATTTGCGAACGATTAGATACGCATTGTTAAATTAAGCAGAAATGAATCAAATTGACATCGTCAAAAAGATAAAATAAATTAAACATGAATGTTATAACAAAAAAAAACGATAGAGATTTACAATAACCCCTTTTCTCTTGAGTTTTACTCGGTTCGTGAATAGTTTTTTTTTAAACTTTTTTCTTTAATATTTTTTTGAACGTTTTTACAGTTTCATTGTACCAACATGTGTTATAAAACAAATGTAAATAAAATTGCCAAGTGCGAGTTGGACTCGCGCACGAAGGGTTCCGTATCATTATCGCAAAATATTACTTTTGTTGTATGGCAGCCCTACTAATTTGTTTTTTACTCTGTTTTTAGTATTTTTTGTTATAGCGGCAACAGAAATACATCATCTGTGATAATTTCAAATGCCTAGCTATCACGGTTCATGAGATACAGCCTGGTGACAGACGGCCAGACAGACAGACGGACTGCGGAGTCTTAGTAATAGGGTCCCGTTTTTACCCTTTGGGTACGGAACCCTAAAAACCAAGTGGGTGCCTCAGAAATTCAAAACCGCGCCATCAACCGTGAATCAATTTTAAATGATCCGTTGAAATAGTCTTTGAAATGTGAATTAAGACCAATATTCCTGAAGTTATTGCTTGAGAGAGTTAATCAAACTGGAACATACATTTATTATGATCGTCTTTACAAAATCCTAATATTTCACAAAACTCAATAATGAATCGAAGCTTATCACGCCATCTAGTGCAATTTTATTGAACCAAATCTTCTTTCTACGCGTTGGATGCCCGTGACAATAGTACGAAATTCCATCACGAAAATAACTTTAAAAATCCAATTAGAACTTTCAGAGAATACCTGCTACAAAAAATCAATTTCATCATCATCATCATCATCTTCGTGCCCTAGACCCAGGTTTTTATTTTAATTTATTTCAGGATAAAAAACAGGATTACAATTAAATGTTAAACATACTATCTTACTAATTAAACAAAATACTGATTACGTATATATTCTAGCAACATTATCCATTTATTACTAATTTGTTGATTGTTATTGCTACATGGGATAAAAATTAAAACAGAATACACGAGTGAATGGAGTGAACGATTAAATGTTTGATTGAATTATTGCTTTCTAATAACGAAATTTATGAAATAGAAAAAGAGAAGAACAATGGGGAGATAATGAAGCAGCCAGCGTTTACCTCTTTCATACCGTCCTGTCCGTGACGAGTACTAGTCACCGCCGACGACACTATCACCTGCGCGTTGACGGGGATGACACCGGCCGCCGGACCGACTCGACTCGAGGCCTGCCATTCTCTGG
This sequence comes from Orthosia gothica, assembly GCA_949775005.1. Lineage (NCBI taxonomy): Eukaryota > Metazoa > Arthropoda > Insecta > Lepidoptera > Noctuidae > Orthosia > Orthosia gothica. Next base: position 28,423,027 of record OX459046.1, on the reverse strand, counting down.
TAGGGTCCCAGCACCCGACGGAAGTTTCCAAAGCATGCTACGGACATAGATCATCAAAGAAAATGTCACGCGCGTATACTTACTTCGGGGCTACAGAGGGAGGATTCAACAAGACCGCATACCGTGTCCGGATGCTCTCTTTGTTTCTGGTGCTTGAGCCAGTCGTCAACGTTTCGGCCCAATGACAAACAATTTCACTTTACAATATTAGTTTTGATTCTTTTAACAGCACAGTTATAAAGAGAAAAACTGTTTTGGCTGGTGTCAAAACAATTATTCAGGACTTTAACTAACTTTATTTGACCAAAGAAAAGATAGTGGGACGAGCTTGATGCCTATTGACAGAATTGTCCACAATCACGGAACAGAAAAAACAGTGGAAATGCAAAGTAGGCGTGGCACGCGTGTCACTAATAGGCGCTTCCACGCAAACTTGATTCCAGTCGTGTTCTAACATCGCGGCGAGTTGCTAGTCTCGCGACAAATTTATATTTCCGTAACTATGCCGTTTCGTTCCATTTTGGAGTGCAAAAATGATAGTAGGAGAAAGAAACTTAAAAATGGAGGTGTTTCGTATCATCGGTTAGAACGATTTTATTTGTTTTCTAATAAAATATTAGTAAATTTCAATTTACTAATAATTTAATAGAATGTTAGTTAAAATCAACCTTACACGATCAACATATGGTTTATTTTGGATTGAACGTATTCACTATTTCGTTCTCGAAAGTTCTTCGCTACTCAATTAGGGATGTAGTCGTGTTGGGTATTGATTTTATAGATAGATATCGATAAAAGAAAATAGGAACCTATATTTTCTTTTATATTAGGTGGATTAAATATTTCCAAAATAATTGGCAGTATGTTGTATTGCATACATAATTATTATTGCAATGATTATACCGGCTGCTTACCTACCATACCTACTCTACTACCTACCTACCCACTAGGGTAGGCGAACACTAATTCATTTTTATACATATATTATTTTATTTTTAAATAATACTACGTCATTCATCCTACAGTTTTACTGATCTACAAAATAGTTTATTTTTTTCGAATTAAGATATCGGGTATCTATCGATATCGATAATGTAATTAAAAATGCAATGTTACTTCCTTGATTGAGTAGCAGTTGATATCGATCTATCACACGAATGTCAACCTTACGGTAAACGAAATAAAGTTTATAATTGCAACCACTGAGAATACCGCCATCTATGGGTGGGTAGCGGAATTTACTTGGCAATCGAATCTAGTTTGACTTTAGATTACAAAACGTCGTAAATACTTTCTACACTCACGAAAAATAAATTCTATTTAAAGAGTGTGAAGATTGTTTTCCAGATGTAGGATCTCTGACTTAAGCTAGTTTTAACTAAAATTATAACGACAAATCAAACGATCGGCTTATTTGTAGTGCATTATATGATTATCAGTTTATAAGTGTGAGTTTGGCGACAACGGTTCCCATAGTAATTTTGCTGCATTGCACTTCCACTGTTTTTTTCTGTTCCGTGTCCACAATAGCCAAAAACTGGCAGGAGTGGAAGAAAAAAGGGGAATTTTCTCGAAAGTTACG
>OX459046.1:21330093-21604380 GCA_949775005.1 Orthosia gothica | reverse complement strand
TTCACAATTTAAAAAACCCCCGACGCATTTATCTTGCGAAAACACCCCGATTCAAACAGTAAAATGCCCATAACTTTTGAACGGCTAAACCGATTTTATTCAAACATAGCTAAGAACACTCTCGACAAAATTACCTTTCAAACAAAAAAAAACTAAATTGAAATCGGTTCATCCGTTTAGGCGCTATGATGCCACAGACAGACACACAGATACACAGATACACAGATACACAGCAACACACGTGAAACTTATAACACCCCTTCTTTTTCCGGCGGGGGTTAAAAATAGGAGAAACAAAATTACCTGTGCAGCGGTGTTCATTTAATTTAAAACCGACAGCCGTAATTTCCACTGCATTATTGAATTGTTTTCGAAACTTCCCTCAAAGTACCGACACACATGTTACAGGCAAAATTGTTGGTTATTAATGCGTGGAGTTCACAGTTGTTCAACAAAAAGTTAATTTATATTCGATATCAGTCGTACACGGGATGAACAGGGTTTAATGAGCTTGTATGTTTTACGGCAAGTTTGCTAAATTACACTTCGCAAAAATTAATATTTCCGTGTATTCGACCGACATTCGCTCAATTGTTGTTGGATAACTCTTGAAAAGCCGGTCAATTGTTTGGGTGAGTAATGACTTCTAAAAGCAATCCTGTTGTCAATGGAAAAATTTTAAATCCAACAAAATTGTACAACGAAAATACAAACCACCGACTTTGTCTAAGATATTAATTGCTAATAATATTGATTTTCTGGAAAACCAGGATTTGAGAGGGTTTTTATCGACTCCAACAAGAGTGCAAGGTTTTCAAATATAGAATTGTATTTTTTTCTTTTCTGTTTCTGGTTGCTGGCCTCCACCACGTTTTATAAAAAGAAAAAAAATGCTGTCACTCCAGCAGGTCCGAATGTAGCGAACCTTTTGCGTCCGACGTGAAAAACGTGGGATATGCCAGCATGGGCGTAGGTACTACACTTTCCTTACGCAACGCAAGCCTTATGTCGGTGTCAGATTCAGACAGACAGACGATCTAACTGGGTTAACATGTCATATAGAATTCGGTTACCCGTCCGTCACATTAGGTGATCATGACATTCAGTCTGAGATTGCTTTTTCTGATATGATGAATTATGTAAAGGTCACATGATACTTAGATACCATTTCAGTTTGAAAATAAGTGGGTAGATGATTTCTCAAGATAAATGTTAGGCTTTAGGCTACACTTAAAGCAAACTAAGTACAAAAAGGTAAAGAATATAAATAATTTATTATATTCAAATACTTTCAGATGAAACATGCCGCGAGACAGATCTTGTTTATGAATTTTTAACATGTTTTAAACGATCTTTTTCGAAAAGACAAAAAAATGTACGTGGGATTGTTTGTTGTCTGTAGATCGTAAATTATGTTAGTAAATGACGAGGCAAGATGTTTCTCAGAAAAAGTATAATATGACGAATAACATAGCGACTGTGTTCCCTAAAGGGTTAGGTTAGGCAGAACTATAAATGATAAATGATTTCATTTCTGTAAGTTGGTTTGTACAAACACTTTTACATGTCGATCATATTTTTTTAAACTAGATGAGGTTGGGGTTTCCTATCTGACTCTGAGAAAAAAGACCGAAAAAAAACTCAGCGGCCACAGTATATAAATAGAGATATTATTAATTACAGTATTATTATCAGCGGGGGGCAGGGTCATCTCGATAACTTATTTAAATTACTTTATTAAATATATACATATATTTAGGTATGTATCATATAAAATATGTATGTATGTGTATTTTAAGCAATTTAAAATTATATTTTTTTGTTAAATTTGTTGTTGCCACTATTTAAAAAATGCACCTGCCATGTTTTCTCTTCACCACCATTGGTTGACTGGTATAGAATGCCTAAGGCATTAAGTCCACCATTGTACCTTTGTGCATGAAGTTTAAATAAATAAATATTGTATTATAGATAAAGTATCATCATCAGCCTTTTTAATATTCCCACTGCTGGGACACAGGCTTACTCTCACAGAGAGGGAGTGGGCTATAATCCACCATGCGGGCCCAGTGTTGATTGGAGATGTCACATGTCTTCGAATTTTTGGTTCTAGGACAGCCGGTTTCCTCACGATGTTTTCTTCACCGTTTTGAGAGCAGTGGGGATGAAGTAATTAACACAAAGTAAAGCGCCTGCCTGGGTTCGAACCCATGACCTACAACTTGTAAGTCGCAGCCGTTAAAACTGGGCCACCACTGCTCTCGATAGAGTATTAAATCAAATCAAATAATCTTTATTGACATAATAATTGTATAGTAGTAGGTTAGAGTATAGTCACTTCCTTACGTTAAAGCACTATGTAGGTGATATAGGAATTTATTATAGATTATAAAAATAAAAAACCTGTTCGCGACGATACGTCACCTTTAGATAGGTTGTCATAATGTAAAATATAAATAGTATTGACAGACACACGTCTGCTCACCCCAGAGCGCCATCGCATACTAAGCGATGTCGGTAGGTGAAAAAACCTTTTATAGTAAAGCTCGTAACTAATTTTTGCTCATGTTTTTGAGACACTAAAATTATATTTTATGTGTCTATCAGTAGGTAATAGAATTATATAGTCTAATAACAATAAATTAGAAGCTTTAATATGCATACTGATTGTGTTATTACGGAAAGAAACAAGTATTTAACTCCGTAAAAAACAACCGTCCTCAACGAGCGTTTAGTTCACAATGACCTGTAAGAGGGCGGCACCTTATATTTATACTAAAACCAGTTTTTGTAGAATTTGATAACTTTAAACTCATGTTTTGGGGGCTTTTACATAGTTTATAGTGTGAATATAGCGCTTATGTGTTAGAATTATACATAAGGTACCTTAGTTATATGATAAATGTATAGGTTTAAGGAAATAAAAATATTTTGTTTACTTATTTTAGACCCCCCGTTTTGAGCAGGGTATCAGGTGGTGCTATAGGTATTCTATTCACCAACCAATCAGATTGCTTCCTTACACATAATTGTTTTGTTAGGAAACACCACCTAGGTGTTCTAGATAGGATGGCTGGATACCATGACTGAGAAATTATACATAATAGCAGTACATGGCCAGTCATAGTGCATTTTCACTCTAAAAAGGGAAATGTACATACATTTTACTCAAGTAAGTGTTTGGAAAATTCGATACAAGCCATTTAGCGCTTCTAGGTGACCTAGAATTTTGTCTAGGCCCTATAAATAGATAGCACCTGTGTAATTCTAGTACATAGACATCACTTGCTTGAAGTGATGTGTCTGTGTATGCCGGCATGGACGTTTCTATGCGTCTGCCGACGGGTCACTACGTCCAGGGACACTTGGTGCCTGGTCAGTTATAGATATGCTGTCTGAAGCATTACCTTCGTGGACCCACAGGCGGGCGTCTAGACTCAGTCATGACACAAAACTAGTATATAGGTGTATATAACGCACACAGACACATTAAAGCTGTGAGACGACGTAAAATTTAGTATTCGGCCGCTTCCCGGCACCTTAAGCTGCGGAAAGGCTGGTGGTACACCCATCAGGGTACCGCCGTCAGACAGCCTAGTTTTCCAGCTACCCAACCACACTTCCGGAAGGAGCTTAGCTCTGGTGGTTGAGGAGTTAAGCGACCTGATATGGTGCGAGGTTACATGGATTTGCTATGTAAACAAACTTGTAACAAACGATAACTCATCGGGGGTTGGACATGTAGCTACCGGACTTCTACCTTGGGATAGCCCATCACGAGGGCTACCCGGGTGTGAATGTAACTTGAAAATCCACCCAGCAGTCTGAGTAGGAATCGAGTTTATGTGCCAAGATCAGGGGCATAAGCTAACTTCTCGCACCATTTCGCGGCTGTACGCCTGAATGTTTTGAATATAACTGTAACACTTATGTGTGTCAACGGCCCAGTAGGAGGGCTCCAAGTCCCTCGCTGGTACCCTAGAGCTAACATGTCTAGTTTTAGGAGAAACTCGATTGTAAAGCTTCAAACTGGCGGGAATTCCCTTTCTTCGACATTCTCCTTACGAGAACTCCCTGATGGTAGGGGCTAGGGACCTGGATCAAAGACCGGAGGGAAGGTCTCCTCGAGACCTATCCAAAAGTACAAGTTTCACCAGAATCGGTCCAGTGGAAGGGTAGTTCCTGTCAGTTTCAAGCTACGAGTCTTAGCGTATATTTTTTGAAAAATAAAAGTTTTTGCGGTCGGAATGTTGTGGTCCTCGTCGCAGTCGAGTTCGCCTCTTTAATAGTGCGCAGGCGCGTGAACATTTCGTAGCCATTATTTCACTTAAAGTATTTCCACGCATCATTGCGCTTCGAGGACCATGAAGGAACATCGCTTCTGGCCATGAACAAATAGTTTTATTTAACCTGGACATCACGTTTTTCACCTCAACCTACTTGGCAGCCTTCAAGTGTCTCCAAGGTCCATAGTTACCAGATGACAACTGAACAATAGGTGCAAGGGGCGTCAACGCGTTCAAGCAGGAGCCTTACAACCTCCTGATTGCCTGTCGGTCTTGGACGATCACGTCCGTCCCGTACATTTGCTGGTCCTGTCGAGCCGAATTTTCTGGGAAACATACCAGACCTGCGGACGCTGTGAAGATATAGGCCAACGAAGAGCCTTGTTCCCGAGAACAAAGAAAACTGATGTCCCGGACGCTGTGAAAATATAGGCCAAGGAAGAGCCTTGTTCCCGAGAACAAAGAAAACTGATGTCCCATTCCTGTGAAAAAAGAAACCTGATGCCCTGGGGACACGAACGCTGCCTTGAGAACAAACAAGCCTGATGTAAAGTGACCTTATATATTGAGGTTACATTCCTGTTTCTTGGGTAATGTCAAAACGTATCGTTCCTGTGAAAACTAGTACCTGAGAACAAAGAAAACTGACGCTCACGCCTGTGAACATTCGTGAGAACAAAGAAAACTGATGCTCAAATATCTCAAGGTACCCTCAATATAAATCTGGTAAGATTACACACCACACAAATGTGCCAACTGGGGTACTAAGCGTTGCGTTCGTGAGAAAAGTTCCAGGGAAATAAGAATACTGACGTTCCATCTCGTAAACCTTACAAGTGCCAGGGTTAAGATCATGTTTCTTTAACAGTCAAAAACATAGCGTACACTCTGGGACGATAGAAACCCTTTCCTGGGTGAGATAACCCAGTTACTGGTCAGCAACCGTATTACTGGGTGATTAGCGTCGTCAAAAGGCGCAACGTACTATCGTCTCATAGTAGAAACTTCCAGAGCGACTACAGTCGTGAAGAGTGCACGAGTGGATTAGGCCCACGCGTGGACTACCTGGAAGACAACCATTTTGCTGGGACACAGCAGCCATTCCTGAGCTATTCCTGTGGTTCTACCGGCTTCCTGAGAAGCTAACCGTTCCCGTGTGATTACCGTCGCGAAAAGACGGTTTTTTGAGCTGTTTCTGTTGTGTAACCTGCTTACTGAGAATTCACAGTAATCGAAGATTACACAGAAACTGTATCCTGAAGGAATATAGCATAGCCTGAAGAGTTATCGCTAGGAAACTCATAATCGGAGTTTTCAAACAGCGTGTTGGGAGCTCGTTTAGGAGATAGAACGAACATACGACGTTCATAGAATTCCTGAAGGGTTACGGCTGAAGGATTATCGCTGAAGCGTTATCCAAGAAGAGGCTTACACACAGAAGCATATTGAATAGTCGTGTGGGCGACTTGTTCTATAAAATAGAACGAAAAAATAGTTGCTGAAATTTCCTGAAGCGTTATAGCTGAAGGCTTATTTTCGACTTAGAATTTGTTTAAAGACAAATAGTCGTTATCGAGATAGAAGCTCTCGATCGAAGTCTGGAGTTTCAAACCTGGATATCTGGAGTCCGAAGTGACTACTAAGGTCAAGAGTTGGACCAACAGTTCAGTGATTGGTACCAGACCGGCTGCTCAACCTTGGAGGCTGCTGGACAAGTTGACACTTAGACAACAGTAAGTACAGTGAAAACATATGCTCATGTGCTTACCCATTTTGTGTTGAAAGTCTTATAGTGAACTTGTTTACGTATCAACATTGAAGTTTGAAGCTGATTTGGAACTTATAGTTTTGAAGACTGACTAGCGACTTATAGTTTGAAGAATAACCTGGAGTTAAGAGGGTCGGATATAACCCGGAGTTTAAACTAACCCGGAGTTTGGAGATACTTTTCGAAGTTTGAAAAAGGAAGCGAACCCTCTTCAAGCCGACGACTGAAATCGGACTTAACCCAGAGTTACCACTTAGCAGTTTTTAAGAAAAAATTAAGTTTGGACATAGCCGTTTTGAAGCTCGAAAATAGATGTCAACCAGTTCGTGTTGAAGTCTAGAGTTGGACTCAGCCGATTCAAACTGACATATTGAAGAAGTCTAGAATTGGACTCAGCCGTTTCGAGCCAACGTTTTGAAGACAAGTTGAAGATTGGACTTGTACTTGGCGTATTCAAACTGAAACTTTGAACCAATCAGGATGCCGACTACCAGATCCCAGGACAAGAGGCCTGAATCATGGACAGTCCCCATTGAGCGTCCAGGTGCGGGCGTACAACATCAGCTGCCCCCACGCTCACCGTCCACTACTGAAGGGACAGAAAAGTCCATACCAGTCAGAAGCCCACCAACGTCACAGATAGGTGACAACACGCCCACACATGAGGAGGAGGAACCACAGGAACCAAGCACACGCAGGAAGGCATCGAAATCAGAAGATTCTTCAGAAAAAACACTGAAGCCTTCTGGTAGAAAACAAAGGATCCGGGATAAGACCTTTGTTCAAGGAGAAGTAATGGCTACCCGGGGTGACGCCCGTATCGAACATACTGGACCGCCGTCAACTAGCAAGTCGACCCGGTCACGTAAGAAAATTTCAAGAGCTCGTGAAGACTTATTGAAAATAAAGTTGGAACTCGCTAAGTTAGCACTTCAAAAAGCAGAAGAAGAAGCTTCTGAGGATGAATATATGGATGACAGAAATTCTAATGAAGAGTATGTCCGTTCGTGGCTCGAAGAGGCGCCAGAGCCCACACCGTTGAGGGAGAATGACGTCGCCAAAGGGGACAATGACGATTGGACCCCGGCTGCGGCCGTCGACGCTATAGCGGACTCCCGGAAACATATCGACCATATAGAACATCCACAAGTGAAGTCTAACATCGAACCACCTAGGACAGAGCCGTCCAACGTGGAGCCGCCAAGGCAAATAGAAGCGAAAGAGTCACTCCGTCCTTTTCTAACGGAGCTGACATCCGCTATAGCGTCGCTAGCCGACAGAAAAATCGAACCATGGACGCCTAACCGATCGGCGTCGCAGGTTATCATGACTCTGCCGAATTTCGGTGGAGCTCATACAGAATGGCTATCTTTTCGAGCCATTTACGAGGCAACTCATGCCTACTTCAGCGACATAGAAAACACGGCAAGACTCAGAAGGAGCTTGCGTGGTCGCGCACTGGAGACAGTGAGCTCAGAGCTCATCGGGAACGCAAAGCCGGATGAGATCATGAGAGAATTGGAACTACAGTTTGGACGTCCTGACTCAATAGCTCAGGCCGAAACAGACCGACTTAGAGGGCTACCAAAATGCAGCGAGTCGCCCAAGGACATCTGCACCTTTGCAAGTCGAGTCAGAAGCGGAGTTGTCACTCTGCGAGCTCTCAAGAAGGGGCACTATCTCCTCAATGCCGAGCTGGTGCGCCAGCTAACTGAGAAGCTACCCAATTCTCTGCGTGTACAATGGTACAGAACGTACACGGAAAAGTACCAGTCGCTGCCGGATCTGTCACTCTTCAGCGACTTCATAACCGAGCAAGCTCACTTCTGCAGTGCATTCGCCCCGCCTGAGAACATCAAGGAAACGGATTCTCTAGCGGGAAAACGCGTCATACAACGGACGCATACAGCTACCGACAAGCCGGTAAACAAATGTCGAATTTGCGACAAAAGTGGTCACTACGCGTCTGACTGCCAAAGGTTCAGAGACGCAGCAAGTGACAAAAGATGGGAGCTAGCCAAGAATTACAACTTGTGCTATCGCTGCCTAAGACAACGTCGTGCTGGACACACTTGCAACAAGAAGCAGTGTGATCATAAGGGGTGTACAGCCACGCACCATCGACTTCTTCATAGGGGTAAGAAGCCTCAAACAGACAGGACAAGGAAGCCTGCTGTTCCAGAAGAGAAGAAGGAGTCTCAGGAGACGGTGGCCAGTTCGCGAACTGAATCGAGTCAAGCTTTCCTGAAGATGATACCGGTCCGGGTAATAGGACCGGCGGGAGAGGCAGACACATACGCACTCCTTGACGACGGATCCACCGTTTCGCTGATCGACGAAGCAATCGCTCAGCGAGTGGGAGCAGTGGGCCCAATCGACCCTCTGAAGATCGGTGCTATTGGAAACACCATGATCGACACTCCCTTATCGAGACGTATAACCGTCACTCTCACAAGTCGTATGAGAGATAGGGTGCCCTTCAAGGCGCGCACCATTTCGAAGCTCAACCTGTCACCACAGGCAGTCAGTCAAGAAGACGTAGCCCGCTGTAGGCACCTTCGAGACTTGACGTCGCAGCTTACGTATCCTGCTGGAGTGCCAAAGATACTCGTCGGCCAAGACAACTGGCATTTGTTGTTGGCCACTGAAGTCCGCAGAGGACCTAGAAGCCAACCCATCGCGTCGAAAACCATGATGGGCTGGACATTGCACGGCGCGCACACCAGAACACTGGGCCAGCAGGTGCACTATGTCAACGGGTGTCAGTCCGTTGACGCAAGGCAAGATGCGGAACTGAACGAGCAGCTCCGTGAATTCTTCGCTATCGAGTCGTTGGCTATCAATCCACGACAACCAGCTTCTGACCCCCAGAAGAGGGCAGAAGATATACTGAACCGTCACACAAGACAGTTAGGAAATGGGCACATAGAAACCGCTATGTTATGGCGGGACGAGAAAATAGAGATGCCCGATAGTTACGAGACAGCACTCAAAAGGCTAGTCTCCATAGAGAAGAAGCTGGATAAAAACCCCGCTCTTCGTGTGAAATACACACAACAGATGGACTCCCTGATGGAAAAGGGATATGCTGAGAAGGCTCCCAAGTCAAGCACGCCAGGAAAAACCTGGTACCTGCCTCATTTCGATGTCTTCAACCCCATGAAGCCAGAGAAAATTCGAATAGTACATGATGCCGCCGCAAAATCGAGAGGAAAGTCACTCAACGACTTCCTGCTAACTGGACCAGACTTGCTGCAGTCGCTGCCCGGCGTCATGATGAGATTTCGTAGACACTGCGTGGCCATCTCCGGAGACATAGCCGAGATGTTCATGCAAGTAAAAGTACGAAGTGAAGACCGAGACTCACTTCGCTACCTATGGAGAGGCAACAGAAGAGATGGAGCCCCAGAAGAATATCGTATGACGTCCATCATTTTCGGCGCGGCAAGCTCGCCGTGCACCGCTATCTTTGCGAAAAATTGGAACGCAAGAAAGCACATCGAACAGCATCCAGTAGCAGTGAAAGCTATAGTAGAGAGCCATTATATGGACGATTATCTGGACAGCTATAAAACAGTCGAAGAAGCGACAGAAGTCGCGACAATGGTGAAGAAAATACACCAACAGGCGAAGTTTGACCTAACAAAATGGGTATCAAACAGTAAGCGCCTGATAGAAAATATCGATCCGTCACAAACCTGCACTGAGGTTGTGAACATCGGAGATACAGTAGGCGCAGAGAAAATACTCGGCCTGATTTGGAGACCTAGTGAAGATACGCTAGGTTTCAACCTAACGCTTGCGAGACTGCCGCCAGGAATTTTAGAAAAGGAGGCCCCTACAAAAAGAGAGGCTCTCAAAATTGTTATGTCGTTATACGACCCCCTAGGACTAGCCTCGCCTGTTACGATTCGAGCTAAACAAATATTGCAAGAAGCTTGGAGGCGAGGCGTCGATTGGGACCAGCTATTAGACGCTGACCTGGCATCTCAGTGGAGAAGTTGGATCGAAAACCTGCGGCAGCTCAAGGGCATCAGCATACCAAGATGTTATCCTGGTTATAGTGATGCCACAGAAATACAAATACATGTATTTACCGACGCAAGCGAGTTGGCATATGCAGCAGCTGTGTATTGGCGAGCCACCACAGCAGTAGGCACACAGAAGGTGAGCCTAGTCATGGCCAAGGCGAGAGTAGCTCCATTAAAGCTACAATCGATACCGCGCCTCGAGCTGCAGGCAGCGGTGATGGGAACCCGTCTGGCTGCAGCTGTGAAACGTGAACACGACAACAATCCATCGTCGGTCACGTATTGGACAGACAGCAAAACAGTCTTGTCGTGGATAAGAAAAGGAGCACGAACCTATAAAGCCTTCGTAGCTCATCGCATAGCTGCCATAGAAGAAGGTAGCAAAGTGGAGGATTGGCGATGGATATCCACGAAGTTGAACATCGCCGATATAGCGACTCGTGACGTGCCGCCGAGGTTTGACTCACAACACGAGTGGTTCTGTGGCCCAAGTTTTTTGTATGAAGACCCTTCTTCATGGCCATCAGAAAAACCTCCAATCACAGAAGAGACAGGAGAGGAAAGAACGCTCACTGTCACAGAAAAAGAAAAATCTGTTTTGGAGAAAATAACAGACAGACATACATACACTTCGAAGCTCATAGAAGCTATACCTAATCCCGTCAACTTTTCAAGATGGGAGCGGCTATTACGTGCGACTGCTACCGTCCTACGTTTTATACATCTCTGTAAACAAAGGACAGAGAAAACGTTCTACAAAAGAACCCGGAAAAACGCTGAGGAGGACACGGACTGGCGAAAGAAAAAGAAGACAGCGACTGCAGCAACCAAGCCGTCATACATAGCGCCAGAAGTCCGAAAGCAGTACATAGATGCGAGCTTTCTTCAAAAAGCCGAGAAAATACTCGTACAAGTTGCACAGCAGCAATCGTTCGCTCAAGAAATAGCTAGATTGCATGCACATGAAATAGTGGACAAAAATAGTCCGCTACACGCGCTGCAAATAGAAGTAGTAGATGGCCTACTACGTATTAGAAGCCGTATAGCCGCCACTGACGAGGTCACAGAAGATGTAAGGCGACCGCCAATATTACATGGCGACCATCATATAACCCAGCTCTATATAGACTGGACACACCGCAGCTTACTACATAGTGGGACTGAACTCACAATAAATGAGGTACGGCAGCATTATTGGGTCGTAAGGATGCGTCCCACCACCAAGAAAGTACTGGCACAATGTCTTCAGTGCCGTATTCGTAAGGCACAAGCACCTGTGCCAGCGACCGGCGACCACCCACGAACGCGCCTGGCTCATCACCAAAGGCCGTTCACGTACACCGGGCTAGACTACTTCGGCCCGCTATCTGTCACCGTGGGTCGCCAGCATCACAAGAGATATGTAGCACTGTTTACATGCCTCACCACAAGAGCTGTCCACCTCGAGATCGCCGCCAGCCTCAGCGCAGACAGCGCAATATTAGCGCTGCGCCGTTTCGCCGCCCGCAGAGGATGTCCAACTGAGATCCACTCAGACAACGGCACCAACATGCACGGTGCCGATCGAGAGCTACGAGAGGCCTTCCGAGAGGAGGCCAGTCGCCGAGGCATCACTTGGCGCTTCATCACCCCATCAGCGCCCTTTATGGGAGGTGCATGGGAGCGTCTAGTTCGCTGCGTAAAAAACGCATTGTATACCGTACTCACAGAGAAACACCCACACGAAGAGGTGTTGTCCACACTGATTTGTGAGGCAGAGTACACGGTAAATAGCCGCCCGCTGACACATGTATCAGTCGACGGCGATGACGACGAGTCTATCACGCCGAACCACTTCCTACTTGGTGGGTCGGCTAGACTCCCAAACCCCGGCGTGTTCACCGAGCAAGACATCGACCACAAAAAGATGTGGCGTCGGTCACAAATCCTGGCCGACATGTTCTGGCGCCGGTGGGTGCGAGAATACCTGCCGGAGCTCCAAAACCGGCGGGAGCCCCACAGCCGCGGGCCTGGCCTGCTGGTGGGCGACCCCGTCCTTATCGCGGACGGGCAGCTGCCTCGCAACACGTGGCCGCGAGGCCGCATCGAGGCCATATACCCTGGCCCTGATGGAGAAGTCCGGACCGCTGAGGTGCGCACCACTGGCGGCACTCTAAAGCGTCCGGTGAAGAAGCTCATTCCTTTGCCAAAATGAGTGCAGCAGAGTTCCAGCGGCGAGAGCTGAGCGACGTGTCGCAGAGCGTCGAGGTCACGAGCGCTGCCGACGTGCGCCGCTCACAATGCTGATGCAGCGCCGCGCCAACGTAGCATCGAGTCGACGCGACACTGCACGGCGGGAGAGATGTTCGCGACGATACGTCACCTTTAGATAGGTTGTCATAATGTAAAATATAAATAGTATTGACAGACACACGTCTGCTCACCCCAGAGCGCCATCGCATACTAAGCGATGTCGGTAGGTGAAAAAACCTTTTATAGTAAAGCTCGTAACTAATTTTTGCTCATGTTTTTGAGACACTAAAATTATATTTTATGTGTCTATCAGTAGGTAATAGAATTATATAGTCTAATAACAATAAATTAGAAGCTTTAATATGCATACTGATTGTGTTATTACGGAAAGAAACAAGTATTTAACTCCGTAAAAAACAACCGTCCTCAACGAGCGTTTAGTTCACAATGACCTGTAAGAGGGCGGCACCTTATATTTATACTAAAACCAGTTTTTGTAGAATTTGATAACTTTAAACTCATGTTTTGGGGGCTTTTACATAGTTTATAGTGTGAATATAGCGCTTATGTGTTAGAATTATACATAAGGTACCTTAGTTATATGATAAATGTATAGGTTTAAGGAAATAAAAATATTTTGTTTACTTATTTTAGACCCCCCGTTTTGAGCAGGGTATCAGGTGGTGCTATAGGTATTCTATTCACCAACCAATCAGATTGCTTCCTTACACATAATTGTTTTGTTAGGAAACACCACCTAGGTGTTCTAGATAGGATGGCTGGATACCATGACTGAGAAATTATACATAATAGCAGTACATGGCCAGTCATAGTGCATTTTCACTCTAAAAAGGGAAATGTACATACATTTTACTCAAGTAAGTGTTTGGAAAATTCGATACAAGCCATTTAGCGCTTCTAGGTGACCTAGAATTTTGTCTAGGCCCTATAAATAGATAGCACCTGTGTAATTCTAGTACATAGACATCACTTGCTTGAAGTGATGTGTCTGTGTATGCCGGCATGGACGTTTCTATGCGTCTGCCGACGGGTCACTACGTCCAGGGACACTTGGTGCCTGGTCAGTTATAGATATGCTGTCTGAAGCATTACCTTCGTGGACCCACAGGCGGGCGTCTAGACTCAGTCATGACACAAAACTAGTATATAGGTGTATATAACGCACACAGACACATTAAAGCTGTGAGACGACGTAAAATTTAGTATTCGGCCGCTTCCCGGCACCTTAAGCTGCGGAAAGGCTGGTGGTACACCCATCAGGGTACCGCCGTCAGACAGCCTAGTTTTCCAGCTACCCAACCACACTTCCGGAAGGAGCTTAGCTCTGGTGGTTGAGGAGTTAAGCGACCTGATATGGTGCGAGGTTACATGGATTTGCTATGTAAACAAACTTGTAACAAACGATAACTCATCGGGGGTTGGACATGTAGCTACCGGACTTCTACCTTGGGATAGCCCATCACGAGGGCTACCCGGGTGTGAATGTAACTTGAAAATCCACCCAGCAGTCTGAGTAGGAATCGAGTTTATGTGCCAAGATCAGGGGCATAAGCTAACTTCTCGCACCATTTCGCGGCTGTACGCCTGAATGTTTTGAATATAACTGTAACACTTATGTGTGTCAACGGCCCAGTAGGAGGGCTCCAAGTCCCTCGCTGGTACCCTAGAGCTAACATGTCTAGTTTTAGGAGAAACTCGATTGTAAAGCTTCAAACTGGCGGGAATTCCCTTTCTTCGACATTCTCCTTACGAGAACTCCCTGATGGTAGGGGCTAGGGACCTGGATCAAAGACCGGAGGGAAGGTCTCCTCGAGACCTATCCAAAAGTACAAGTTTCACCAGAATCGGTCCAGTGGAAGGGTAGTTCCTGTCAGTTTCAAGCTACGAGTCTTAGCGTATATTTTTTGAAAAATAAAAGTTTTTGCGGTCGGAATGTTGTGGTCCTCGTCGCAGTCGAGTTCGCCTCTTTAATAGTGCGCAGGCGCGTGAACATTTCGTAGCCATTATTTCACTTAAAGTATTTCCACGCATCATTGCGCTTCGAGGACCATGAAGGAACATCGCTTCTGGCCATGAACAAATAGTTTTATTTAACCTGGACATCACGTTTTTCACCTCAACCTACTTGGCAGCCTTCAAGTGTCTCCAAGGTCCATAGTTACCAGATGACAACTGAACAATAGGTGCAAGGGGCGTCAACGCGTTCAAGCAGGAGCCTTACAACCTCCTGATTGCCTGTCGGTCTTGGACGATCACGTCCGTCCCGTACAAAACCGGTCAAGTGCGAGTCGGACTCGCGCACGAAGGGTTCCGTAAAATTATCGCAAAAAACGGCAAAAAATTACGTTTGTTGTCTGGGAGCCCCACTTAAATATTTATTTTATTCTATTTTCTGTGTCTCAAAAAAAAAATCAAAATCAATAATTTTTATTTCACATAGGCCTACATGGGCACTTATAAAACGTCGACAATGTGCACGGTTCGGGTTGGTCGATTCCTATGGAGAAGAACCGGCAAGAAACTCCATGGTTACTCTTTTAAAAAATTGTTTGGTTTTACAATATTTCCATGTTACAGCAGTACTTAGATGGGGGGACAACGCAGGCCCGATAATAAGTCGTAAGAAACTTAAACAAGAAGTGATTATATAATAAATAAACAAAAGATTAAAAAAAAAGTAAAACGAGATAAAATGTTAACAATCTAGAAGGCCTACAATGTTCACACATTTACAAACCAATCGGTAAAATAATCTATACAAAGTATAACAAGACTAAATTTAACATGTGGCACAAATGTTGTTATCAGTGCTGTAACTAGTGTTGTTATCAGTCTGTCAACAGAAATA
Source organism: Orthosia gothica (assembly GCA_949775005.1). Taxonomy (NCBI): domain Eukaryota; kingdom Metazoa; phylum Arthropoda; class Insecta; order Lepidoptera; family Noctuidae; genus Orthosia; species Orthosia gothica. Next base: position 21,589,194 of record OX459046.1, on the reverse strand, counting down.
CATAATCAGTAAAAATTTCAACTGCCTAGCTATTACGGTTCATGAGATACAGCCTGGTGACAGACAGACAGACAGACAGACGGACCGCGGAGTCTTAGTAATAGGGTCCCGTTTTTACCCTTTGGGTACGGAACCCTATAAAAGCAACCCTATAACAGTGAGCTAATCAACCAGCCACAAAGCTAAACATCTGGGCCGCAACTGAAAAGTTCAAGATGGAAAAGTCCAGTAACAGTTTTTGTGATCCAGGAATCAAACACGCAACCGTAAACAACAATGAAAATGAGGTCATCTCAATTGGTCACAAAATGGTCAAATCAGGCGAAGCCTTCAGAATCATACGTACAACCATGGAGATAGCAGACTTGTCGGACAATGTTGCTTTCCTTGCGAGGTCATCCCTTTGTACATTCACCTTTGAAGAACACCATGAGGGGTAAGGGAGGGTTGCCCTTTCATAACCAGGAACCACATACACGCACACAATTTTCAACAAAGTTTAGAAATGTTTTGAATATTATAAATAACAAATTCATGTGTATGGTATGAACACTTTAGGGAATTCAACGCCGAGGCGGTAACTTTACTAACGAGTGAAGAGATGGTGGTAACTTTTGCTTATATACTTTGTTTATACAGCTAGTTATCCTTTTTTTTTGTTCCGTGGTGGAAAATCCTCATTGGATGTCTCATAGGGTCTGTCAGACTCCCACTGACTAAAAACCACCCCGGTGTTCCAACTCACACCTACGTCGGGGGTCGCAGGAACAACGATACTTCCACATCCCCCGGCTAGTGCCGGCCCGCATCTGCGGGCCTCGACCTTGGGTTGGGGGAGTGAGGTTTTTAACTCCCTCCGCGACGTCTAAGAGGGGCGCGCGTGGAACGTTACGCGCCGCCACCTCGGGTCCTGATGTGTGGTTATCCTTGGCTAACCAGGAATGAAAAAAATAACCTGGTTGTTCGAAGGTTAGCCTCCAAAAATGAAACGTTTTGAGGCTCCAGGCAAAATATTATTTGCTTATTCGCCTATTCTCGCACTGGAACGCCTTGCAGCAATTACACAGATGAAGCACAAACTTATACTAACTAAGCCATCAATCGACCAATCACATAGACGGCAATCCACATCGCATCATCTATTTCGCATGTGATTGGTAGAATTTTCATACTCTTTGCCCTGCCGAATTCATTATGCAATAAGGCTGCTGGATTCCTCACGATGTTTTTCCTTATGTTATCAGCGATTGTCGAAATGCCTACTTGATTTTTCGATAGTGCTTGTCAATACCACCTTTTTAGCCTCTTGAGCAACGGCATGTTTCAATGGGCGATCACAAACCAAGGAATGAAACGATTTATTGATAGTAAAGTCACATATTTATTTATTGTCATTTTGTGTTGTTATCTATGATTTATTATTCGTTCGGCCCGAAGTGTTGTCCCACATTCTAAAAAATTCCTAGTTCGTCCCACATCATCATTGAAGTTCTGTTTCGTCCCATATTACAAGTACTTTAAAGGTACAGTCAATAAAAATAACACACACACATGCATACTGAAGCGTAAAATAAAAAATAAACATATTTTTGTTTCGACTACTTTAGAATCGTACTTTAGAATAGTCAAAGAAAATCATTCCTTATGCTTGTTATCTTTTGAGGAAACAAACGAAGGAAATATTTTGACGGAATTACCTTCATTATCCGTAGTCAATTTCTGGGACAGGCAACTAGTTTAGAAGAAAGCTTGTCTCTCAACAGGGTAATACAAATAATTTGTTCTCATACCAAGATTTTCATTTTCCTAGAAAATAAATGATAGCATTTATCTCAAGTTCTCTGCTAAATGAAACGCTTTTGTACTGTCAGCGCTAGTTTTTATACAGCTCAGAGTTTTGCTCACCACGTTCTGAATAACGGGCGTCAAACAAAACAAATCCTTGAGAACAATGCTGTGGCTCAAATGTGGGTAATTATAGCGTTTAATGAGTACAATTATTAAACTACACTGCGGTGCAAATAATACCCGCTTTAAGTTCCTCTCAAAGGTGGTTGGAAGCTTCAAACACAGTGCATGTATTTTAAAAGTATGTAGATTATGTTGAGTGCAGAAAAATGTAAGCTAGTAGTTAATTTTGACCTCATTTTTAAAACAGGTAAGTACCTAAATACAGGCTTTTCATGATTAATGTTAGATAATTGGAACAAAGGTTCCAAAAAATCGTTTCGTCTTGTAACTTAAGGTTACACTAGTCGAAAATGTTTCCATACAAACGTAGTCTAGCGATTACTGCACTGTTTGACGATGTACGTTCAAAATAAAAAATATATCAATTTGTCTCATCATTATCTAGTCTTGTATGGAAACAAAAATGTAAAAAAATAATATATTTGTTAGTTATGAGCGTCGAAAGTTCCATATTTCAACACTAATTTTAACGCATATTTGGGCGGAAATAAATACCATAAGAAGAAGGAAAATTGTAAAACGGTCTCCATACAGGCATAGATTAGTAATTCAACAATGCAAACAATGTTATTTTAAATTTATACATGTAGTTATTTTTTCATGATATCTAGACTCTCAAAGGTCTGTTTATAAAATTTCGCGCGCTCGTTTTCGTCCTAAATCATCATCCATTTCGATACGAATTTGCAAAAGTGCTAATTCTTATGTGAACTAGCTTCTTACTACTCATCACAGCATCTATTTCTTTCGCACGTGTTGTCGGATAAGATGGCATGCATTTTAACCCCGCGCTCAAAATAATTCGTGCCGTCGAGTAGTTCAACCTTAACAGAAATTTGTCATCTACTCGCAGATATAAAATATATGTTTATTATATAAATTTGGCCCTTTTCATACAGCAGGTCGTAAACGTAAAAAATATAAAACTAAAAAAAAATCCTATTTAAACCACATGTAATATAACTAGTAATAGAGAATCTTCAATTGACAATCTATGGAAACACGTAATAATGACACGATATCTTGCGGAAAAACCCTGATTTAAGGAGTAAAACTTGCATAACGTTTGAACGGCTGAACCGATTTTTATAAAACATATCTAAGAACACTCTCGATAAAGTCACCCTTCAAATGAAAAAAACCTAAATGAAAATCGGTTCATCCGTTTGTCCGTATCCGATGCCACAAACAGACACACAAATACACAGATCAACATTCCTCAAACTTCTTTATTTCTTCAGAATGAATCAAGAAAGAGAAATCGATCTTGTCTGAAAGGAATCAAAGCGTCTTCCTCTCTACCGTAGCCGGATAATTAAATGAATATCACAAAAATTCATTTATCAAACCACATTATAAGCAAGTTTGATGAATGAGACGTCGCGCGGCGGTCGTTCAATTTGACCGGCTCAATCTGAACAGCGGCCAAGCGGGTCTTAGCGATGGCCAAACCAAGCAATCTGTCTTCCTGGACGTATGACATAGTAATATTAAACATATTACTTTTCACATGTTCTCTAAGACACATTTTACGATATAGTCCAGTGATTGTAGCGTTTCAAAGGTCCATAGTCAAAAATTACAATTTCATTAAGATCGTCTGTCAATGATTTTATTTTTAACAGACTTCAAAAAAGAGGAGGTTCTCAATTCACTGTATTTTAGGGTAATATGTTTATCAGTTTCTGTATGTATGTTTATTCCTATGGGGAGTTCTAGAGACGAAACGCGTTGGGCAATTTTGATCTTCCGTCAATCGATTCGTCATAAGTTTGCGAGTGTCACTGGGTACATTAAAATTGGAAAATAGAAAATGGCGGCTTCTGGGCGGCATCTTGTTGAGGCCCAATATTTTTTGTCTTCCAAACCTATCGTGTATCAAAATAAAGGGTTTTTAGAGGTGATTTCAAAAATATACACGTATATATGTTTAAATGTAATTCGAAAAAAATTGTGTTAACTAAAAAGTTTTAAATAAAAAAGTTAATACAAGTAACACTAACCTGCAACTGTCCTACAGGAAAATACAATATATTTTATCCAAGCTTTAGTTTCTTGTCTATGTTAATAGTTATTGCGAATTATTTTCTAATCCTTGGGGGATTCATAAACCGATCAATCAAAACAATCAATAGCGGTCATAAAAAAAAAAAAACAAGAATAATAAAAATGTAACCAATACAGCTACAGATCGTTTAATATTTGACCGAATATAAACCAATTTCCTCTTGCCGGGAAAACGTTTAAGTCCCTAAATATTCCTAGCATATGTTTGAGACTCAAGACATTAATTTAAAGACGGTTAACTTAATAATCTTCTCACGGAAACATCAGGAGAAATTGTAAGTAAAATGTTACATAGTTTTAGGGCTAAGTTCAGAGTGAACGCGCGGTGACTAGAGCGGATGCGGGCGCGGTGGCGAGAGCGATTAGGTGGCCATGCTTCGGGAGATGATCTGAATAAGGACAGAACATACGAACTAAATCTCAGAAATCCTGCAGGCAACAACAGTCAAGAGTCGGCCCGAACCAGACTCAACACCCGTCTGGTCGGAGGATTTTCCTTTTTCAATGGAGATTACGGGGCTTTACACCCTGTTCCGCATATCTCTTTGAAGCCACTTACTGGGCCAATGAACTAGAATATGTGCATCGTGAGATGTTGTAGCGGGCAGTAGAGGCTAGACGTGTTTCTTAGGATAAAACAATAGACGATCGCTCGCTAGCGAGACCACTCCGTCACGTTGCGCCCGCCGTAGTCCCTTTAATAGGAACGCAAACGGCGAAGCAATGATAAAGGAACGCTGTGGTATGCGGTGCCATATACATAATCCTCCTCATGCTGACGCATACTGAGACGGAACACAATACCATTCTAGACGTTTTTCATATATGATTATGGGTCCAGCAGCATATCCCGCAGCGTTAGGCGTTTCGATAAAAAAACCAAACCTTGATCCTTCGCGTCGGCCTCATTACCCGCGTAAGCACCTATCCGTGATCAGAGGGGTGACCATGAGCTCTTATAATAAGGTTATTTTGAGTGTGTGTAAGGGACAGATGTATATAACTTGTATACATCTGCCCCTTTCGCTTACCCCTTCTCTAAGGGCTTATGCTCACCCCCCTGGGCCTGAAATAATACTAGCATAGCCTGAGTGAGGGTTCCACAGGGGCGTAAACCGTGATCAGCTTTACATTACAAACCGGCGCGGCGGTTTTTAAATTTAGAGCTTTTTGACTTTATAAACATAATCCTTATTTATTGGAACGAAATAAGAGGTTTTGAATTATCTAAAGATGACGTTAGACATGTGGATCTTTGGTACCAGGCCATCACAGATGATTTGAAGATGTTCTTAAGTGACACCTCTGAGAGGCTTCTTGATGTCAATTTAGCATACATGAGCCATATCAATCAAATAGTTTATTTCAAACAAACCTTAGAGGTACTTTTGTATTGCCAAACAAGAAAAAAAAATAGACGTCTCTAGTTGAAAATTCGCAAGCGTCCGTCAATCTTCTCAATGGAGAAGAATTTGCAAGAAACTCCACGGACACTCTTTGCCAACAGTTTTAATTACAAGTTTTTGGTCACATCATTCTTGTTGAAAATACATATATATGTGAGAACGATATAAAAAGACGTGCAAGTTAAAGCGTCTAGAGTAACAAACAATTTATAAAAATCACAATAACAGGCCGACGCAACTAAGTTATGGCCAATCCCAACTGATGGCGCCCGTTCACGAACATGACGCATGGATACGCATAAGCTAGACTAAACTTTGTGATTGCGTAAAATTGCATTGCTCTAGTTACTCAGATAGTTACAATATTGAATAGTGTACAGTATTAAAGTACAGAAAGCTGTATAAAGAAACCAAAAAATCTAGTTATTATTGTAGCAAAACATCCCACTTTATACTCGCAATTAGGACGAGAATATCGAGAGAGATGGGAAATAATTTCAATTCGCAACAAACGAAGAACTCTCGATCTCATTCCCTACCTTTGTTCCACGCCCGCGTTTTAATATTAAACCATTTTATATGTTTAAATATAAATGAGAAAAGTTATCGCTACGGCAATAATTAAGAATTAATATCACGGAATCAAAGATTAATTGAAATAATTAAGTGTTCATGACAGGAACAGTGATTAATTAAAAAAGGAAATTGATAATTAAAACGTAAAAATGTTGTAATAATTGTGAGACGCGCGTGATAATCTAGATGAAACGTCAATAGCAGTGTTGCCACTCGAAATAATTTTAAGTCGCGGATCAAGTTTTAATGAAAAAATGGACTTGTCGCTAATCTGGCAAGCTGTCTCGAACACTTGTTAAAAACATGACGAAAATTTTTGTTTTAGTTTTTCTTTTTTGTATTCCGCGGCCGGTTCTCAAAGTTTCTATATTATCCGCCGTTCGTACTCAGTTCATAATCAACGATATACCGAGATGTACCTATAAGCCACTAGATTTAGCTCGAGATTTCTTTCGTGAAGTATTTTGTAGTCTACCGTAGTTTCAACTAAATTAACTTTTCCTCTCTTATAAATATCTACTTGAAAAGTAACATTAATAAGTTTTTTAATAACAAACCCTAGCTCCAACCGAGTTCCTTATTATAACCACACGAGATACATTATAAACAGTGCACGCTTCGAAGTGTCCGGATTAGAAGCTTTCAAAAGATTAACTGGGGCAGACCTCCTACATCTGACCATTTCATTAAAACTTCCTCCCGCCTAGCACCCTAATTACATGCAAAACAAAAATCATTCCGTGACTCAATTAAATGGACGTGTAGCTCATGACTCAACCAAATGTATAGGGATTAATTGTGACACTGACATACGTTCTATACAATCGCGACTAACATTAAAGCGTATTCCTCGCATTAAACCAACGTTGTTCGTTTCGTGAAATTAATTTGGACGCACTGATTCGATTACCGCGGGGTCGATCAATCGTAATTTCCTCTCGATTCATCCAAGTCGCTGCTCTAATTATAAATTTCATTTGTTTCAGATACCTACTATAAACGACGGGCAGCAGCGCTAACCTCACAAAATTATTAATTAATTAGTATAATATTAAATTATAAATTATCGAATAAACGACGAAGCGCCTTCAATTTTCCAATTACGCATTAGCTAGCTTAATAAGAAGATAGTGTAGGTATAAAAGAAATAGAAGCAAAAGTTCTGGTTGTGAGGCGCGAGTTGTCGCGCGTATCGGTCGCTGGTGTCTCGGGGATCAATGTTAGAGTGTTGTGTCGCGCGCGCCGGTCGGGTGTGGGCGTGAGAGTGTGGCGCGCGTGCGCTTGGGCCGGCAAGATTGAGGTGGTGGCCGGGTGCGGGTGGGGCAGGCGCGCGCGCGTGCGTCCGCTGCACGCGCTGGGCCGCGCGGCCGGGGTGATGCTGGCGTCGCAGCGCTCGCAGTCCTGCAACGAGGAGGGCGCGTTCTTCGGGGCGCGCGCGCTGCGCCGGCCGCGCGGCAAAGGCAGCGGCAGTCCGACTTGCTAGGGGTACGCCATGTCGCTGCGCAGCCTGCACCGGCGGCTATCATCCGCCAATAACACGTGAGTTTATTTGATTACTATGATACCTTACTTCTTATTTTTTGGCTGACATCATTATCCTAGAATGTTAAGGTCATTAGGCCATCGTGGTCTACTTAAACGCATTTATGTTTGTTCTTGTATGACTTCTTTTTCTGGTTACCTCTAGGATGGATTACGGTTAAACAAGGAGCCGTACATGTGTGATGTTTCAACCATCTAAAACTGGTAGTCAGTGTACGGGTGCTTGATTGTCCGTCCGTAACGAGTCGACAGTCGATACAGCATTTAACTAACGAGAGCCAGCTTCAATTGACTTTACCTAATGGACGTACACATAATTGCACTGATTGGGCACTCATTCCAACAATTGATATATTACGGGTTGATTTAGAAGTTAACCCATTCATATTTATTCCCATCCGAAAGACGCTCGAACGTACTCTACCGGCGAGTCATCAAAACGTCGAACGGTCGTGAATATTCAATTACCGAACCTAAATCCAGAGCGCACAGCCATAAATCCTACGAGAGTGAGGGAAAATGAACCTTATGATGTTACAACTAGATCGGTTTTAGTACGTGATGGGTTCTAAATCGGTTGTAACTTCTAGCGGGCACAATTAGGGGTGATAATCGTGGCATAATTTATGCAAATTGTGGGTGCATAGGGTATAGGTAATGTCGGTTTTGTGGGCAAGAATGGCCGCGTTCATTAATCCAAATAAGGCTTTATCTCATTCAAGCAGTAGTTGCCGGACTGGGGTTGAAGATCTGGATTTCGCACCTTGCCTGGTCATAATTCTCTTGCCCTTATCCCAATTTATGGTGTTGGCGCAACATGTCTTTTTCTTCCATATTTCTCTATCATTGAATACATCTCAGTGGTCCACCCCTTTCCAGCTATACCGATTCTTTGGTCTTCGTTTCCTCCTTTAAGTACTTGGGGCCGGTACCTGAATTAAATATTTGGGTTAAGAACGTATCAAACCTTACTTGAATGATAAAATTTGACAGGTTTTCAGCTAAAGAAAAATTTCACAAATATTCAACTTCAAATTCAGACACAGAAATTTCAGAAAGCGGGGCCTGGCCACATTCATTAACTCAATTCTTTCTTACTTACAGCATTGTCTCATTATCCTAATTCAACTTTGGTTATTTCAAAGACTTGCCAAAAACACCGGTCAAATAGCAAGAAATCCGAAAAGTAAGATACGACTTCGATACCAAAGCTCCCAAGCTCCATAAATCATGTTGATGGACGTATGAAAGGGTCGTGACGGCCACAAGGTCATGGGGCACATTGTACCGGCGTGCTATTGGACGACCGATGCTAATACATTGTATGGGGTAGCGGACAGCTCACAGAGTGAGGAACCGTCGCACTGACAGTGACTGGAGATAGTGTTCCTTATAATATTTTACAATGCATGTCCTCGAAAAGAGCGGTTTTCCAAGCAGCCAAACTGTGCGGAAAGTGTCACTTTTTTTCACTAGTGCTTTTTACTTTCCTGTACTTTTTTAATTTTTAACTCCAACGTCAGCCCGACGCATAGAGTTTTTATTATTTGAGAAAAGTTTTAAAAATTAGTTATGTACAGGTTATCATTCATATAAAAGGTAAAATAAAACTAATACTTTATTTTAGGCGTTCTTAATTACTCTAGATTTAGATTTTGATCAATAAATTCATTTTAAACATTTATTAAATCTGTTTGGCAGAACGTTTATTTTGCTCGTGCCTTATTGCGTTACGATGTGACAGCTATTCGCACATGCGCAGTAGATATGTCCGAGGAACTATTAGTTAATCTGTGGATATGCTGAACGCGCTTGAATAAGCCCGCCATTTTATTAATTTCATTTTATTAATTTATTTATTTCCTCGCACAATGCATAGTAAAATGTTGTATGATACACGTACGTAAGATGATTTCCGACTCGTGTCGATTTATCCACTCACTCGCTTCGCTCGCTCGTGAATAAAAATGCCACTCATCGGAAATCACCTACCTTCCGCACTTGTAGCATAAATAACTATTACAATGCATGTCCTCGAAAAGAGCGGTTTTCCAAGCAGCCAAACTGTGCGGAAAGTGTCACTTTTTTTCACTAGTGCTTTTTACTTTCCTGTACTTTTTTAATTTTTAACTCCAACGTCAGCCCGACGCATAGAGTTTTTATTATTTCAGAAAAGTTTTAAAAATAAGTTATGTACAGATAATCATTCATATAAAAGGTAAAATAAAACTAATACTTTATTTTAGGCGTTTTTAATTATTCTAGATATAGATTTTGATCAATAAATTAATTTTAAATATTAATTAAATATGTTTGGCAGAACGTATATTTTGCTCGTGCCTTATTGCGTTATGATGTGACAGCTATTCGCACATGCGCAGTAGATATGCCCAAAGAACTATTAGTTAATCTGTGGATATTCTGAACGCGCTTGAATAAGCCCGCCATTTTAGTAATTTCATTTTATTATTTCCTCGCACAATGCATTGTAAAATATTGTATGATACACGTACGTAAGATGATTTCCGACTCGTGTCGATTTATCCACTCACTCGCTTCGCTCGCTCGTGAATAAAAATGCCACTCATCGGAAATCACCTACCTTCCGCACTTGTAGCATAAATAACTATTTCAATACAGTTGTTAAACATGGCGCACTTTCAGAGGCTATAGTTATGATTCGAAAATCAAATCTTTTGCACAGGCATCTTTCTGTTACGCGGTCGTGACTTTTGTTTACGCGCTCGATCATTAGTTTTGCAGTTTAGTTTTAAATGTTTAAGTCAATTTAAAAAAGTTTAGTAGCAAGGAGTTTTCATACTTAGAATAAAATGGGTTAGATTTTATACGAGGAAAAATTAATGAGTCCGTACGTCTTAGCATTGAATTCTCAAAAGTCTTTTAGATGGTTGTTTAATATATTTAATTAACAGTTTTAATTTAATTATTTCCACATCAACATTTGTCAAAAATAGAATAGGCTGTATAGGCTGTTTTCGTTGTAAAAAAAATAAAACCAGTTGCAAAAACGCGCCACTTCTGAAAATTTTAATTTCATGTGTGATAAATTGATATTTTTTTTATAATGTTTTCAAGTACAAGTGATGAAATAGAATTAACTTTGCCCGATATTTTATCTGCGGCAAAAACTGCGCAGGTTGACATTTTGCCCCAAAAATCTCAAGAAAGATTTAAGGCGACTTACGATAATTTTATTTTATGGACAAAATTAATTTTATTCTTTGATTTGTTTTTACTATTTCCCACAACTGTATTGAAAAACGTCGTGTGATACACGGGTCGTGTGATACATCACAATGTACTATAGGTTTGTACAATTGTAATAAGCACAAGTTTAAGCTTTTATAGTCATGGTCGTAATTGTTACAGACGACGAAAATAACAGTCGCACCAGTCAATCTTTCGGTTTAGCTACGGTTGCTGCGGTCGATGAGTGACCAAACTGGCTAATGCGCATCCATTTCATACTGAAATAATTTCGTGCATCGGAAAGCACGATAAGCCGACGATACTGTGATTCATACATCTTTGACAGTCGTTATAGTTGTCGGCACGTAACTTGGCAAGGTTTGGCGTAGTGGGGGTAATTGACCACCAAACAGAGCGAACGGAACGGGGACGCGACGCGATTGGTCAGTCGGTCCTTGTGTTAACTGACCAACCAATCGCGCGCTGGGAACGGTGCTAAACGTTCCTCGCGTCCCGCTTGGTAACCAAAGAGACTAAAAAAGCGACTTGGGTTCATCTAACGACTCTTGACAAGTTACGTGCCAACAACTATACGAGTATTCAGCCCGAATGAATGACAACCAGTCTTGCCGAGGTATATAGCGTTACCTAGTTACTACTAAAATACGTGTCAATTGTTTAGAAAATAAAACCCGTTAGATAAAGGCTAGGCAGATTGAAACGGTCGCATTCACTGACACGCTTTGTTGGTGAAAAGATAGACGAAATATTATATACTTTATCAAACCTATACTTAATAAACGCTGTATACAGAAGTGGTTGACAATTTTTTTGACGCCCAATGAGCCCTGCCCTTTTCATATGCTTTTGTATGTATGTATGTTATGTTTTAATTAATAATTTTCCGTACTTCTCCATGTAGGTATTTTCCGAACGGATGGTAGAATCATTTAATCAAGATCCAGCCCTAGTTGTCCCCCCAGCGACGCCCTGAGCCGAGGTTCAAGGATAGCCTTCAGCGTGGTCGCTAGGTTTAGCTTTTTGTGCCTGGCTGGAGGCTCTAGTTGAGTCTCCACAGGATCGCCCGGTTAATCACTCAATAGTAGCCAATCACTCTGATTGAACTGAAAATTCTAGCTGCAATCAATAAAATACACAAGTTGTTGGTAAAACTTAATAAAATAAATGGCAAGTTTTGTCACTGCTGTCTCTAGCAATGGCTGCCAAGCCTCTTCTATGCTCTGTGGTCCAACTATTGGCATGCACTATGGCCGCTCAATGGACTGGACATTTGCAATAGTTTGCATTCATCATTGATGTAACGGAAGCCATTGTGTTATGATTTGCCGGTTTCAATTAGAGTGTCTGTGTGTTGTGTTGTGTGTGTGTGTGTTTCCTTGCTGTATTGATGTTAAGGGAAATGGTTTTGTGATTCGTTGCCTAGAAGGGTACAGAGACATGTTGATATTGATCAATCTCTTGATGAGGTCTGCGCTACAGCCGTGCTGTTGGACAATTACTTATCTATATCTATACTTATATTATAAAGAGGAAAGATTTGTATTTTTGTATGTAACGAATAAACTTTAAAACTACTAGACCGATTTCAAAAATTCTTACACCGTTGGGAAGCTACACTATCCCCGGGTAACATAGGTTATTTTTTATTCCTGTATTCCCACGGGAACGGGAACTACGCGGGTGAAACAGTGAGGCATCCGCTAGTAATATCTATTTTACTAGATTTACCTGTACAATACTAGTATTAAATACTATACTACAGTACGAGGATAACTTTATTCTCATAGGAATAGCTAACACACGGTCTTGCGAACAAAAAAAAAAAAAAACAACAAACAACATTTTTCACTTTTACACGAGAAAAATTAATTATCGTCAATAGATTGGCTGTTGATAGTAAATTCAACAAATATCAGCAGTTTACGAGCGTTTGGCAATTTAATTCATAAATGTTTCGGTAGTAAGTATTCGTTCCAGAAACCGTTGATCCAGTAAAATCAATTTGCTGACAATTATCAATCAACTGAAAGTACGATAAAAATATAAAAGCTTACCTTTTTATTTCATTTGCATAACAATAACCTTCTTTAAGCGTAATTTTTCTTGAACGTATGAATCTACCCACATAAAGGGCGCAAATTTTCCCAAACCCCGGGTAAAGCATTGTTCTCCTTTTTATGGGTAATCCAAAGAAAACATTGATTGGCTCTTATGTTGGGAAGCTACGGGTTTATGGGTTGGTTTCCCTGATTTATTTTATTATTTATGCTTTTTATTAAATGTGGTGGGAGTGAAAATGTTGGTGCTTCGTTTACAGTTTTATGAAGACAAATATTTTATGTATCTTGTGTTCGTTGTATGAAAGTAAATTCGAGGTTTTGGTCTTTGTTGATATGTTTAGTTGTTAATGTTGATGATTATGTAGCATGTTCAAGTCTGAAACAATGATATTATGCTTTTTATTTTGGCTGGAATATATAAAAATTTTCGCGAATCCTTTGGGATAACTTTTAATACTAAACTGTGCTGGGGTGGCTGCTGCTGGTGCATAAAACCTCAAACGGCGAAAATATAACAACCATTTTGGAAGTAAGATGTTTGAGCCGTTTGAGGTTGAAAAATTAGGTCCAAGGGGTCCGAGTGCGCATCGAATTTTTCTAGATATTAGTACGCACAAAGGTCGTCGACTCTTCATGTGACCAGAGGGCTGGCCTTTTCTTCGGCCTTTTCCCATTGACATCGATGTGGGCGAATTTTTTTAATCACAATGTGCCCTTTTCCCTCTCCCCTTTTGTATTTATATAGACTTGGTTTTTTTAAGTATATTCAGTTGTATATATGTTAATATATTTGATTACTATAAATAAATTTTGAAACCTCAAAAAAAAGATACACACATACAACACTCTATTTTACAATTTTGAACGTGATAATATTAATCATGTTTGCGTTTATGTATATGCTGATGAACATCTGATAAGAATAAGTACCTCAAAGATAACGCTACAAGTTTAGCGATAAACTAGTTTATCAACACTTTTTCAGTAATAGACTTTTTTTTCTCCAGAAAACTGGATTTCTAGGTCACCGTTCAGTATCTACAGATATCACCAAGAATATTACAAGCTTATATTATTTTTTCAAAGCAAACAATATCAGCCTTATCGCTGTCAGATATAATCAGATATAATACGGGCCAGCGTAGCACACACGAATTTGGCGTAGCTCCCACAGAACAGAAAAAAACACGTAGCTCCGAACTCCGTAGAACTTCGTAGCAACGGCAACGGTATGTGATGTCTACGGCGTAGACACTTGACTGCTTTACCGACGTAATTTTAGTCTTGTGTTTATGAAAAGAGGGTCGAAAATTGTGTAACATATTGCTGTTGCTTATGGGTCTTTGGCCAGCGTACATACAAGGGTCACACCACAAAGTGGATTTCTAACCGCGCAGAATGTATTTCCGCCTTTTACGAACATAGTCGGGGCATGTATGTAGTCTATAGCTGCACGAGTGCTATTGTTTAGCCCACTTAGCTTTGATTAAAGCCTCTGATCATTGTGCCCCTTTATTTTAACGTTGTGTACAATTTTCATGAAAGTTAAGTGCTCTTGATAAAACAGAACATATATTTGTGGTAAAAACAATGCATTTGTTGCGAATATCGAAGCTGGAGTTAATATAGGACTTCATTTTTTAGGGTTCCGTACCCAAAGGGTAAAAACGGGACCCTATAACTAAGACTCCGCGGTCCGTCTGTCTGTCTATCTGTCTGTATGTCTGTCTGTCGGTCTCTCTGTCAGTCTGTCTGCCTGTCTGTCTGTCTGTCACCAGGCTGTAACAATGATAGCTAGACAGTTGAAATTTTCACAGATTATGTATTTCTGTTGCCGCTATAACAACAAATACAAAAAACAGAATAAAATAAATATTTAAGTGGGGCTCACATACAACAAACGTGATATTTTGCAGATTTTTGCGATAATGATACGGAACCCTTCATGTGCGAGTCCGACTCGCACTTGGCTGTTTTTTATGTTAACACGAGTTTAATATAGTGTCTGTGTATGCACGAGATTTAGTGACATAAGCGGAATTATTGGAGGTGAAATATTGTGGACACAGGCTGAATGCTGGCAATTTATTGTAAAACAAATATACTGGACAACAAAAGGAACAATAGGGACATTTATTTTTGCGTGGATGAAATGCCCCTAAATATGGCTGGACGTGAGAGGAATCAGTGACCGGAGTTAGGCACCGTCCCAATTCTCAGACACGTTTAATTTATATGGTCAAGCCGTGCGATTCAACAATATATCTGAAACAACAAAGGAGTCTTTTCTCCATACTAGAGTTTTTAGACTTCTGATTAGTTAAGGACATAACATGCTTTATTTACATAGATAAATATAAATATATATATCGTTTATAAAATACTATACAGCTGCCGAGAGTGGGTTTTAAAATGAACATGGACAAAACCAATGTAATGTTGAATGCCCATGTTACACCCACTCCTATCTAGGTTGGAGACTCTACACTCGAAGTTGTGGACGACTATGTCTACCTGGGACAAACGATCCAGTTGGGTAGGGCCAACTTCGAGAAAGAGGTTAACCGTCGAATCTGACTCTGCTGGGCAGCGTTCGGGGAGTTGCGCGGTATCTTCTCGTCCAACTTACCACAGTGTCTCAAGACGAAGGACTATGACCAGTGACTGTTGCCAGTAATGACCTATGGCTCTGGTCGCTCACAATGGGCCTCAACAGAAAGCTTACAGTCACCCAAAGGGCAATGGAGAGGGCTATGCTCGGAGTATCCTTGCGTGATCGAATCAGAAATGTAGAGATCCGCAAGAGAACCAGGGTTACCGACATAGCCCGAAGAATTGCCAAACTTAGGTGGCAGTGGGCAGGCACATTGCTCGCAGAACGGATGGCCAAAGGGGCAGAAATGTTCTGGAGTGGTGACCGCGAACCGGAAAACGATGCGTTGGAAGGCCTCCCACCAGGTGGACCGATGACCTGGTGAAGGTTGCGGGGATCCGCTGGATGCAGGAAGCACGGGGCCGGTCAATGTGGTGGCACTTGGGGGAGGCCTATGTCCAGCAGTGGACGTCTTTCGGCTGATATGATGATGATGATGATACAACTACACACAAATACAATTAAATCAAAAACTACTTATTAATTATTATGATTTTTTATTAGTTAAGTAAATAGAATTGTAGGAACTTTCATATCATTCCTTTTTAACCCTCGACAGAAAAAGAGAGGTGTTATAAATTTGTTGCGTGTACCTGTACGTTTGTGTATATGTGTATTTGTATATCTGTCTCTGGCATCATAAATCATAAATGGATGAAGCTCCGTTTTTTTAAAGGTAGCATTATCGAGAGTGTTTGTAGCTATGTTTGATGAAAATCGGTTCCGTAGTTCTAAAGTTCTGGACGTTTTACTGTCTGAATCGGGGTGTTTTCCCAAGATATCATGTCATTATTACGTGTTCAATAGATTGTCGATCGAAGCGTGTCTACTACTAGATAAATTATGAAGCATGAGATAAAATATTGTGTCGGGGGTTTTTAAAATTTTACATGTTGCTGTGAAACTTTTCACTATTAGAGTTAATAACAAATAAAAAAAAATCCCTCGACACCTTTTTGTCTCATGCTACATAATTTATCGGTCAACAATCTATTGAACACGTAATTATGACACGATATCTTGCGAAAACAACCAGATTCAAACAGTAAAACAACCATACCTTTTGATCGGCTAATCCGTAAATGTGTCAGAACATTAATAAATTTTACTTGTCACAAACGTTTTAGTATGATATAACAATATTATATCTACGCCTACTGTCGTTTTTCAGCAAAATTCAGCAGTTGTCATGACTATGCATACTTTATGCCGTCGCTCAATAATAAATAGACGACACGTGGTCGCGGCTGAAATTTATACGCGTATTAAAATTTTACAGGGCGTAAATAAGTGACAGTTTTTTGTTATTATTTATTCTGTGCATAAATATGATTTCTGGTATATTTTAACCGACTTCTCAAAAAAGAGCCTCCCTTCTATTTAGGAAGTCGGTTCTTATATTCGACTGAATGTTTTTTTTTGCATGCTCACCGATTTTTCCGTCAATTGTGGACCGATTTAAAAAAATATTTTTGTGTTGTCTTGTACTTTTCCGAGGTAATTTTGTTAATGATCTGATGAAGAACTTTGAAGATATACAACAGAAGTCTTCAATAAATATTGGCAAGTATCTGGGGATTGATGTCAATTGCATGTCTGTTTATTGTATATTGCTATAGAACTTGCATTAGGTACCACAATAAAAAAGTAAAAATATTTTTTTTTGCAATAAAATACTACTGACTTCCAAAAGAATACTTCTACAAATGAAAAAATAACTTTAATTTCGGAATTCGGTGTAAAAAAAAACGAAAAACAACCAGCAACACCACCTTCTGAAATGAAAGTAATTTTTCGCTTTGTAGCGGTTTTATTTGGAAGTCGGTTGTATATTTTTGTAAAAATTATTTTTATATGCTATTTTGAAGTATACTTAGGTCGGTAACTAGACCCTATTTTCGATTGATGATAGAGTTACTATTTATTTAAGGATCACCAACGAGATATACACAACAATAACTTATACAGACGATAAAAAAAAACAAATGAAAATAAAACAAACCATTTTTTTTATTTTTTTTTATTTTATACTCTCATCTTGTGTTATGCACACTCAATTATAGGTAACCACAGCTTACACATGTTTGAGTTTACACATGCTGTATATAAATATAATTAATAACATTACAATAAAATTGGAATATCAGAAAAAAAACTGAATTTATACATTATTATAAAGATTAAATTAAAATCAACATTAAAATACAAATTATTTCAGGTTAAATTAAAGTAAAGATTCTGCCATATATGTAAACCAACCTAATCATAATTATTAATATTAAAAATACAATACACAGACAGAAAAACGCTCATGTTTCTATGAGCATTTTACACAAAATGACACGAGATGTTCCTTACATAATGCATAAATTGTTTCTTCGTGCTCGCTTCGCACGAAGAAAGATTTTTGAAGGTTTGTCCCCTAAGAAGGACAAATATGATTTGAATCTATGTATGAAAATTTGTAATTTTTGCCGATAGGAAATGCCATAGGGCGTCATTGCTTTTTGAGACAAGACATACAAAAACAACATACAATAAGAGAGACACAAAAAGTGGGACTCACTTTAAAACTGAACAGAACAAAGAAAAATGAAGTACCTATTATAATGTTAATGAAATTGAACAATCCAATTTTAAAATACAAGATTAAAACTAGCGCGTTATAAGTGGGAAAATAAAATGTGAAATAGGCTTGGGCTCGGCGAACGTAAAAAAATAAGTAATGAGAATTTGTGCAGTAGAATGAAAAATACTTTTTCGTAAAAGGATTTGTTGAGAACAGCGAATAAAAATGACACAGCGCAACTCCCGGGAAGAATAATTTCCGGAGACTTTTTAAAGATATGATAAGTTTGACGTAGGGATGCTTACGTGAAAGTTGTATCTGCTGAGCTTGCGCTATCCTGCTGTTATATTTCTACGGACCTTAAAATAGACCAGACGTCGAGATATAACACAAAAGTAGCATACTGTATTTTAATGGTCTGCCTGCCTAAACTTTTCGCAATGACAATCGTGATGTATCTTAAAATCATTATAGTTTTAAATTACATTATTTCAATAATGTCAATTATCTTGATTAAGTTGGTTGGCAAGATATGGGCGAGCACAGAAAAAATAAAAAATATGTGTTAAAAAAATCGCTTAAACCGTCGCTGAAAAACTACGAAAACAAAATTTTCTTTGCCGTTCCTAATATTTGCCTCAACAAAAAAGTTTGTTAAAATATAAATACGATTTACAACTATCCTGCCTACTCAACTTTAAAATTTCCTACTTCAACGTACTCGTAGAATCAACCCTCAAATGCCAAGTGAACGCTAAACACCCACACTTACTGCTAAACAAGAGGTTGCGTCATAAGGCAATTCTTCAAATAGCTCCACAGCACAGAATAGTTTAGAACAGAAGGCTGACTCATACAACTATCGAACACGGACGCACACATGGACACGCTACACGTACGGCTAGTGCAAATGCCTGACTAGACTGAAAGAAGATAAAAGAGTTTTTACGCCAGGTATGGCGCATAACTTAAAAAAAAAAAAACTTAAATACAAATTGGGAAAGTATACGACACGCCGCGTAAAAGCGGCATCGGTCAGCATTTGTTTGAGATCTCAGTACGTACGCGTCCATATGTGCGTATATGCCTAGTTTTGCTTGATGTGTGAAGCCAACCACCAAGCACGATATCGCCGCCCAGAGAGCCTATTACTAGAGATTTTGGTAATTACTAATCAATATTCGTGACTTCTACTAGGTACTGCAACTTGCGCGAAATTGCTGATTCTAGTCATAATTGTCAAAGCCCCTCAATTTCAATGCATAAATGGTGACATACTGCCACGCTTGGTTTTATATTAGTGAATAGAAAACGGCCATGTCTAGTTGCGACCATTGAGGTGTCTCCATGTTCTGCGGAGTCGACCTTCTGTACCAATCTATTCTGTGACAATTCTTCAAATAGAGAACTTGAACTGAAATAGAGAGATGTTTGCTGACGTCAGTTTGATGGCACTGACGTCACACGACCTTGGCTCGGACCCAAAAGGTTCGAGTTTGAATATCTCGTATTACAATATGGATTGCAATCTCAGGAGGGGTGGGAAAGGAAATAAGGTGGTCGGTCGTGCATGGGCCCTTTACAAGGAAATGATGGCCTTTGTGATGTGAATATGTTATGGTAATCCCTTAATGGTACTTAGTTGGCAGTGAGGCAGTGCAAAGTGAAGAACCCATATCTCTAAAGACTAAAAAAATTGGTTTAGATGCTTTTCCAAAAATGGTTTCAAGTGTTCAGACCACAAAAAAACATAAAATAGAACAAGAAATTTTTCATATTCTTGACATTTTTTATGGATGGACCAACGAAAGAATGTCCCTGTTAAAATTAGTTTGTTAAACTGGGGACAAAATGTGCATTCGCTCCTTTGGACACAACTTTACAAATGATTGAACACTTACCAAGAAGAGTCAAGAATTAACTGTCACCTTACATGAACTTTGGTTTGGTTCCTTTGAACCCTTGGTTGACTAGTAGAGAATGCCCAATGCAGTAAGTCCGCCTTGTTTACCTTTGTGCATGAGGTGTAAATACGTGGGACACTCAGAAAGTTTTGCGAAACTAAAAAAAATTGTTCTATACGTACATATATTTTTATTAAATCTTTTCAAAGTACTTTCCACCAGCCTCTATACAAAGATTCATGCGCCTAAACCAGTTTTCAAAACACTTTTTCCAGTCCGCCGCAGACACCTCGTTTACAGCCTGCTCGAACGCAGCCAGCGCATCTTCCGGCGACGAAAATTGTATCCCTTTGAGCTGATTTTTTATTTTTGGGAATAAAAAGAAGTCACACGGTGCTAGATCAGGGCTGTAAGGAGGGTGACCCAGGAGTTTGACTGGCGTGCTGTCCAGGAAGTCCCTCGTTTTGAGTGCGGTGTGCGCAGGTGCATTGTCGTGGTGGAGCAGTAGCCCGCGGAGCCCTGTGTTTGGTCGCTTGTTGCTTATAACAGAGAAAACTTCTGGCAAACATTTGGTAGTATACCATTCGGCATTAATGCTTCTTTGATCCCGTAAGGGAATTGATACCAAGTGGCCAGTCAAATTAAAAAAGCTAGCGATCAAAATCTTACCCCCGCTTCTAGATCGCTTCACTTTGGTAGGCGTTGGCTCATTTTGAAACACCCAAACAGTCGACTGGCGCTTGGTTTCTGGGTCGTATTGATAAATCCAGGACTCATCACCTGTAACGATGTCGTAAACACGCCGAGACGAGCCTGCTTCAAATTTGTTAAGCATATCACGGCACCATTCCACCCGGGCCTGCTTCTGAGCATCGGTGAGGTTGTGCGGCACCCAGCGTGATACTATCCTCCTCACGCGAAGATGGCTGTGTAGAATCTCGTGAACGCTTCCCGATCCAATCTTCAATATGTGTTGAATCTCCTGATATGTAATTCGCCTATTGTCTTGGATTAAATTTTTCACTGCTAGCACGTTTTCTTCGGTAACAGCCGTCAAAGGGCGACCGCTTCTTTCGTCATCCCCCAAAGTTGGTCGACCGCGCTTGAATTCGTTATACCAACGATACACGGTTGCCTTGGAAGGGCCTTCATCCATGAATGCCATTTGAAGTCTATCGTACGATTCATCCGGTTTCAGGCGACACTTGAAATCGTATAAAATCATAGCTCTAAAATGTTCCCGGCGCAGATCCATATTTCAGTGAGACACAATACTTTGAATTAACTCGCAAAAAATGTGGAGGGAAATTTTGAAATTGGAACTTACTTATTTTTACTTATAAATAATCATATTTTCGAAAAACATTATAACTGGCCAGTCTCCCATATATAAAAACTTTTTTTCGCAATACTTTCTGAGGGGCCTGGTATATATATATATATATAGACGTACCTTTTTTTTAGTTTTAAAGTTTTTCTATAATTTTTTTACAAACGACTGCATTAAAGTAGATTATATAATTGTTTTTTTTTAATTATATAAATTCAAACGGTTTAAATGACCAAATTTTTTTTTGTGTGCCCTGAACGGCAAAACATGTAGATCCTATTACCAAATGTTATTTTAAGACCATGGAAATCTATTGTATACTCATGTTTTACACAAGTAAAATTTTAAATTTATAAAACCCCCGTCACATTTATCTTGCGAAAACACCCCGATTCAAACAGTAAAACGTCCATAACTTTTGAACGGCTGAACCGATTTTATTCAAACATAGCTAAGAACACTCCCGACAAAATTACCTTTCAACCAAAAAAAACTGAATCGAAATCGGTTGATCCGTTTTGGCGCTATGATGCCACAGACAAACACACAGATACACCGATACACAGATACACAGATACACAGATACACAGATACACAGATACACAGATACACAGCAACACACGTGAAACTTAAAACACCCCTCTTTTTCCGGCGGGGGTTAATTAAAAATAAATATCTTTATCTTTACGTATGTAACATGCTATACCTAATAATTTGTTACCCCATCATATTTGCAACACAAGAATTTTTATCCACCATCAAAACAAAATGGCCGTCAATCAGCAAAGGAACGTTTCCACGTGCCTACTATCTTGTGTATTACCCAAACGAATCTAATTAGGACTTGTACACGCCAGAGGACAAAGCAAAAACTTTGCGGCTGTACACTGGTTGTTATTGTATTCGCAGAAAATTATAATCAGAAAATAAATGTAAATTATAATTATAATTATTATAAATAAATTTTGTAACCTCAAAAAAAAGATACACACATACAACACTCTATTTTACAATTTTGAACGTGATAATATTAATCATGTTTGCGTTTAGGTATATGCTGATTAACATCTGATAAGAATAAGTACCTAAAAGATCACGCTACAGGTTTAGCGATAAACTAGTTTATCAACACTTTTCTAGTAAATGATTTTTCTGTGCCCCGAAAACTTGATTTCTAGGCCACCGTTCAGTATCTACAGATATCACCAAGAATATTACAAGCTTATATTATTTTTTCAAAGCAAACAATATCAGCCTTATCGCTGTCAGATATAATCAGATATAACACGGGCCAGCGTAGCACACACGAATTTGGCGTAGCTCCCACAGAACAGAAAAAAACACGTAGCTCCGAACTCCGTAGAACTTCGTAGCAACGGCAACGGTATGTGATGTCTACGGCGTAGACACTTGACTGCTTTACCGACGTAATTTTAGTCTTGTGTTTATGAAAAGAGGGTCGAAAATTGTGTAACATATTGCTGTTGCTTATGGGTCTTTGGCCAGCGTACATACAAGGGTCACACCACAAAGTGGATTTCTAACCGCGCAGAATGTATTTCCGCCTTTTACGAACATAGTCGGGGCATGTATGTAGTCTATAGCTGCACGAGTGCTATTGTTTAGCCCACTTAGCTTTGATTAAAGCCTCTGATCATTGTGCCCCTTTATTTTAACGTTGTGTACAATTTTCATGAAAGTTAAGTGCTCTTGATAAAACAGAACATATATTTGTGGTAAAAACAATGCATTTGTTGCGAATATCGAAGCTGGAGTTAATATAGGACTTCATTTTTTAGGGTTCCGTACCCAAAGGGTAAAAACGGGACCCTATAACTAAGACTCCGCGGTCCGTCTGTCTGTCTATCTGTCTGTATGTCTGTCTGTCGGTCTCTCTGTCAGTCTGTCTGCCTGTCTGTCTGTCTGTCACCAGGCTGTAACAATGATAGCTAGACAGTTGAAATTTTCACAGATTATGTATTTCTGTTGCCGCTATAACAACAAATACAAAAAACAGAATAAAATAAATATTTATGTGGGGCTCACATACAACAAACGTGATATTTTGCAGATTTTTGCGATAATGATACGGAACCCTTCATGTGCGAGTCCGACTCGCACTTGGCTGTTTTTTATGTTAACACGAGTTTAATATAGTGTCTGTGTATGCACGAGATTTAGTGACATAAGCGGAATTATTGGAGGTGAAATATTGTGGACACAGGCTGAATGCTGGCAATTTATTGTAAAACAAATATACTGGACAACAAAAGGAACAATAGGGACATTTATTTTTGCGTGGATGAAATGCCCCTAAATATGGCTGGACGTGAGAGGAATCAGTGACCGGAGTTTGGCACCGTCCCAATTCTCAGACACGTTTAATTTATATGGTCAAGCCGTGCGATTCAACAATATATCTGAAACAACAAAGGAGTCTTTTCTCCATACTAGAGTTTTTAGACTTCTGATTAGTTAAGGACATAACATGCTTTATTTACATAGATAAATATAAATATATATATCGTTTATAAAATACTATACAGCTGCCGAGAGTGGGTTTTAAAATGAACATGGACAAAACCAATGTAATGTTGAATGCCCATGTTACACCCACTCCTATCTAGGTTGGAGACTCTACACTCGAAGTTGTGGACGACTATGTCTACCTGGGACAAACGATCCAGTTGGGTAGGGCCAACTTCGAGAAAGAGGTTAACCGTCGAATCTGACTCTGCTGGGCAGCGTTCGGGGAGTTGCGCGGTATCTTCTCGTCCAACTTACCACAGTGTCTCAAGACGAAGGACTATGACCAGTGACTGTTGCCAGTAATGACCTATGGCTCTGGTCGCTCACAATGGGCCTCAACAGAAAGCTTACAGTCACCCAAAGGGCAATGGAGAGGGCTATGCTCGGAGTATCCTTGCGTGATCGAATCAGAAATGTAGAGATCCGCAAGAGAACCAGGGTTACCGACATAGCCCGAAGAATTGCCAAACTTAGGTGGCAGTGGGCAGGCACATTGCTCGCAGAACGGATGGCCAAAGGGGCAGAAATGTTCTGGAGTGGTGACCGCGAACCGGAAAACGATGCGTTGGAAGGCCTCCCACCAGGTGGACCGATGACCTGGTGAAGGTTGCGGGGATCCGCTGGATGCAGGAAGCACGGGGCCGGTCAATGTGGTGGCACTTGGGGGAGGCCTATGTCCAGCAGTGGACGTCTTTCGGCTGATATGATGATGATGATGATACAACTACACACAAATACAATTAAATCAAAAACTACTTATTAATTATTATGATTTTTTATTAGTTAAGTAAATAGAATTGTAGGAACTTTCATATCATTCCTTTTTAACCCTCGACAGAAAAAGAGAGGTGTTATAAATTTGTTGCGTGTACCTGTACGTTTGTGTATATGTGTATTTGTATATCTGTCTCTGGCATCATAAATCATAAATGGATGAAGCTCCGTTTTTTTAAAGGTAGCATTATCGAGAGTGTTTGTAGCTATGTTTGATGAAAATCGGTTCCGTAGTTCTAAAGTTCTGGACGTTTTACTGTCTGAATCGGGGTGTTTTCCCAAGATATCATGTCATTATTACGTGTTCAATAGATTGTCGATCGAAGCGTGTCTACTACTAGATAAATTATGAAGCATGAGATAAAATATTGTGTCGGGGGTTTTTAAAATTTTACATGTTGCTGTGAAACTTTTCACTATTAGAGTTAATAAACAAGTAAAATAAAAAAATCCCTCGACACCTTTTTGTCTCATGCTACATAATTTATCGGTCAACAATCTATTGAACACGTAATTATGACACGATATCTTGCGAAAACACCCAGATTCAAACAGTAAAACACCCATACCTTTTGATCGGCTAATCCGTAAATGTGTCAGAACATTTATAAATTTTGCTTGTCACAAATGTTTTTAGTATGATATAACAATATTATATCTACAGCAACATATTTTCATCGTTACAAATATAGCCTACTGTCGTTTTTCAGCAAAATTCAGCAGTTGTCATGACTATGCATACTTTATGCCGTCGCTCAATAATAAATAGACGACACGTGGTCGCGGCTGAAATTTATACGCGTATTAAAATTTTACAGGACATAAATAAGAGTGACAGTTTTTTGTTATTATTAAGTGTAAAAAACCGGCCAAGTGCGAGTCGGACTCGCGCACGAAGGGATCCGTACCATTATCGCAAAAAACGGCAAAAAAAACACGTTTGTTGTATGAGAGACCCCCTTAAATATTAATTTTATTCTGTTTTTAGTATTTTTTGTTAAAGCAACAGAAATACATTATCTGTGAAAATTTCAACTGTCTAGTTATCACGGTTCATGAGATACAGCCTGGTGACAGACAGACAGACAGACGGACCGCGG
The DNA here is from genome assembly GCA_949775005.1 of Orthosia gothica. Classification (NCBI taxonomy): domain Eukaryota; kingdom Metazoa; phylum Arthropoda; class Insecta; order Lepidoptera; family Noctuidae; genus Orthosia; species Orthosia gothica. The sequence goes on along the minus strand of OX459046.1, from coordinate 21,563,482 downwards.
AGTCTTAGTAATAGGGTCCCGTTTTAACCCTTTGGGTACGGAACCCTAAAAAAACGAAAAACAACCAGCAACACCACCTTCTGAAATTAAAGTAATTTTTCGCTTTGTAGTGGTTTTATTTGGAAGTCGGTTGTATATTTTTGTAAAAAATATTTTTGTATGCTATTTTGAAGTATACTTAGGTATGTAACTAGACCCTATTTTCGATTGATGATAGAGTTACTATTTATTTAAGGATCACCAACGAGATATACACAATAATAACTTATACAGACGGTAAAAAAAACAAATGAAAATAATACAAACAATAAATAAATAAATATTTTTTTTTATACTCTCATCTTGTGTTATGGACACTCAATTATAGATAACCACAGCTTACACATGTTTGCGTTTACACATGCTGTATATAAATATAATTAATAACATTACAATAAAATTGGAATAACAGAAAAAACTGAATTTATACATTATTATAAGGTTAAATTAAAATCAACATTAAAATACACGTTCAATTAAATTAAAATACAAATTATATCAGGTTAAATTAAAGTGAAGATTCTGCCATGTATGTAAACCAACCTAATCATAATTATTAATATAAAAAAAAAAAAAACCCGACTGCTTCAAAAGCGAACTAAAAAGTCGTAAACAAGGAAAAAAAATCATGCTGTGCAGTCGGAGGATACATATTCGCGGGCTGGCTGACCAAAATCTGGGGTATCCTCCGCCTACACAGCATGTTTTTTTCCTTGTTTACGACTTTTTAGTTCGCTTTTGAAGCAGTCGGGTTTTTGGATTTTTTGAATTAAGTTTTTTTTTATTTATAACTTTTTAGTTAGTTTTTTTTTCGAATTTGATACATTTAAGCATATAAGTGTTATATATTTTTGAAATCACCTTTTAAAACCCTTTATTTTGGCCCCCTAAAATTTGGGCCCCCACAATATGGCACCCAACATCCGCCATTTTTCTATTGTCCAATTTTAATGTGGCCTATGACATTCGCAGGGTTAAGACGCATCGATTGACGTATGAATCATCAAAATCGGCGAATGCGTTTGGTCTCTGGAACGCCATATAGGAACAAACATACATACATACATACATAAATACATACTTACATACATACATACATAAATATATACTTACATACATACATACATACATAGACTGATAAACACATATCCCTCCTTCGGCAGTCAGGTAAAAATACAATACACAGACAGAAAACCCTCATGTTTCTATGAGCATTTTACACACGAGATGTTCCTTACATAATGCATAAATTCTTTCTTCGTGCTCGCTTCGCACGAAGAAAGATTTTTGAAGGTTTGTCCTCTAAGAAGGACAAATATGATTTGAATCTATTTATGAAAATTTTTAATTTTTTCCGATAGGAAATGCTATAGGGTGACACTGCTTTTTGAGACAAGATATACAAAAACAACATATAATAAGAGAGACACAAAAAGTGGGACTCACTTTAAAACCGAACAGAACAAAGAAAAAAAAGAAGTAGGTCCCTATTATAATGTTAATGAAAGTGAACAATCCTATTTTAAAATACAAGATTAAAACTAGCGCGTTATGAGTGAGAAAATAAAATGCGAAATAGGCTAGGGTGCATAATAGTCCTCTGGCTTGGGCTCGGCGAACGTAAAAAATAAGTAATGAGAATTTGTGCAGTAGAATGAAAAATACTTTTTCGTAAAAGGATTTGTTGAGAACAGCGAATAAAATGACACAGCGCAACGCCCGGCAAGAAGAATTTCCGGAGACTTTTTAAAGATATGATAAGTTTGACGTAGGGATGCTTACGTGAAAGTTGTATCTGCTGAGCTTGCGCTATCCTGCTGTTATATTTCTACGGACCTTAAAATAGACCAGACGTCGAGATATAATACAAAAGTAGCATACTGTATTTTAATGGTCTGCCTGCCTAAACATTTCGCGATGACAATCGTGATGTATCTTAAAATCATTATAGTTTTAAATTACAGTATTTCAATAATGTCAATTATCTTGATTAAGTTGGTTGGCAAGATATGGGCGAGCACAGAAAAAAAAAAATGTGTGTTAAAAAAATCGCTTAAACCGTCGCTGAAAAACTACGAAAACAAAATTTTCTTTGCCGTTCCTAATATTTGCCTCAACAAAAAGTTTGTTAAAATATAAATACGATTTACAACTATCCTGCCTACTGAACTTTAAAATTTCCTACTTCAACGTACTCGTAGAATCAACCCTCAAATGCCTAGTGAACGCTAAACTCCCACACTTACTGCTAAACAAGAGGTTGCGTCATAAGGCAATTCTTCAAATAGCTCCACAGCACAGAATAGTTTAGAACAGAAGGCTGACTCATACAACTAGTGAACACGGACGCACACATGGACACGCTACACGTACGGCTAGTGCAAATGCCTGACTAGACTGAAAGGTGAGAGGTGGAGAGTTTTAACGCCAGGTATGACGCATAACTTAAAAAAAAAAACTTAAATACAAATTGGGAAAGTATACGACACACCGCGTAAAAGCGGCATCGGTCAGCATAATACTACTAGCATTTGTTTGAGATCTCAGTACGTACGCGTCCATATGTGCGTATATGCCTAGTTTTGCTTGATGTGTGGAGTCAACCACCAAGCACGATATCGCCGCCCAGAGAGCCTACTACTAGAGATTTTGGTAATTACTAATAAATATTCGTGACTTCTACTACTGCAACTTGCGCGAAATTGCTGATTCTAGTCAGAGTTGTCAAAGCCCGTCAATTTCAATAAATAAATGGTGACATACTGCCACGCTTGGTTTTATATTAGTGAATAGAAAACGGCCATGTCTAGTTGCGACCATTGAGGTGTCTCCATGTTCTGCAGAGTCGACCTTCTGTACCAATCTATTCTGTGACAATTCTTCAAATAGAGAACTTGAACTGAAATAGAGAGATGTTTGCTGACGTCAGTTTGATGGCACTGACGTCACACGACCTTGGCTCGGACCCAAAAGGTTCGAGTTTGAATATCTCGTATTACAATATGGATTGCAATCTCAGGAGGGGTGGGAAAGGAAATAAGGTGGTCGGTCGTGCATGGGCCCTTTACAAGGAAATGATGGCCTTTGTGATGTGAATATGTTATGGTAATCCCTTAATGGTACTTAGTTGGCAGTGAGGCAGTGCAAAGTGAAGAACCCATATCTCTAAGGACTAAAAAAATTGGTTTAGATGCTTTTCCAAAAATGGTTTCAAGTGTTCAGACCACAAAAAAACATAAAATAGAACAAGAAATTTTTCATATTCTTGAATTTTTTTATGGATGGACCAACGAAAGAATGTCCCTGTTAAAATTAGTTTGTTAAACTGGGGATAAAATGTGCATTCGCTCCTTTGGACACAACTTTACAAATGATTGAACACTTACCAAGAAGAGTCAAGAATTAACTGTTACCTTACATGAACTTTGGTTTGGTTCCTTTGAACCCTTGGTTGACTAGTAGAGAATGCCCAATGCAGTAAGTCCGCTTTGGTGACCTTTGTGGATGAGGTGTAAATTTATATATATATACGTATGTAACATGCTATACCTAATCATTTTATACCCCATAATATTTGCAACAGAATACTTTTTACCCACCTTCTGAAAAACGAAATGGCCGTCAATCAGCAAAGGAACGTTTCCACGTGCCTACTATCTTATGTATTAACTAAACGAATCTAATTAGGACTTGTACACGCCAGAGGACGAAGCAAAAACTTTGCGGCTGTACGCTAGTTGTTATTGTATTCGCAGAAAATTATAATTAGGACAGCGAGGCTTGCTTATTGAAGCAGAAAGTTTCATTGACAAATATTGAAGAAGAAACTGTGTGCTTAGTATTACGTGATCTAGGTATATTTACAGTACCTATATTGTTAATGGTCTTGGAGAGAGCCAGACTGGCGTTATGTTACCGACTCTTTACCTATCACCCGGTTCCAGAATTGAGCATATGAATTTAAGAAAACGGCTTCAATGCTAAAGATTAATGGTTTTCCATGCATTTTTGTTAATCCTAGAGTTTGAAAATCAGCTTTAAATTCTTAATTCTTAAAACCGTGGGTAAGGTGTTTTTACCGATAACAATATTAAGGATTTAGTTTTCTTACTAACTTACTTTTTCCCGGGGAATAAAATTTACAGTTTTTGTACAGAAAAACTATCTGAACTATCGGATAAAGTTATCTGACGTATAAAAATCTGGGATAATAGGCTGTCCAAAAAAACATTCAGCCGCAAATAGTCCGTGGCCCTTCTAAAAAGGGGCCTTCGTAGAACCAGATATTTATATCTTAAACTATATATAGGTAAAACAATAATGATATAACTGAAAGTTATAACTGTTTAAGTTCACATAACTTTCTCTATTTAGAAGTTTTGACAACACCTCAGAACATTCGTAATATAAGCCTTCTAAAAACTTCCAATAGTGATATAATATAAGAACTAATTTGATATTTATCTTTTAAGGCCCACTTACACTAAAAAGTTAAGTCAGAGTTAGTGAGTAACACGAGGTTAAATAACAAATCAATACGTAAATGGCCTAGTTACCTATTAATTTGGCGTAAGTAAGGTGACCCAGGGACTAAGTGAAACAGGCAATAATGTTACCCGTAATCTGGCAATGGAACAGCCAGGAACACATTTTAATAAACACAAACTCACAAAAACAAATAATAAAACCTTACGTGTGTAATGATCTCCCATAAGCACACAATATTTGGCAAAACGACGAGGATTTAAAAAGTAACTGCCGAACGCGTCGTTTTCGATTTGCTTCCCACTGTAAAAAGATAATGAAAATCGTTACATCACACGTAAAAACATGTTCCTCCACGAGTAATCTACCAACAAAATTATATAAAGGTGTATGTAGGCTTGGCAAGAAGCAAACATCGAAAGAGACACGGAGATAAAAATCTACGTGTTGGAGCAAGACAGGTAGTGTTATTTGGCAGGCAAGGTTGAGAGGACATCTTGAGGTAAGCGCTCGATCTTGGTTCACTGAGTTTATTTCATAATACATACGTATTACAGGATTCGAATCGATCCGAAGGCTGGAATTAGGACAGATGGTATAGAAGACATTTAAAGATACAAATGTAATTTAGCGAATTTAAAGGTCAAAACAAAATAGATGAGCTCCTTAGACAATTTAAAGATAAAACTGTTATTTAAAGGTCAGTGCTCAAAATTCGAATTTATGTAAGCACGAGTAATTTCTGCCTGTATTTATACCATTTTAGAGCGAAGATAATGAAAACCGGCCAAGTGCGAGTCGGACTCGCGCACGAAGGGTTCCGTACCATTATCGCAAAAAACGTTAAAAAAAAACGTTTTTTGTATGGGAGCCCCCCCCTTAAATATTTATTTTATTCTATTTTAAGTATTTGTTGTTATAGAGGCAACAGAAATACATCATCTGTGAAAATTACAGCTATCTAGCTATCACGGTTCATGAGATACAGCCTGGTGTCAGACAGACAGACAGACAGACAGACGGACCGCGGAGTCTTAGTAATAGGGTCCCGTTTTTACCCTTTGGGTACGGAACCCTAAAAAACGGGCATTGATCACCGCAATAACAGATTTTTTCAGAGCCAGGTATTCTTGAACAATACCTAGATCTGTCTTTGAGTATTTAAAAAATCTTCTAATAGATACGCCTTTATTTACATAGATAAAAATATAAATAGTTTATAAAATCATCATTCATCATCACCATCAGCCTCCTCTCTGTGAGATGGGATGGGTCCACCACGCGGATCAAGTGCGGGTTGGTGGATGTCACATGTCTTCGAATTTTTGGTTTTAGGACATGCCGGTTTCCTCACGATGTTTTCCTTCACCGTGTACTTTCTTCGATATTTAGAACCTACGACCAGGATTCAATGAGAAAACAATCGTCACTAGATCCATCATGGAGCCGGCCAATGGGTCTTCTGAGATTGAACGGTGATGATGAAATAATTTACACAAAGTAAAGGGCCTGTCTGGTATCGAACACATGACCTACGGCACGTCAGTCGGGGCCGTTACCACCTGGTCCACCACTGCTTTTGCGGTAAAATACTATAACTACATACAAATTACACTTAAATCAAAAACTACTAAGTCTAAAAAAAAACTAATCACTAACTAATAGATAAGTAGTTACAAGAATTAAAGTTTTCATTCAAAGACCTGAATAGAGAAGTGACTTTATAAACGAAAGCGTCGCCATAGTCAAAGTAAAAAAAAATATCATTCAAAAATCTTTTTCTAAACAAGCTTTATTCGTATTTTTCAGCAAAGCTTATCATTTGATATATCATGGCAGTGCACAAAAAAATACTAGTCCGCCATCTTGGGCCGTCCGCCATATTGGATTTAGAATGACGTCACTTAGGTAACCATGCATAGTCATCCAAATTAAACGAGTAAGCAAAATTTCATCTTTATCAGTGGAGGAAAACTGCTTTAAAATTCAGTTGCAAGATTTGACCCGAACACACATACATACTTATAATGCAATTTAAAATAAAAGCTTGTAAAAATTAATGTGATGGCAAGCGCTTTTAAAATGTCACGTGTGATTAATCCATTACATGTTGGCATTCCGATAATTGTGTTCTCTAATAGAATGACACTGTCTAGAGGGGACACCAAATGGCGGACCGCGGTCAACATCCGGACCGCAGACCAATTTTTGTGGACCTTAAATAAAAAGAACAAAAATAGTTATTTATGCTACAAGTGCGGAAGGTAGGTGATTTCCGATGAGTTGCATTTTTATTCACGAGCGAGCGAAGCGAGTGAGTTGATAAATCGACATGAGTCGGAAATCATCTTACGTACGTGTATCATACAACATTTTACTATGCATTGTGCGAGGAAATAAATAAATTAATAAAATGAAATTAATAAAATGGCGGGCTTATTCAAGCGCGTTCAGCATATCCACAGATTAACTAATAGTTCCTCGGGCATATCTACTGCGCATGTGCGAATAGCCGTCACATCGTAACGCAAAAAGGCACGAGCAAAATATACGTTCTGCCAAACATATTTAATGAATATTTAAAATTAATTTATTGATCAAGCTTAAATCTAGAGTAATTAAAAACGCCTAAAATAAAGTATTAGTTTTATTTTACCTTCTATATGAATGATAATCTGTACATAACTAATTTTTTAAACTTTTCTCATATAATAAAAACTATGCGTCGGGCTGACGTTGGAGTTAAAAATTAAAAAATACAGGAAAGTAAAAAGCACTAGTGAAAAAAAGTGACACTTTCCGCACAGTTTGGCTGCTTGGAAAACCGCTCTTTTCGAGGGCATTGTAAAAATTCTTGTGTTACTTGAGTACGTAATTTAATCATTTGTCTTTATTGCCGTCGATTGGACAAAGAAAGAATCATCTCATCAAAATCTTCATTGATATTGTAACTACATTTACATAGTTAAGTTCATTATTTCAATGAAATTTTAACAATGAAAATACACGTGACGATGTAAAGTCTGCGAGGGAAAGTTAAAAGCCACCTGGCAACCCCCTCGGGTTGCCAGGTGGCAATACCAACCTTACGGACACCGATGGTCATATTATTTAAAAAAACGGGCCAAAATTGAAAGTAATTGGTGACCCCTGGTCTGAAAAAACGGCTCTAATAATCCGCTGGCTGGCAAGATTAACAAAATCTAAAACAATTTACTCGTAGAACCTGTTAAAATTCCAATTATAAATCGTTACAAAGAAAGCACGTTTAGATTACAAATAGCTTTTTACCAACCAACCGGGCAGCAAAAATCAATTGAATCCGATTCAACCGTAATCGGAGGACAAAAACAACCGTCCTCTTTAAGAATTTCCTTTAATATTCAGTTACACGTTTTGGGGATCCCTTCAGAATCAGATAAACGCTGAAGTTTTCAACAGTTTTAATTATTCATTTGTGAGTATTTTGTCTGTTAATATTTTCATGGAGGCAATTTGAGTTCTCACGTGTCTATCTCTCTTTATAAGCTTGACGTTTGTATGTGTATTTGTGTGTCTGCCTGTGGCATCATAGCTTCGAAACGAATGAACCGGTTTTATTTCTAATTGCCGCCCGCGTGGTATTAGTTATTCCCCAGATATCTTTATAAATTATAGGCTATGTGTTATTCTTTTGTATAAACTATATTCCTGTAAAGTTTCATCAAATTCCGTTCAGTAGATTTTGCGTGAAAGAGTAACAAACATCCATCCATCCTCCTCCATCCTCTCCAACCGGCAGAAGTAGCGTTGGAAGGCCTCCTTCTAGATGGCGGGAATCCGTGCGGGAATCCACTGGATACGAGACGCAACTGATCGCTGTGGCGACACCTGTGGGAGGTCTATGTCCAGCAGGACATCATTCGGCCGAAATTATGATGATGATGACGATAAGGAAAACTTAAATTAGGATATCTAATATATAAAATTCTCGTGTCACAGTTTTCGTTGCCAAACTCTTCCGAAACGGCTTGACCGATTTTGACGAAATTTTATATGTATATTCAGTAGGTCTGAGAGTAGGGTAGGGTAGGGTAGGGTAGGGTAGGGTAGCGTAGGGTAGGGTAGCGTAGGGTAGGGTAGGGTAGGGTAGGGTAGGGTAGGTAGGGTAGGGTAGGGTAGGGTAGGGTACGTAGGGTAGGGTAGGGTAGGGTAGTGTAGAGTAGGGTAGGGTAGGGTAGATAAATGTTTGGTCTTTTTATGGCAAAACAAAGTTTGCCGGGTCAGCTAGTGTTCAATAAAATTGACCTCGGTCATGTTTCAAGTGTAACATATTTGTACGGAACTCTCGGAACAAACGTTTAATATTTGGTGCGTTTTGTGTATGAATTGAACGGCAGCGGCGGGCCGCATATAGCCTCTAAATATTCATGGGTCCGGCGGCGGCGAATGAAAACCATAAATTTATGAAAGTGCAGGCGGGTTGCGGAGACCGCACTCGCAAAAGTTAACGAGGTCCACTTACACACACGACGGTTAAAAAAAACATTAAAGCTATATCAGAAATGGAATTCGCGACGAGCTTTAAATTTATCAATAAAGTATTTGAATGTGTAAAATGTTTTTTTATTTGTATAAAAGTTTGTATTTGACATTCACAGTTTTGTGCAGAAAGGATTAAATATCGAATTCAGTATATTTTGTTTATTTCAAGCGGTCATTCGAAAGTGATGCAGTGGATGTGTTACAAATTGGACTCGGTGTTATCGCTTTTATTTCGAAATACTGTTGTTAATATGCGTGTATTATCATATCCATTAATTCTCAATATTATGTAGCACAAAGAATTCTCAGTAACTTCATTAGTCTACCTTATAATACTGTTTTCAACTTCAAGTCCTCTTTATAATCCTGTTTCACCTATCTTAAATAATTGAATAGGTGTCAAAAGCAAGTAAATCCATGAATAAAAATGACGTGACCAAATACATACTGAACTTATCTTTGAACTATTTAACAATCAAATTCTAATGTCATTGAATTTAATGATTATTACCCTAAAACGTGAAACCAAACAATTAAACAAATTACAGAACACACTATTAAAGATTAAACGCAGAACAAACAAAACCTTGCGCAACCATGGAGCAGTGGCAATGTAAACATAGTAGGATACAACGAACGAATTACGCAATGTATGTGTTCACGTCGTTTGTAACGCCTACAACCACCATACCGTGTTTACAGTGGTAAATGAATGGAAAACGAAATGACAATCGATTGGCTCGATTGGCTACAAAAGCAAATTGTGGAACTTGTTACAATTGGGCTTTAAGGTTACACTAGTTGATCATTCTTCCATACAAACGTAGTCTGGCGATTACTCCACTGTTTGAAGATGTATATTCAAAATAAAAAATGAAATAAATTTGTCTAATCATTATCTAGACTTGTATAGGAAAAAAAAAGTTATGAGCGTCGAAAGTTCCATGTTTCAACACTAATTTTAACGTATCTTTGGGCAGAAATAAATACCATAAGAAGAAGGAAAACTGCAAAACAGCCACCATATAGGGATAGATTAGTAGTTCAACAATGCAAATAATTTTCTTTTGAAAATATACATTCAATAGTTTTTTCATGATATCTAGGCTCCCAAAGGTCTGTCTCTATAATATTTCGCGCGCATGTTTTCGTCCTAAATCATCATCCATTTCGCTACAAACTTGCAAAAGTGCTAATTCGTACGCAAACTAGCTTTTCACTGCTCTATACAGCATCTATCTCTTTCGCACGTGTTGTCAGATAAGATAGCATGCAATTTAACCCCGCGCACAAAATAGTTCGTGCTGTCGACAAGGAGAACCTTAATTTTGTCATTCACAAAGAGACATGTTATGACGTAAACTGTTTACTTACATACATGTTCATTTACGTGTTTAATTGTCATTTGTTTGGTAAGTGCTCGTTCACTCAGAGGTCCGTTTTAGAGGTCCACTTTATCGTATACGTTTTATTCGGCGCTGACGTATGTACGCACAAAACAGTATTCCAGATCTAGTAAAAATATCGAATCGACAAAATATACAGCGGTCCGTTTTACAGATCCGCTTTATTGTATACATTTATATTCAGCGCTGCCGTATGTGGTTGTATGAGCGAGTTCACATACATGACAGTATTCCAGATCCACTAAAATATACCGAACCGACAAAATATATATCCGTTTTACAGGTCCGCTTTATCGTATACGTTTTTATTCGGCAATGGCGTATGTAGTTGTATGAGCGAGTTCACACACACAACAGTATTAAAATACTGATCCGTTTTGTTTGAAAGTTGGTGGTACACTGACTAAATGTGGTGTGAACATTACCCCCAGTAGCAACGGATCCGTTGAAACAGTACTGTAAATAAGGTGACCTCGAGTAGTTACAGATCCGTTTAAAACGATCCTGGAAATACAGATGTTCTGTGTGCACCTGCCCTTATCAATAAATTTCTGTTCACTTTATTCCTTTAATTTAAATGTTGAAATATTATTATGTTGTTGATGGGAAATTTATGTTCTTACTTTTTGTTAGTAAAAAAAAACTATAAACCTGCCTAGGCTTTGCCCAACTAGTTACGTAGATGTTGGCTTAAGGCCCTTTTCCTGTCACGCGTATTTTAGTCCGTACGCGGGTCTCGTCTGCATGGGGGTTCAAATCCCCGCAGACAATCCGCGTTCCGCGCGCGTGCTACCCGCATGTTAGGAAAAACATGTATCAAATGATAGGATGCGGGCAGTCCGCATGCAGGCGAGACCCGCGTGCGGACTAAAATACGCGTGACAGGAAAAGGGCCCTTACAGTCTAACTGGTTTCAGCTGAATACCACAGAGTATAATAATACAGAGAATGACTACCTATCAGACTTCCACATCCCAGTAACTTTGTGACACGAGACCCCTTGGCAAGCCCAGCCCATAAATAATTTCAGAAAAGATTTTGTAGACTAGAACGAACTATGCAAATTTTATTAATTTAGCAATTCTATTTTTAAATAACTACCTAATTCATCAGCTTTAGCCTTTTCCGAACTTGATAAGGGTCGGTAGGTTTTAGACAAATCATTTGGGCTTTGGCCTTAATATATCAAGGGAGTTGTTGGCCTGTCTAGAATCTTTATACTAGCTAGATGAAAAATCTACGAGACCTTAGATTACAATTTAGACTTTTTCAAATGAAAATTGTTAGCATTTTTGTAAAGAAAATCCCCGAGGAGTTACCTAGGCAATAGCTTACTTAAATATAAAATAAGATAAATTATAAGTTGACATATTAAATTAGGATATAAGTTACAATGGAGCTGACAACCCTTAAAACGATAATAGTCGCAAATAATAAAGATTACAAAAATAAATTATTCTTTCATCTGATACCCATATCATTGCAATGCACAAAAATAATAACTCCACCATTTTGGGCCGTCCGCCATATTGGATTTATAATGACGTCACTTAGCTAACCATGCATTGTCATCCAAACTGAATGTGTATGCAAAATTTCATCTTAATCGGTGGGAAATAACTGCTTTAAAATTCAGTTGCAAGATTTGACCCGAACACACTTACCTACATGGTTAGCTAATTGACGTCATTCCAAATCCAATATGGTGGACGGCCCAAGATGACGGACTAGTATTTTATGTACACTTGTACACAGGGTTTGCTGAGAAGAATACGAAAAAAGCATGTTAAAAAAAAAGATTTTTTATGAATAATTTATCTAATTTTATTCATTTAATTTCATTTTATAAGGCATGCCAACAACCTATTCGCAATTACATTATATAGAGAGAAATTTAGTAGATAGTCCTGCAGAAGTATACACTATATATTATACACTAGCTGACCCCCGCGGCTTCGCTCCCGGCAAAATTATAGCCTATGTTACTCGGGAATAATGTAGCTTTCCATAGGTGAAATAATTTTTAAAATCTGTTGTAACGGCTAGGTCTGCGCTAGGTAAGCTGCACAGAAGCTTTAACTTCCTAAGTTAGAAGGAAGTTAAAGAAAATAGCTTGGCAAGTTAATACATATAATTTAGATTCTATACTACAGCTAGGTCGTGGGTTTTAAGCGCCACTCAGTTCTGAACAATAACCACACGCGGATAAAATATAAGTGGGGTACCGTCCCTTGGCAGCTCGTGGTAGACGCGGGGACCAGTCAGCACAGGCTCATCGATATGTCACCGGAACTGTAGCAGCTAGGGGTGCGCAGGGTAGGCTGCGCTGGCACCGGCTCGCGCGACGGCAGGCCGCAGGTGGCTTAGCGATAGGTCACTGGATCGCGCGACGGCAGGCTGCAGGTAGGCATCCTCACAACGCTACACTGTCCAGCCATTTCAGCGATTAGCCGGAACAAACAGACAGACAGACAAAAATTGTAAAAAAAATATTTTGGTATATGTACCGTATATATATACATATACATGTAGTAAAAACGGTTATTTCAATATTACAAACAGACACTCCAATTTTATTATATGTATGTATATATATATAAATGAAGCGTCTAACAAGCACCACGCTGATCGATCTGGCTGCAATACTGCAACTCCAACATGACATACATTCATACATAGTTACATACATTGGCGGCATGTCCAAATTATCACAGTTGGTCGTTATAATAGGAGTGTGAAACAGCCACTTGATTTCATTCGTGAACGGGTCCAGTTGGCCACGGGCCAGAACTTCTTATTCAATCAATATGTCACCGTTACCACAAGGGTGGATATTTTTTTTAAATAATTTAACTATCTGAGTGGCAATCCACTCTGCTCGACAAGATTTTAACACATGACATACCAGCTGAGTCGACGGGGTGTTACAAATTACGTCATGAAATTTAGGAATTTATATGAACTTTCAACATACGAATTTAATCAGAAAAATAAGTTTACGCAGCTATTTTACACAGTAAATTTGTAAAAATATCTTTATTTACATTTTGAGGTCGGTTAAACCGCGTCAGTTTACTGCAAAATGTGTACAAAATACGAATTACTACACCTTTACAAACGGTACACTTAGATTCGCTCAAAATTTGTGCACAAACTTTTCGCTTGCTGAACCATTTATAGGCATAAAATAATGCCTATAAACGGGTTTGTTCTAATTTAAAACAATACATTTTTGAAAATCACTAATTTATTTAAATGAACCGAGCCGATCGAATTAATTTAAAATAGTAGTTTGATACACTTAATCGATTAGGCTGAATGCAATTTTTAATCATTTAAAAGTCTTGGGTGAATGCACAGTTCAAACAAAAAAAAACACAACAACAAAGAGATGTCACATTGCGACGTATTTTATAGTAAAAATTTTCATGATTTATTCGTGTTTTTTTAGGAACTTAAATGCATGAAAAATTACAAAAATATGAACGCAAATAGAAATATTATACCTTTATTTTGCCCTTTTACACCATTTCACAAAGCGAAAAGGTTGTGCACATATTTTGAGCGAATTTAAGCTGTGTACCGTTTGGAAAGTTCAACACCTGTGATAGTCCACCCCTCAGAGCTCAGGCTACGTAAGGCTGATAACGCATCAGCCAGTCTGGTTGTAAAGACAGGAGCGATAGCTAATCTGATGGCCTCGTCCGATTGTGCCACTCAATTCTATGTGCCGTCTTCTTTGAATTATTGAGCGGTCCGCTTTCAAAGCTGCTGGTGTGTTTCCAGCTTTATTTTATAACTAGCTGACCCCGCGGCTTCGCTCCCGTCAACTACCTACCTACCTGCTGCCTACCTACACTACCTACCAATCTGTTGAACTATTTATTTCAATAAGAAATAATATACTACTGTACTATACGAATGTAATCAACTTTTGTTTCTATCGGCGGCGGCTATCTAATTAAAATTTAGAATATAAAAGCTGTTAATGTGAGCCAATCTTAAAAGATAGACATATGCTGTCGCAGACTTTTTTTTAGAACTTTTAAAGAGGAACAATTCCATCATACATAATATTTGCGTAACGTAAACCGTTTACGCAGCACACGCAACGGAAGCTCTCACAAAGGAATATTTTTGCCCGTTTTTGGAACATTTTTCGTTTATGCTCGGCTCCTATTGGTTGTAGCGTCATATTATATAGCCTATAACCTTCCTCGATAAATGGACTATCTAACACAAAAATAACCTTTAAATTCCAACCCGTAGTTCCTGAGATTAGCGCGTTCAAACAAACAAACAAACTCTTCAGCTTTATAATATTATATATATAGTAAGTATACTCGTAGAAGGGTGTGTAAATTATTGTGCATTTATACCTTTATATACTTTAAACATTTTATTGATATATTTTTTTCATCGGCTCAGTGGGTTGTTCTTAACACAGCTTTTGTATTCATTCTCCTTTTAAATCTTCTTTTTTGTTCATTGAATACAATAATTAAATATTCGTTTTCTGTATTAAATTCAGTTCAGCAATCAAAACGGAAAACTGATCGACTCAACAGCGGCCAACAAAAATGGTAACTTATACACAAAAATTAAAAAAAAGAAAAAAACTGATGACCTACGGAATGACCCAAATGTCAAAAGTTGGCGGCCGGCCAGACTCTGTTATCTACTATGGACTGAAATACTAGCGGGCCCCAATTTTCAGATTTTAATTACCAAACTCTCGACTTTGATGCTGATGTTTGACAACGATGCATTGTATTTATATATTTTTTTTCAGTGCCGTAACCACTTGACCCGGTTATGGACACCTTTTTCAATTGCCCCTTGAGTGAAGGGTTTTTCGGAATACTTTTTATGTTGACTAGCATGGGGTAAGATGAAACGGTATAAGAATACCCGAAAATCTTGAAACCATTTTTGATATCACAAAATGGAAAATGTGCAGACTCTTGTTATGTACGAGTATCTCACACAAAAGACTTACCAATTTGTATTTTATCACAAAGGAATCTATTTTAGGCATTCTATAATAGAGTTTCAGTCAGACACTTATCAAATTGGTTTACTTATTTTTAGAGACCTTGGTATCTATTTTCGTTCAATATTCAAAACGAAGCCTGTACTCGGATAATCAAAACGCTAGAAAAACACGTTTACAAGTAAAAGCATAACCTTGTAACTACAGTTATACCAATAAAAGTTTTCCCTAAGCACGTTATTATTCGATATTCATGACAAAATTGCGAATCCGAATCCCGTATAAACACGTTTATTCGTAAGCTTCATACACACATTCGGAAACGTTCACAAAACGGGCCTAAGGTGTATAAGGTGTGTTCGAATGAATAAAAATGCGGAAAAAGTAAAATGGGGAAATAGGGCAGGGGCGGTCTATTGCTTCTTCCCACGGAATCAAAATCCATCGTCGGCGAAGCGCTCTCTATATAAATTTATTATAGCGCAACTTCCCCTAAGCTATTGTCTTTTAAATCACGGGGCATTGTCAGTAAATATCAACTCTCTATTCTGTATGGATTGCAGGCTCTTTGAGCTTTATGTACAACTGCTTTGAGATGGGAACATTGTTTGTTTTATGTGAACGACAATAAAAGCAAATACATACTTAACAATCAGTACCCTGATCATCATTATTGATAAGTCACAGCTTGTTTGAGTAACTAAAGGCCATTAAATCTATTCTGGTAATTATTCTAAAGCTGAAGAGTTTGTTTGTTTGTTTGAACGCGCTAATCTCAGGCATTACTGGCTGGAATTGAAAAAATATCTTTGTGTTGGATAGTCTTTTTTATCGAGGAAGGTTATAGGCTATATAACATCACGCTACGACCAATAGGAGCGGAGCATAAATTAAACATGTTGCAAAAACGGGTAAAATTATTCCTTTTTGAGAGCTTAGAGAGCGAAGCCGCGTGGGACAGCTAGTTGTTGAATATGCAAACCAATGGTTTCAAAATTTCGGTGAAATGGGCATTAAATATGCTTTAACAATTGATTGAGTTAACTACGGATCAAAAACTGGGTCTAAGTGACAGAACTTGTAAGTGACCTGTAGGAAACTCTGCCTATTACATAGGTCACGTCCTAGATGACCTAGACTAGAATGAGACGAGGAGGACGATACCATTAACCGATACTTACTCTTATATTTTTATCCGCCAGAACTTTTTCTATAAAGTACACATTCATACCATAAAATACAAAAGTAAGGTAACCTCCAAGTCTTTTCACACTCCTCAATAGCTTTATATTATAAGATTGAAAGAAAAATATCGGTGGTATTTCCCGTGCAAGTAGCTAGAGTGTTCCGAAGAAAATAGGTTAATATGGCACTCCAAGAGATGAGCTTACACGCTATTGCCAACTTTGTCATTCAAGTATCGCTTTTAGCTCCGTTTAACTCAATAACAGGCACGTTTTAAACGGACGTTTAATTTTATCGTTGCAGAAGTTTTTCTAATGTCAATGAAATCAAGATGGCGGATTTTAGGTGTCAAGGTACATTGATTTTTATTGTTATCGATAAATAGATCTAAGACCTACAATATTATGTATTCTGAGCCAATATTTTAGATACAGTTTTGCGAATTTGAGGATAAGTTAGTGAAGATAATTTTGAGGGTTATCATAATATTATAGACTGGATGGCAGATAATTTGAAACAAATTGTAACAAACCTTGGGTTGCTGCAACCTGTTTTTTTTTTTAGGGTTAATACCGTCAAAAGGTACTTAACTCTGGGCATTTTAAAAATTGGACGTGCTTACATCACCCCAATTGTTTCTCTCTACACTTCAACCTTTTGTCAGGATCCGCTATATGACAGAGCAGCGCCATTTTCTAAACTCTTTTGTTTTAAAACCTACTTCAGATTGCGTTGAAGACTTTCGATAAAAAATCCACGCCCGAAATAACTTGCGACCTTTTTTCGCAAATCCTGCAGAAGGCAGTGACCGGAGATGACTCACGTAGGTACTCCATCTAGTTTCAATACAGCCCAATTTACATAAATGAATATATTATTGTATCCACCCACACAAAACACCTACTTACTTTAACAAAAGCGGTCACCTTGTATTGTTTATTTATTGTTTTATTGGCACTTGCTGTAATATATCTTTCAAATTTATATTAGACTGCTTCTCTTGTGGAGCCGTAAAATGGATTAAGATTGTTCATTTGCTTTTAGGTATATATAAAACTAGCTGCCGCCCGTGGCTTCACCCGCGTGGATAATTAGTACGTCCCCCATTTTATTTAGCCTAATTGCATAATATCTTTATAAATGACTAACCCCACGGATTCTTTCCCGTAAAAATTATAGTCTATGTTACTCGGGAATAACGTGGCTTTCCATAGATGAAAGAATTTTTAAAATCGGTCCAGTAGTTTCGGAGCCTATTCGGTACAAACAAACAAATAAATCTTTCCTCTTTATAATATTGGTATATATTGATAAGCTATGTGTTAATAATAACCCCACTAATGACTAGCTTCTGTCAGCGGCTTCGCCCGCATGAAACTCGATTATTGTTCCGAGGGAACACATTCACGGGATAAAAAGTATTTAAGTTCATCCAGATCTGTCCAGCCGTTTGAGCGTGAAGAAGTAACAAACACATACACACACACTCACAAAGTTTCGCCTTTATAATATTAGTGTAATGTATGCGCTATTTTATTACTGTTAAGTTTTATCAAATCGTTCAGTAGCTCACGCCATCCATCCATCCTCATAAACTTTTGCGTTTAATAATATAGTAGGATATCATGTGAGACTCACGGTTCTGATGTCGAATTTTCTCTCTTGCACGATAAAGACTAATGTTTTTATCTACCAATAACCCTATGTATTATGTAGGTATGGTCAAAATATTAAGGTAGTTTTTCAACACCGCATTCTCAATTTGAATGTTCGGAAGTTTTTCGATACACAAACTGTCAAACGTCAATGTTGTTCAACGAATAAAAAATAACTGACGTCAGAAAAATTTTCGAATGAGAATCTGAGAAACCGCCATGTTTTCTTTTTTTGAATTTTTAAAATCTAAACACATGGCGGTGCCCGAACCCTACACGATCATTCGAATGAGGTTTGAAATAAAAAAAGTTAAATAGAACCAAAATACAGCGTGAACTTTATAGCCGTGATCCAAATAAACGATTTTTTTTTTTTTTTTTTTTTTTTTGTTTTTTTTTTTGATCTATGACTAATAGATATTGTGCCCCACACTGACGTGTTCAGCAAGCAATCCATTAATCAATTCGCGATACACTCGAAGCTTCCTTGACTATTCATTACATGGATTTACATTTCATATAGCTATGCCGACTATATAATATAACTTGAAATTCGATTAAAAATGCAGAGAGGACAAAAATAATTAGTGCCCAATGTGTGTTTGTAGAGGATGGGTTACAATAGGGTAGTTGACAAAAAATATCTATTTCGTCCGTTAGTTAGATAACTTAAAACTATTGGACACGTATTTTTCTTTTGCCACATATACAAAAAAATACGACGATACAGTGCGTTGAAATATCGTGTGACGTCATGGTGATACATTTTATACTGACAAAGTGACGTCATAAGCCCCCACTCCTGAACTTTGATGCGCTTTATCTTTGTATTTTTTTATAAATAAGTAAAAAATAAGTTTCCAATATTATTTGATAACCTCACTGACGGACTAAATTGAATTATAATTTTTCTACCCAGGAAACAACCCTATTACTGACTGGCCAGCATTTTCCTACTGCCGAAGAAAAGCGTCTCCACATGACTTTCAGCTTTTTGTTTCAGGACAACTGGGTATTTTATTTTGTCCAGCTCTTCCTTCTTCTACGGTGACTGTCGCGATGGCTTTTTGCTGTGTCACGGATTCACATAGAAGTTATTTTCGCCTGCAGCTCTTTGGGTATGCGGCAAGCATCTACAGCTCAATTCCACTTTATTTTTGCGGCTTTATCAGCATCTTCAGTGATCTAATGCGGTGTTTTAAAGCCTATCTTAGGATGCATTAAAAAAACTCTAGCCATCTTTTAAATGTTCCCACTGCTGGGACACAGGCCTCCTCTCTGTGAGAGAGAGAATGGGCCGTAATCCACGACGCGGGCCCAATGCGGGTTGTTGGATAACCATGCTATGCCAAAATATGTTTGCATGGCAGGTCGTGACTGGCTGATAAAGCAAGGTTGCTTCATTCTTACATGGTTCGTTCACAAGAAAGAAAGAAGAATAATGCCTAATAGATCCATGAAAGCATTTTACCTACAAGCGCTACCAAAGTGTTGTTGTGTTGTGCCAAATAAACGTGTTTTTTCTGTCCTAATTCTTATAACACGTTTACTTTCTATACTTATATTAAATGCATCTCAATTTCCTCAGAAATGTATATATACATCCAGAAAATCTTTTGTCCAACATCTAATTCAATAGATATTCGTACATTTGAGCGATACTGAGGAATAATGTTTTATTTCATATCCCGGGAGGAGCAGCGGGCTGTTCAGGCTATTCCGTATAAAAGGTTACTTATTTCGTTTCCTCGGGGAGTTATTTCTTTGTGCAGAATTTCATCAGCACCTGTCACACGTTAGCAATAAGATTGGGTCGCAAACAAAACTTGTGTGGAGAGTTTCGGGAGACTTTTCAAATACGGAAATGAATGATGGAGTTTTTTTATGTCTTCAATAAAATATCTATATTTATCTGGATGTATGAGAAAACAGTGTAGTATACAGTAAGATTTAAATGTATTTGAAAATCTCAACAATAAGCACTATTTTCTCAAGTCTCATAACTTTTAAAAGGGACCAATTAACCCGTTGTTTTGTAGTTGACCTTTATAAATAAAATAATGCAGTAATCACTAACGTACAATGGCTTATAATTAGAACAGTAAGGTAGTTTGTGTCACAAATATTAATAATAACCTATTTTAAGACTACAAAACTAGAAAACGAATGAAATCACCGTATCGACTCTATTTTACGTCAGCCACTTAACTTATTAAAACAACAGAGCTTCAAAAGTGTACGATTCCCCGGCAACAGTAATCCATAGCCATACTGACCTACTTAGATGCCCTTCGCGTTCCACCCTTTGGAGTTTTGCAATTACGAAAAATGATGCAACAACATACAGCGCATACTGATGGTACTCTCATCCGCATATAGAGAGGAGAATAAAAAATTTACAGTCTCGTCTGTTCGTTAATATCTGGGCGTTTTTTTTAATGCTTATGTGATTGGTGTTCCTACTATGTATTCGTATCCTAGAAACTATTTCAACTTGAATACATCCAACTGTTGTGTTGATAATGATGATGTTGTTGATGCTTTTGTTTCTCCTCGAACTCCTTGATCTTGTACGTATTATGTGAAATCTATGTGTTGAAGATACTAGTTAGGGTTCCGTACCCAAACGGAGCCTTATTGCTGACACTCACGCGTCCGTCGCGTCGGTCTGTCTGTCTGTCCGTCGTCTGTCACACATTTTGTTTCGAAGCAGTTTAGCTGACCATTGACCTGTGAACTTGAAATTTGTATAATGTTTATTATATTTTTTTTGTTTTGTTTAGCTCGGGACCTTTGAGTCCCCTTTGAAAGGCGTGCAAGGAGCCGAAGCTAACTCGTAAAGGCCCCGTTAGGCAAGTATCAGGAAATGTGACACCAACCGACGATTATCCCTGTATGCACTACGCAACTGCACCCAAGGACAATCCCCGGTTGATGCAGGACTATAGCAAATTATGGAAAAGGCTAGGCTATGGATTTTGTAGTTTTAGTGGAACGATTGCTCAAAACTATTGGAGGACTACCGGCCCCAATTATTAAGTATATTTTACTAAAAAATACCCATATTATATTGATAAATTGGTACGGAAACCTAAATGTGTGAAGTGTGTCACGCAATAGGCCGGTATTTTTTTGTTTGTTTTGTAATTAAGAATAGAGGGACTCTGAAAAAAGTGACATTTTCTCAGCGATAACGATTGACAAAATTCTATAATGATTGAATCAATTCCAATCATTTTAGATTTTCCGAGTTAACGTGACATTTCGGTAATACATATCAAATTCAATCCCATACCTTTTGAACTTTTCCCAATCGTCACCGCTGGTAGAATACCATGTTGTCTTGGTTCTCTTATCTTTGGAGCATCAACAATGCTATATAAACGAGTATTATAAGTCAATAGAAAAAGATTCATGATTAAAAAGTGCTTCACATTAAAACTTAACATCTGTAACTTGTACCTACTTTCTGTGCAAATGAGTCTGAGTCTGGGTTTCCCGATAGCTACAATCTAGGGGTCTCTAAGTCAAGAGTGAATAGATTTTTCCAGGCAAGCGTGCTTCACCGTCGACCACATCATCTCTTACCATCAGGTGAGATAGTGGTCAGGCGCAAGCCTATAGAAGATAAAAACAAAAAAAGAACTATTTTATTCAGAAAAACAACACTTTGACCCGTAAAAACCTCTCTAGACAACAATTACTACATGATTCTTCCGCTCTACTTTTTCTGAACTAAACCTTAAACTTCTTTGTAAAACTTTGGGTTTTCAGTCAAAGTTACCAGTTAAAACAGCTTGAAAACTTCATCATGACCTAATTTCAGTTAAACTGTTATATATCTATGCCTCAGCCTTCGCTTATCGGTTCGATATCATGCCGGTTTGGTATCGAAACTGTTAGATTAATTGCTGTACATATCTATCTACATAATATTATGCTTAGTATAGCATGTAGTTGGATGAGTCGCTTCTGATGATACAAATTTTAGCCTTACATATTAAAGGACATGGACAGATTTTGTATGGGCGTCGGCATAGGTATCGAATTTAATTTACAACAATGGTTCTTGCTGTTTTATATTCGTGAATATGAGCACATTCAATTGCTATAAATAAAAAACTTCAAGAACTCGTCACAAAAACATACTAGACAAAAACAGTTTCATTAAACCTATAATTCAGATCGTTGCAATAAGTGTACAGATAATGATCTCGCTATTATAAAAACGCCAGGCGCTTTAAATTAGCAAACAGTTGTGAGAATACAGTTATCTGATATGGTTTTAGAATTATATATTTCTTATATTCTTTATTGTACACCACAAAAATATATATACAGGACAAACAATCAAAAAAGCAAGTGTACGAAATATAATTATTTCATATTTTATTTATTTTTTCATTTAAATCTAATAAGATATTTTTTATTTTATTTTATTTGGGCGGTCTTATCGCACAGGGTAATCTCATTACTAGTCATTTTAACAAAGTAATGGACTCCCAAGCTGTATAATGATAAGCATGTTATAAACTGGGTCTGGTTGAGCCTCAAAAATGTGGCATTAATAACAAAAAATAGCTTAACTATTTTATTTATTTTATGTATACTTCTAAAGGTGCCTTATATATTTTTTTTAAATCGCAAGAACAAACTGTTACTGTAAGAAGAGAACGTTGCTTTTGAAGTGTTTGAAGACATAGACAAAAACATTAAGTATGACACATCGGCTGTCAAACACGTCGCATTCCGTTTTAAGTATTTTGTGTGAAATAAAAAAAAAACTAAATAACTAACGCATCAAAATACGAAAAAATCATTTTATTAAATGCAAACAATACCAATAGAGACAGTTTCGTGTGAATAAAATGTCCTTAATAAGAGAACTTGTCGTACAATTCACGTCTAATAACTTACGTGCGTGGTGAGGAACGTCCAATAATATATTGTTTATCTTTCTCTATGGTCTATTATGGCGGAAGGTGACACACGGTACTTTGATTCGTCTTGCACTACTTTTTATTTTGAAATAAAAACGTCAAGTTCAGACAGGTAAAAAACTGTGTAATCATACATTTTTCAATTTTCTTTATACAATATTATTTATTATGTATTTGTAAATAGAATGTACTTTTTGTCCATCTCCTTTGTACTTGGTGCAATTTGGGAGCGCTATCTACTTAATTTTCTGTATCTTTAGGGCGGGTTTTTAACCCCCGCCGGAAAAAGAGGGGTGTTATAAGTTTCACGTGTGTTGCTGTGTATCTGTGTATCGGTGTATCTGTGTATCTGTGTGTCTGTCTGTGGCATCATAGCGCCTAAACGGATGAACCGATTTCGATTTAGTTTTTTTTGTTTAAAAGGTAATTTTGTCGAAAGTGTTCTTAACTATGTTTGAATAAAATCAGTTCAGCCGTTCAAAAGTTATGGGCATTTTACTGTTTGAATCGGGGTGTTTTCGCAAGATAAATGTGTCGGGGGTTTTTTAAATTGTGAAATTTTACTTGTTATTGAATTGAGTATTTGGAGTAAAGAACGTGTCAAACGAAAGATTTTCAGGTAATAAAAAGCCTTTTGTTAAAAAAAAACAGAGAAATGCAACTAAAAAATCAGCAATAACTTCTTCATTTATAAAAAATCTAACCGACTTCCAAAACAAAACACTACAAAGCGAAAAATAACTTTCTTTTCCGAAGTCGGTGTCTTTTTATCCATTGTTTTCCGTTATTCGACACCGACTTCGGAAAATAAAGTTATTTTTCGCTTTGTAGTGTTGTGTTTTTAAGTCGGTTGGATTTTTTGTAATTTTTTTATTTATTTTCCTCTTTTTAGTTTTGGTAGGTATCTCCAATTAACATGAAAATCATGACGATTCCAATAAACTCAATCACGACTAGGGTACATTGTTTTATTTCAGAGTTCCACTTCACCAAATGATACTTTCTGAGTGCAAATGATTGCATTATTGATGTAAATTCCAAAATTGCTATATGTATGCCTATAATATTTGAGGAGTTCCCTCGATGTCTATAGGATCCCATCATTAGATCCTGGTTTCCTTATCATGGTACCACCCTTGGAATATCTCCTTTTCAACAAAAAACAAATCATCAAAATCGGTTCATAAACGACGAAGTTATCCGCGAACAAACATAAGAAAAACCGGCCAAGTGCGAGTCGGACTCGCGCACGAAGGGTTCCGTTCTTGGTAAATTGCGATTTACGATTTATGACTTATTAAAAAAAACTACTTACTAGATCTCGTTCAAACCAATTTTCGGTGGTAGTTTACATGGTAATGTACATCATATATTTTTTTTAGTTTTATCATTCTCTTATTTTAAAAGTTACGGGGGGGGGGGGATACACATTTTACCACTTTGGAAGTGTCTCTCGCGCAAACTATTCAGTTTAGAAAAAAATATATTTGAAACCTCAATATCATTTTTGAAGACCTATCCATAGATGCCCCACACGTATGGGTTTGCTGGTAAAAAAAAAAATGTGTCAGTTTCAAGTATGGGGACCCCCAAAATTTATTGTTTTTTTTTCTATTTTAGAGTGAAAATCTAAATGCGGTTCACAGAATACATCTACTTACCAAGTTTCAACAGCATAGTTCTTATAGTTTAGGAAAAAAGTGGCTGTGACATACGGACGGACAGACAGACAGACATGACGAATCTATAAGGGTTCCGTTTTTTGCCATTTGACTACGGAACCCTAAAAAAGGTCGAATTGAGAAACCTCCTCCTTTGTGGGAAGTCGGTTAGAAATGTCTCTGATTTCAGTGTGCCTCTTGGCTTCCACTAACAGTTTCCACTGCGGCCTTCCTGACCTATTTGTCCCTACCTTGGATCAGACGCCATTTTAATTTCTTCCTCCCATCTCAAACATCTCTCCCATGTCTTCCAGGCTTCTTTGCCCATCTCATGGGTACAAGCATGTCACTGCCTTGCTCCATTTGCCATGGTTATCGTGCATAATATGGCCGGTCCACCTCCACTTTTGCTGCTGCTATTCTTGTGAGGATTTCGGTAAGTTGAACAGGCTAAAACAGAGTGTGATAAATATTCAACTTCAAATACTTCATTCAGAAATCGGGGGTATGACTAAAATTATTTTATTTTATTTTGATTCTTATTTACTAGAGATTAGTCATGGAAATGTGATTGTGCTGAATTGATTTCCTATACTGGGCAAATTCTACCATAAAGGTGCACAAACTTTTTACTTTGATGTTGCGTAATTCCCAGAAACTCAGAAGAGTAAATAATATTTTTTGTAACAGTTATCCTCAATTCAATAAATCTACACCAAATTACCAATATTATAAAGAGGAAAGAGTTTTTTGTTTGTTTCTTTGTACCGAATAGGCTCCGAAACTACTGGACCGATTTTAAAAACTCTTTCACCTATGGAAAGCTACATTATTCCCGAGTAACATAGGCTATAATTTTGACGGGAGCGAAGCCGCGGGGGTCAGCTAGTAAAGTATAAACAAGTGATTGACTCGTTCCTGACAGGAAAAGATAATAATATGTATGACAAGAACACAATTTATTCGTCAAGGTTTTATACCTCAACATTCCAAATTCGAAAATACGAGGACATTAAGAATTCATACCACGCCGTGCACCGTTTAAAAGTACAATAAGCAATAAAACCACCGATCAAATTACTGACTAGCCAGTAAATTGTATTTCTTCTTGACTAGATTGACTGGATTTAAGGCGATTCCTTCAATGTAGAAAATTTTTGTTTTTCACTGTTTTAATGAAGGTCTCGAAAATACATTTATCGTCATATTTGCTATAGCCCCGGTTGCCGAAATATCAATCAAAATCGTACGACGTCGTCTTGTGTTGTGGTACTATGAATTCTCTGGTATACTCTTCGTGGTAAGACTTTAGTTTCATCATCATCTGCCTAGCCTTTTCCCAATTGTTGTTGGGGTCGGCTTCCAGTCTAACCGGATTCAGCTGGGTACCAGTGTTTTACATGGGATGACTGCCTATCTGACCTCCACAACCCAGTAACTGGGTAACACTATACCCCTTGGCAAGACTGGTGTCAGATCTCAAGCTTCTGACTACCCGTAACGACTGTCAAAGATCTTCAAATGCCAGCCGGGACCCACGGCTTAACGTGCTTTCCGAGGCACGGAGGAAACTCGCTATGTTGAAATGGTCACCCATCGACGGACCGACCTCGGCAAGCGTTGCTTAACCTTGAAGATCGACCCGTGCGGCTGTTATTAATTAGCCACGAGCTCCTAAGACTGGTAAGACTTTAATTTCTGCACCTCAAATTCTCAATTCAGAAATCAGGGTTTGAATTATCATTTAATAGCTATGACATAAAACTTTAGCGCAGAAATTTGCAAAAACGCAACAGATTCTAAATTCTCCTGGAATATAATAGAATAGAATATACTTTATTGTACACCAAAACATGAAGTTACACATCTTTCTCTCTTTTTTTTAGTTACGTTGACGGATCTCCCTTAACCCAAACATCACTCAATAGTTACCAAATTCTGTCCTGTTCTGGTTTAGAATCTTTGGCCTAGCGCCAGAGGGTGGTGGACTGGTGGTCACAAGTTGAAGACTTCCTCGACCGCATCTGGAACATCGATCGGAGTTGTGCAACAACTGATGGTGGCAACAGCCGTTTCAGTAATGAATTTTGTGAACACTTTATCTAGAGGAATGAGGAGTTAGGTGCTTCTTCATTGTTCAGTTTGGAAGATGTTTTGTTATTTGGATTAGATGAAGTTAATAAGCCTAAGATCCCTTTGCTAAAATCTGCAGATATATTTGTTTTTGATAAAACTTAATTTTCATGAATTATATTTATAGTAGAATATACATTGCCAGGCAACCCTGTAATCTAGTCTTCTATCAAGTATCTTTCATAAAAATGAAAATAAAACAATTGATTTTTGCAGGTGGGATTTCGTACTATAAGTTAATAGGGATGTTTCCTGGTTAGAAAAAATATATTTTCGTACCACTTGCTCAAAAAAGTGACATTCTATGCCACAAAAAGCGAACATAACAATAGTCATTTTTAATCTGTTATAAACAGGGAAAGAAAATTGTACTGAATTTCATTCATCCTCCAGGGGGAGGATGTGATTTAAATTTGGAATACTTACCGACATTTATACTGAACTACATCTGTGAGATTCATTCATTCAAGATCATTGAGTTTGTATATAAAGCATTATACATCTTTTTGAAAAAGGAATACGCATTTATTATGCAGTTATGATTAATAAATAAAATTACGAAAACCGACGAGGCCGTATGAGCTTGATGCCTTTGCTTTTCCGACAAAAAATATTAGTCTAGGAATTTGCCGCGTTTTTGTTTTCTTCAAATACATAAACGTTAATTTTATTTTAATTTATTTTTATATGTCATTATTTTTAATAAATGCTTATCTCATATTATTATTGTGTTAATTTTTTCGCAATAGGTACGAAAAGTAGAGTATTTGCCTCGGTGATAAAGCTGTCTTAGTCTTGGGTGAACTTAAATCCCTCGCTACACTCAGGACCCGTCTTAAATCCCTCGCTTCGCTCGTGATTTAAGTTTTTAACACCCTCGCTACGCTCGGGAGTAAACCTCGAGTCCTTCGTTACGCTAGCGATTTAAATCGTCACCCGCGATAGAAGACACTGCTTTATCCTCTTGGTTAATAATCTACTATTCAATTTAGTCCGTCAGTAAGATTGTCAAATAAAATTGGACCCGTATTTGGGTCAGGTCCAAATTTTTGACGGATACAGGCACTTTGGTTTCCGACTCATAAGTGAAAAATATTGCGAACTTTACACGCCTTAAAATAATTATGCGCCTTATAATTATCTTTATATGTTGTAAACAGTCTCATTCATTAAACAACTAAACTTGAAGCTTAATTTCTTAAAAAAAAATATAATAACAACTCGGTGTCTTTTTACGCTATGTAAAATACGCATGTCCTTGCTTGACTACCTAAAAATATTTTTGCTGCTTTTTTTTTGAATTTGTGAATTGTTGCAACTTGTAAGATATGTCGTGAATAATTTTCATTCCATTGTGGGATTTATTATCAAACATTTATATTCCAGTGTGAAAAATCTTCAAATTTTTGACGTAATTGCCCCACGGAAATCACATGTTCCGTGGGGCAATTACGTCAAAAATTTGGTCCTGACCCATTTCTTGATTTATTATTTAACTTAAAAATTGACAAAGTTAAAGCGCATCAAATTTCAGGAGTGGGGGCTTGTGACGTCACACGATATTTCAACGCACTGTATCGTCGTAGTTTATTATTTACGTGGCAAAATAAAAAATATATGTCAAATATTTTTAGGTTACCTATCTAACTGACGGACTAAATACATATTTTTGTCAACTACCCTATTGCAATGCTTTGGGAATCGTCGTGGGTGCAATGGATAAGTGTTCTTTAACCAAATTAAATAATAATGATATTTGAAAATAGAAAAATACTTCTATACTGATTCTACAATGACCACTATCTTATACGCCTTTATGCTCACCCTTATTGTTTTGAGAATAAGATTTGTTAAAATGTCAGCAACATTTTAACAAATATTATTTTCAAAGTACTGGAAACTGTGTAATGTAAAATATAATATAATAATAATATAATATAATATAATATAATATAATATATCTTTATTTATCCAAAAACATACAGAGTTTGAAATACAGTTTTATACATTTGATATTTGGTATGAACATAAGCTTTTAGTCTTACAATAATTTTATAGTTTATGTTGCAAATTCTGTACAAATAATACTCTACCTCTTAAACTAGGGTATACCTGTATTTTAAGAGGTAGTTTAGTTTACGGTCAATTCTTACAATGATCAACAAAAACTTATCTCAAGTGGACTGTGTCATTCTACTGTATGGAATACAAAACTAATATTGTATGTAGGTATAAGTGTGTGTGTGAGTGTCGTGTGCTTATGTGTATGAGTGAATTACGTGGGCTACAACCGGAGGATCAAAAAAAAGCAAAGGTTATTTAATAGAATTTAATTATACTAAAAGTTACAAGTTAATTATTTCTAAAAGATTGACAATGATCGAAGTGTGAATCAAAAGTGAATCTGGGTCCGCGTTTCCGATATTGCAAAACCTCTGTTGTCGTCGTCGCGCGGCACGCTCCTGCTGATGCTGCACTGCGTGGTCGAGCCGTGTGCAGTGTTGATTTGGGTCGATGCTGTCTCGGCGATCCTCATAGATTAGCACCGCGTAACACCTCCCCCCGAAGAGCAGCCACCACCGATGATTTTCGTAGTAAATTGAGGTGGGGGTTGGTTGCAGCTTATCCTCTCTTTAGGTTCTGGAAGAGCGTAAATTCTTTCTGGACGCCTTGGGTGACATTGTGGTTCCTCGTCTGGAGTCTTCTTGGCTTTTGACCAGTACCGTCGGTAGATAAAGTAACCCATGAGTGCACATGCACCGGTTAGTGCTATGTACATTGGAATCGTAGTGTGGTAGATTCCGTAGTCGTTCGTCGCTGGAATATGTGGCTGTTGTTGCATTATCTTCATATTGGCTGCATGTAGGTGGTCCAAGTTTATTGAGTTCAGTTTTAGTGTCGGGACTGGAGGCTGATTGTCTACGTCTTCTACAGGTAGGTCCATAATCTTCAATACGTGACCCTTCAGACGATTTTTCTTATTGGCGATAGTGATCTGTGGTGTCTCTATGTAACAGTCCTGCGGTATGGTGAGTAAGTAACTTCCTTGAACTTCTTTGTACAGGTCTTGTCCACAAGAGAGATGTACCTTCGTGGGAACCGGGAAGCTGATGGTGTAGTGTCTGTCGTCAAGTTCCTCGTACGCTGGCTGGTCCAAGGTGATAGCGACAGGTTTGCATTTAGAACTTTTCTTTTGCGTGTTGATGAGTTCGTGTATGCAATCTTGTGAGAAATGGCTCTGTAGACTTCGTTTCTCCTCGCATATGAACCACTTGTTGGTCTTCGGGCATTCAGCCTCTATGTTCTTAGAATCTTTCTGGAAGGTGGCTAGGAAAGGAGAGGATGGAATGAGGACTTCGTGATATTTGTTAGGTATTATTGATAACTTATATAGATCGTATGTTTGCGGTAGAAATATTGGAAACTTATATACTATAACTATATTATTTCTCGTATAATATGAACCTAACTTAATTATATTATAATATTCTCTTATATCTATGTCTACTATTTCCTCCCTGCTATATAAACTTGTTAATTTATTTAGTATAGCGCGTATTTCGTCTATGCTGAGAATAGAATGATGCATTGTAGAGGTCTTTATAAATGCTAGAACATTCTGTAGCCGGTTTAGTTCCTGTGAAATTGCATCTACGTTGTCGCTGAGGATAATAAGTATTTGGGCTAAATGTGCGTACTTTATCAAATCATTATCTTTATCTGCGTTGCTTTCGTTAATTCTATTTAGTAGGGCTGCCATTTTTCCCTGGTTATCTGCAATATCGTCGATCATTTTAGAGTATTGAGCGGACATCTCTTTTGTTAGACTAACATGCTGGTTGAATTCAGTAACTAATTTGTGTTCATCGTTTTCGAGAGATTTTATAGCTTGATTATAATGTAATGCGTCAGTATAATCTAAATTTCCTGTAATGCTTTTCACAACACTACCGAGGCCATCTATGAGCCCTCTTTTTATACGAGTTATCTCGAAGGACTTTAATTGTTCGGATACGCTATTGAGTTTGGATCTTAGATAGTCTATATGAGGCTGGAATAATGATTTGGTTTGGTTATTAAGATTAGGGCTGCTGGTTAGTAGTTGGCTATCAATAGAGTTTATTTTATCTTGTAAAGTGTCTAAATTAACGTATTGTATGATGGAATGGTGGTGTGATAAGATCTTAGCTGGGCCTAATTTAAAAGGTACAATCCCGGGTCCATCGTCCAGGCTCTCAAGTCTTATTTCTTGAGACAGAGATGTTCGCAGAAACAGGTGCAGGATCAGGAGCTTCCTGCAACAATCGGGCGGTTTTAGGAACCCTTTTTAGCCTGGACTTCGCAACAGGACCGCGTTTCTTCCTTGTATAGATGTGGATAGGGAGGTCCGCCATAACAACGTCATGAGTGTATCGAGGAGCTAATTTTTGCCTGGAAGCAAATGGATTCTTTACAAAAATCTGTTGTTCAGGTGGGTAGTCGACTTCTGGTTCGCGTTGAAGGTTACGACTATCAGTAGACTCCTTGCGGGTTTCGATACATAGCTCGTGAATTGCATTATATGCAGTAGTCATTTTCTCTTTATGACTAGTCATATACTGCTGTAGCAAATGAGCGGATAAATCTAAGTCGAAGGAATCGCGGGGATCAAAATGTCCGGTAATAACTTCGATAGGTTTACATTTTGTGAAACTATGGATACTGCTATTGTAAGCTAGGAGGGCGTAGGGCATGAGGTTAGTCACGGATTCACCTTTTTGACTAAATTTAAGGATGCGAAGGTGCTCTAATATGGTAGCGTGGAATCTCTCAACTATACCATTTTCATTCGGGGTATGTGGTGCTACCTTATGGTGTTGAATCTTGTGTAACCTTGTGAATTCTGCAATTAGTTGGTTAGTAAACTCTGTCCCGTTATCAGTAACGATGGTAGATGGTATTCCATGGTGAGTGCAGAAGCTAAGAAATGCTTGTACTACACTTATAGCTGTTCCATCTCTTAAGTAATAAGCCTGAGCATACTTTGAAAATGAGTCTACTAACGTTAGGAACTTTTCGCTTTGAATAGTTAATAGATCGAGGTGTACTATTTCAAATGGTTTACTTGCTGGTGGAACTACTTTAAATTGTTGTTTGGTTGGATTGCGGTCGTACTTTGCCTGGCCGCAAATAGTACATTCATTAATAAATTTCGTTATATGTTCGCGCATTTTCGGCCAGTAGTACTTGTGAGATAGAGCTGAGTAAGTTTCGTTAATACCCCTGTGGTTAGTTTTCCCATCATGATGCTTGTTAATAATTTCCTGTTGCCTCAAGTACTCTCTAACGTTATCCAATTCCTTTTTGGTTAACGTTAAGTTCATTGATGAATTTTTAAAGTTCTTTTGAATAATGGGAATTATTGAGTACATGCCTAAAGTTGGATTTATTAATAGCCCTGTTTTAATTTTAGGATGGACGTATTCTTTTATCGCATTAACTACTTCCTCCTCTAGATTTGATTCTGACACCTGAATGTTAATTCGTGTGTGGGTGTCAAAGGGTTTAGTTACAATTGTTCGACCCTTTAAATCTCCTACTATATTAAAAATAATCTGTTTCGTAAACTTGTTTAATGGATCGTCAGAAATGGGAACCTCTAGGATGGGGTTCTCATTATCTGTGTGGACTGTAGCGGTACCCGAGTCATCCGCGGGTTCCGTAGCCGTAATGGTTCTAGAGTCATCAAGGGCAGGATTATTTTCTGTAGGGTTAGCTACAATAGACATTAGTTCTTCATTATTAATTTCAAGCCGTGATAAACATCCGCATTAGTATTGCATTTACCCTGTTTGTATTCTATTGAAAAATCAAATTCACTCAGTTTTAGCCGCCATCTTGTGAGTCTCGAATTGGGTTCCTTCAAGTTCATGATCCATTGAAGGGGCTTATGGTCGGTAATTATTTTGAATCTTCTACCGAATAAGTATGGCCTAAAATATTTGGTGGCCCAAACGATTGCTAACAATTCCTTTTCAATGGTACTGTAATTTAACTCGCTAGAGTTTAAAGTACGTGAAGCGTACGCTATGGGTTTATCTGAGCTTATTACTCCCTGGGATAGGACGGCGCCGATCGCAACGTTAGATGCGTCGGTTGTTAGAATGAACTCTTTATTGAAATCTGGATATTGCAGAATAGGGTCGTTAGTAAGGAGTTTTTTACAGTGCTCAAAGCAATTAATGTATTTTTGATCCAAAGTTATTTTGCTACCCTTTTTTAAACATTGAGTTAGTGGTTTAGTTAATTTAGCAAAATCCGGGATGAATTTCCTATAATAGCCGATCAGGCCGAGAAAACGTTTGATGTCTGTTGCTGTTTTAGGAAGAGGGTAGTTTTCTATGGCTTTAATTTTGTCTGGATTTGGCTTGACACCTTCGTTGCAAATGATGTGGCCTAGAAAGCTAGTTTCTAACTTTAAAAATTCGGACTTATCCATTTGAATTTTAAAGTTAGATTCTCGCAATCTTTTAAATACTTTTTCCAGGTTATTAATATGCTCCTGCAGGGAGGTACTGAAAACTACAATGTCATCCAAATATACCAGACAGATGTGGTTTAGGTCTCTAAGGATATTATCCATAACCCTTTGAAATGTAGATGGAGAATTTTTAAGCCCCATCGGCATTCTAAGGAATTCATAATGGCCATTTTCCACATTGAACGCCGTTTTGTGTATATCTTCAGGGTTCATTTCGACTTGATAGAACCCGCTGGCCAAATCCAGGGTACTAAAATATTGGCATTTACCTAATTTGTCTAATACGTCTGTAATGTTAGGTATGGGATACTTGTCATCAATCGTTTTCTCGTTGACTTTTCGGAAATCCACGACAAGTCGCCATTTAACCTTGCCAGAAGCATCCGCCTTTTTGGGTACGATCCAAATAGGGGAACTCCAGGCCGAATCTGATGGTCGTATTATATTTTGATCAAGCATTTTACCTATTTGATCTCTGACTTCTTGTCTGTGGACATAGGGATATCTATAAGTTTTAGTGTGTACTGGAATTTCATCAGTTGTTCGGATGCTATGTTTTACTTTATTTGTGAATGTCAATGATTCGCCTTCGAGATAAAAGACGTCGGCATAGTTCGCACAGAGGTTTTTTAAGTTAGCAAGTTCCTCTGGGTTTAAATGTTCCGTTCTAAGACGAGAAAGTACGGCATTAACACGATCTGATGGAATTGCAGTATCTTCAACTTCAATGTTAAATAACTGGGCTTCTACGGGGCGGTCCATTGAAAAGATGATGTCGTTACACGTTGGGTTAGTGATCTCCACCCAGCCACGGTTATTTTTTACACTAGTTATGCAGTTTGAAATTAAGCAACTAGAGATGACCTGATCCTCGATCATTACTTCACCGTCCAACGTATTAATAGGTACTCTAACTAACTTGGATGAATTAGCTGATATTATATCCTCGTACAAATTGGCATTGCGTGAATCATACATCTGTATAGGTAGTTGTGCATTCTGGGTTATTAGTAATTTACGGTTAAGATCGATTTTACTTCCCCAATTTTCAAGCAAATCAAAGCCTAGGAGTCCGTCGAAGTAATCATGAAATTTGTAAACGAATAATGTAACATCTGAATGTTCGTTTAATTCTGAAAAGCATGGCAAAGTAATGGAATAGTCATTCTTAGACGTCCCGTGAACATTTGTTACTTCGAATGGCTCATAGTTTAGTGGCATATGGTTAAAATATTTGCTTACGGCTTCTGGGCTTATAAACGATTGATTAGCTCCCGTATCAATTAGTAACTTAAGTGGTGGATCCTGGATCTGAATAAACCCGAGTTGCCTCTGTATATGAAAGTTGAGCTCTATTTTGGTTTTTCTAATTTGGATACCTTCTGAAAATTTTCAGTAGGTTGGGTATCTTGGTCTACCTCTTTTACCGAAGGAGTGTCGTGGTAGGGATGTGAATCCTCATAATATCCAGGTTCGGGGTACTGTTCGTTGGTATAATAGCAATCTTGTTCGTAATCGGCATAGTACCAATTACTATAATCATAGTCGTAGTCTAAGTCGTTGAAATTAATCTCGCGTGTCCTGAAATGGTTGTTCGGAGGTGGATTACCATACTGTCTCCAATCGTGACCTGAGGGTGGCAAGGTTTTGGGCACAAAAGGACTGACGCCGCTCATTGGCTTAGGCGCGTTATTATAACTTGATTGTGGTTGTGACTGAGGTCTAGGAGGCATTTTAAAAACGTTACTTTGCGGGTGATAATTTGGCAAGGGGGCGCGCATCATTTGTTGTGTACGAGTTAAGCCACGGGGTTGCTGTTGCGTAGGCATGCTAGGTCTCCATCCTTGAACATAAGGCTGCATTGACTGCTGTCGCTGCGGGCCAGGCGTATTGAACGCAAATTGTCTCGATGGTCCAGGCATGACAGGAACGTTAAAAGGGTTTACTTTGGGGGTGAAATTGTTCAAGGGTAAATGATGATTTGGGTGCGGTTGAACCCAGTCCTTTCTACTGGGTCCTCCCTCATTGCGGTGTTGCAGGTAAAGCGTGTTTAGTTCATCTTGCACGTATTCCAATGCCTTTTCCATGGACTCTGGGCGCATGCAACGTATTCTAGAGCCTAGGGGGTCTTTTAGACCCCTCAGATAAGCTTGAAGGGTTAACTTTTTATATAGCAATCGTTTAGCCTCAATAGTGGTGTTAACTGTCTCGTGAAGCGAGATATAAGTCATTATGGTGCTAAATAAATTTTGACACCTTTCATAGAATTCTTGAGGGCTACTGGAACCCTGGGTTTGCAAGGATAAGTCGCTGTATAAAGCGGTCTCATCTCGATGGTCAGCAAAGTTATTGATCAGAGCGGATCGAATACCTTGCCAGGTATCCGGGATACCATTGGAATTAATATGCCTAGCAGCGGGTCCCGTAATCTTATTCAAAATTCCGTTAAGGAGGGCTAAATTCGTTAGTTCATAACCTTGTGCGGTTTTAAAATAAGTAACTACCAACTGGTCGCATATGCTAATGAAACGGGTTAGTACGTGCGGGTTTCCGTCGAACTCCGGCACTAATCTTAGGGATTTATAAATCGTGTCTACGTCGTCGCTCGACATCGCGCCTAAATTCCTGTTCTCGTCTGTAGCCGCGAGCCTACTCCTACTTCGGTCACTATTTTCTAACCTATCAGATCGATATTCCATAGGATGGAAAATCTTGAACGCTAAAACTTACACACACGCAAAAATTATAAGAAAAAAAATAATATCATGAACATAGATTGGACAGGATATAAGAATATAGTAAGGATTAACTTAGGGCTTGAGATATTCAAGGAGACTTAAGAGTTAGGTAGGCAAGGACTTGAAAGATTCAAGGACTTACAGCATTGCTTCTTCTTGACGAATCGAGAGTCGGATTCTCCTCTGGACTGCAGCTCCCGTAGGTTCGGATACCCGTAGACTAATCGTTCGATACGACACTGACTCTACTTTACTGGTATCCTACCGACTGCGCCAATTACGTGGGCTACAACCGGAGGATCAAAAAAAAGCAAAGGTTATTTAATAGAATTTAATTATACTAAAAGTTACAAGTTAATTATTTCTAAAAGATTGACAATGATCGAAGTGTGAATCAAAAGTGAATCTGGGTCCGCGTTTCCGATATTGCGAAACCTCTGTTGTCGTCGTCGCGCGGCACGCTCCTGCTGATGCTGCACTGCGTGGTCGAGCCGTGTGCAGTGTTGATTTGGGTCGATGCTGTCTCGGCGATCCTCATAGATTAGCACCGCGTAACAAGTGCTGTGCGTGTGTGCGAGTGTTGATGGTAAAAAATGTTTGTGTATGGGTGTTTTGCACAAGATAGGTAAGTCCGTGTAAGAGTAATCCTTAAGGAGCAGCCATTCTGCTACTTTAGACTTTGGTGCATGTGAGTTTAGATTTATAATATTGAGGTGTTTGTTAATGTTTATATAAATATGAGTACTTCGTTTAAAATATTGATGTTTAGCGAAAGAGGTCTTGTGTTGGATACTTGGTGGAAGGTACGTGCGTTTATTTGGAATAGGGGGTGGGAGCTCGGCATGCTTTCCAAGGGTGGATTTTAGCACATAAAGCTGACGAACTGTAACGTAAATACTGTAATGAATACGTATTCTGTCTATCAACACAATTTTTCACTAGATGCATTGGAATAGTAATGAAACAATAAAGAGAAGGATTGAAAAATGCGCTGTCCCTTCAGGAATCGAGTACATCTCGATAATCAACGATCTCGATTCGATATAGAACGTCAATCGATTGGCCCGACGTCCGTGGTAGACGAAGACGTAACTTGCAATAAACAAGTTTTCGAACTCGCCATGTTTGGACCCAGTTTGTCGAATAAATGGCGGAAGAAGAGATTTCTTTGTGTGAACGATTTGATCTAGAAGATATAGAATTGAACACGACTGCGTTCGAGTGGTTGATTTATGGTTTCTATAGTTACATTTCAAATTTCAAATTTATTCTCACCCGTGATTTCTAATCTCAAACAAAAATCAAATGCAATTCAGGGATAAACAAAAGAAGTAATAAAAACAGTTTTCTAGAAAACGATTTAGTACTCGAGTAAGTGGAAATTCTCGAGTTCTATTCAAATATGAATATCTGATTAGACATGCAAAGGCTGATCACAGTCAATTGATAGATTTCCTGACTGATTGATTGATTTTGTGATATTGTAAAGCATGCATTTCTGATCCTATAGATTTAGAATTAAACTGGATTTTATATTATGTAAGTATTTGTCGTTGCATAATATGAACAAATCACACTATCACAGTAATATTATAAAGGCGAAAGTTTGTGATTGTGTTTGTTACTTTTTCACACTCAAACGGTTCCACAGATCTGGATGAAATTTGATGCAGAGATAGATTATAGTCAGGATTAGCACATATGATTTAGTGTCCGAACAAAAGTTCGGTTTCGAGTTTCGGTTTAGTTTCGGCGGCAAACTTGCCGAAATTACGATAGAAACCGAAACCGAACCGGGAGTTCTCGCGCTGTGATCGGTCATGTTTGGCGCTTCAAAGTCCATACAAGCGAGTAAGCGACGAAGACATTTTGCCGCGTCCATGTTCCTAATCATGTCGTGACTGGCTTGTGTTTGGAGTTTGTTTTGTTTGTTGTGAGGTTTCATGTGATTTATTTTAAATTCGGTAAGTTTAACTATGTGATATTATAGCATAAGAGTAGGTAGTAAAGATCAAAAAATATTTCATTATAACGAACTAATACATAGATTATAGTAAAATCAAGTTTAACCTAACTATCTATACCAATATTATAAAGAGGAAAGATTTTTTTGTTAGTTTTGTACTGTATTGGCTCAGAAACTACTGGACCGATTTTAAAAA
Organism: Orthosia gothica; assembly: GCA_949775005.1. NCBI lineage: Eukaryota > Metazoa > Arthropoda > Insecta > Lepidoptera > Noctuidae > Orthosia > Orthosia gothica. The sequence continues at coordinate 21,525,041 of OX459046.1, read as the reverse complement.
TTATTTCACCTATGGAAAGCTAAATTATTCCCGAGTAACATAGGCTATAATTTTGACGGGGCGAAGCCGCGGGGGTCAGCTAGTCTAAGATAAAAAAAATAAAGACTGACGGATCTTGTTAAAGTTTTCTTTTTTTCTTTATTTTTCCCTCAACACATGATCCTTGTAAGGTAGTTTCGGTTAGTTTCGGTTTTGGTTTCGACCGAAACCGAGATTGTTGCCGAAATCCGGTTTCGGTTTCGGTCGCACACTATATGATATTTTTTATCGGCATAATTTTCGACTTTCATGTGGGCGAAACTGCTGGCAGAAGCTAGTTAGAGTATAATTTTGTCATGCTGCTAGGTGATGGTCATGACTTGACCTAGTCTACCAAACAACAGCTTTCAATCTCTCTGTAAAAACAAGCTGCAGTTAATAAATTAACACATTAACAAATACCCATAATTAGCTTACCGTTCAAAACAATATCAGATGATTTACAACACCGTAATGCGCCTTCAGGCGAAGTGAAGAAGCATTTTTGACAGAGCGAGGGCGGGGCAAAAATAATGAAGACAAAGGGTGCTATTATGGAGAAATGGCAGGCGCCTTCAATTTCCCTGCCTCGGCCAACTTGATTTAATAAATTAAAACACAAAATGAGATTTGAACACAACGATAACAAACATTGGAGATAGAATATTAAAGACGCTTACGTAATTTAAAATGTTTTTCTCTTTTTTTACCGACTTTCGAAAGAAGGTTCTGAGTTTGACTGTTTTTGAGGCTTCTGAATTATTTTTGTTACGAAAAGTTTGTTTGGAAAGCCGCGCCGTGTCCAATTGCCTTTTTTTTATTAAAGTATAAATTTTATGAAAATAACCACACCTTAAACATCTTATACCCATTTAAAATCAATACCAAGGTACAAATTGCAGCAACTTCTGAATCTACACTTTTCTTTCTAAAGTTTTATTCTGAAAGAGATAAAAAACATTCTGTTCGACGACATAACTGCATTCCAAGCCACAGGATCAGAGGAATCAAAATCTAGTTAGGTTCGCTACCGACTCTTTCCTACCGGGAGCTATAAAAGCTCTCCAGGAGAATCACAGCCGAGCGGATATAACGACATTTTTTCAGCTGTTTTATTTCATTTCGTCTGAAGACGCTTAGTAATTGGAGACAATAACTTCGAGAACCCGAATAACTCAATTATGGAAATCTGTTTGAAAATATCTTTTGAATCTAGGTATGAGTTTAAGAGTTTTGTTTTAGTTGTCGTTATGTTTTTGGGGTGTGCTTTTGTTTCTATGGAATTTATGGATATTGAGAGTTATTTTGATTATCACTTGCGTTACCCTTTTTTTCATGCCTTGTTTCTGTAAATAATAAACCTCATCCAGCTCACATCATCATGTCGGTATCTTCACCTTTGGGTAGCTCCGACCATTGTCTGATGAAGTCTGTATCCGTCTACTCCCCGCCTGATCCCAGCCCAAGAGGTACTCGGGTTTGGCAGTACAGGTCAGCAGATTGGGATGGGATGCGTTCTTTATTCGCATCTTATCCACTTGCTTCTCTTCGGCTGATCCTTCGTCGTGCGCGGACGACGTGACGGATGTGTTGCGTCAGGGAATGGAGTACTACATTCCGTTCTCTGACGTAGCAATGTCTAGCGTTGACCGGCCATGGTTTGGCGCCGAGTGCAATCGCGCCAACACGCTTAAACATGACGCGTACCTGGCTTGGGTCGACGCTTGGAGGCGCAAAGCTACCGACGTGAGCCAGTGGAAGAGAGCTTTCAATAGGGCTGCCAAGTCCTGCAAGAGGGTATTGCGAAGGGCTCGGTTTGACCACATAAGCCGTATTGGGACGAAACTTGCTTCCTACCCCGCCGGAAGTAAAGCGTTCTGGTCCCTGGCTAAGTCGGTTGAATCGAACTTCTGCTGGCCCTCACTACCACCACTGCTGAAACCCGACGGAACGCTGGCCCACTCCGCTGAGGAGAAAGCAAACTTGTTTGCCTCTCTTTTGCGGAATCCTCACGCCTGGATTCTGGTGACGCGCAGCCTTCTCTTTCTCCTGATGGTTGCGAGACATAACGAGAGTGTAAAATAACGAATAACAAGAGTTTCTTATCAATTGGGATAGTGACTGGTTTAATTATAATCACAGCCGCTTTCTGCTCTTGCAAATTGCTGGTGAAGGTAGCCATTGCCATGAATAGTGATCAAAACTTTGATAAAGGTACGGACAGTATTATCATCACTGTTTTAACCTGGAGTCACTACTACTGCTTGGTATGTTCCTCCTCTTTCTTCTGCCATACGTCCTTGTCTCATGCGACACTCTTCCAGTATTCATGGCTCATTTCGAGTTTTTTAACGTACTCACTCGTGATAACGTAAACGATCTCTTATGTCAAAATGTATACAAAAAAGAGGTTTCTCCTTACCGTCCCCAGACGGCGCTTATTCAATTTCAATACAAATTGACGTTTACGTTAACGCGATTGAGCTTGAGTAAAAACTCGTACTAAGGCCTCAGATCATCAATACCGTAAAACCGGTAAAATACCGTAGAAGACGGGGTAGCTAGTTAATGACTCTGTCTCTACCTACAATAAAAAAAAAAAAAAAAAAAATGTCTGGTAGATATCGCTGTCAGCGATAAGACCGCCTTTGTACCCATTTATATAAGATTTTTTTTGTAAATGTCTATAATTGTATGGTGTACAATAAAGTATATTCTATTCTATTCTATTCTAAAATAAGTTTCATGGGTGTATACAACCAATCAGTATTCAAAATATTAGGTCAAGGAACCTAGATACTTTCAGGCGAAATAACAAGAATATTTAAGCTAATTTAGCCTTGAAAGAGAAGCAGACAGACACACGTCACATTTCTAACATTAGAGTGGATAACACTATTTGAATCAATTTCATCCCACGCAGATTGGAATCTATTCAGGTTATAACTAGCTTGTTAGTAGACTATAAAGGCGTCGTCTGGTCTCGTTTTGTTAAGGAATATGTCAATGACAGGTTAGACTTATAACTAGACTAAAATCGTAAAACTAAAAAACGTCATGTTATTTTCACGAGGAATTCTAATTATTTTACATTAATTATAAAAGTAGCTAGATAGCTACTTTTATAATTAAATGTCATCTGCCAGTGAAAAGCCCGTAAAAACAGTACAGCTGGAACAAACAGACGGACAGACCAATATTTTTTATTTTTTTTATACGAGAAGGGAGAATAAATGCCTTCATACATACATACGGCTTTAGTAAAAAAGCTGTTATTTTGACCTTACCAAAAGACGCTTTGATTTTATTTCTTTGATTATTTATAGATATAGTTTCGGTATGTATGAACGTTTTTACCTTGGTAACACTATACTTTCTATTTTGTGGTAACACTTAGGTATCTTGTACAAGTGTTTCGTGAACTGTTGGATTTCGGAGTTTCTTTGTCCTCTAAACACCTTTAGAAGAATACGTAGGTATTTCAGTATTCGGTGTACTGCTCATTGATCATACAGCTTTAGCCCTGTTTGAGTGCTAGCTTTAGTATAAACAACAATACCAATACAATATGGTGAGATTGTGTTGGTATTCAATCGAATATTGTTTTAAGCTTTTTCAATTATTATTTTGTTTAACATAAAATTCGGACACAATGTGAATTGTTATTGAATAAATTAAATTAAGTGTGTAACATCGAACTCACGACACATCTCGAGAGGAATGAGGCAGGACACGTTGGCTGCTATTTTAAGTTTTGATACGCTAGAAAATTAACAGAAATGCTTTGTATTATCAACACGAAGAATATCCATATACGTGGACTGGAAACTCTCAGAATATGTTTCCTAAAAATATGCCTTGCGATGCCTTTTATGACGATGACAGTCGCCAACGACCTTGAGGGAACAAAACGCGCACGCTTTTCACATCCGCGCGACCCAATTTTCAGTAGTTTTTTGTATTTCCTTGTTATTCTATGGTTTTAAAAAAGCCTGAGATTTAATTGTATTTAATTAAATCAAAGTCTTTGAGATGGTGAAAATTTCAGTAAACCAAAACACAACCAAACGCACCAAAACGGTGTTGGTGCGATTGTCGTTTTTGTGTCCATGTTAGACATAACTTTACAAATTAATTACACTATGTTTTTCGAATAAAACTCAGTTTCCATAAATCAAATCATTAATAAAATTGTCTTATATGTTACATATATTTCTCCCAAAAATTACGAAAAGCCATTTAGACGTGATTCTCATTTTAAAATCAGCTACTGAGAGGTATCTGTGCCTTAAGGAAAACTATTCCGCGAACTTTTGGACCTCCATAATATGTAGGATTACCTCTTAGAATACATCAGTAGACTATTCTTTCATCGAAGAGTTTGCACAAAAAGTGTAATGGCGCATGTGATGTCGTGCGTAGGAAGGTAAGACAGGCGAAAATCGATATCGATAAACATGCATAGGCACTTTTATAGTCGCTATTTTAAAAGCTCTGTGACGTAGACAAACCTCAGGGGTGATACTATGGGTATTTTAAAAAGATTATATTCGGCGCAAATCATCATGGGCGCTAATGATCAGTAAGTAGCCAGCTAGGAACACGGTTGCCTTCCTTTTGCAGTATCAAACTGCTTACAATGATCACCGTGGTGGTAAAATCCGTGATTTAATGAGGTAAAAATCCCACGCTCAATGATCCCTTAACGAACATATTTATTAGACGAATAATCTATTTCTGCTGTTGTTTGTATAAATCTTGCGTTAATAGAATCCCGATTTATACAATAAACACGATTACTACGTAAGAATAAATATACCATCAATACGGATTTGTTTTTCTCGAGAATCTGACTAACTCTCTATACATACGTAAGTCTGTATATGTAAGTGTTATAGGGTATATATATAGTCTATGGTGCCGGTCGGTGGTGTTCTAAAGTACCCCGTTAAGCACAACATGCCTACTAATGTAATACTCGCTACTGCGACTGAGTATCCCATAAGCAACATGCTTGGAAGACATATTGTTGAACGTCTTTTGTTTTTGTTTGGAGTGAGAGAGACGAAGTCATTACAAGTCAAATAGCACTGTCTCTTTTGACAGTGGAACCATGATTGTTTTGACACGTCATAGTAAGGCTTTTGATCCTTTAGGAACTAGATATATTGACGCAGTGTCACCTAACATAACTATGTATAAGCTGAGGCCTTAAAGCGAGTTTTTACTCACGCTTAATCACCTCTCTTTTACCATGTCTATACCATCTATGTAATACATATGGAATGCAATAAAGTATTGAGTATTAACGTAAACGTCAATATTAAAACTGTCTGCTTATTCAGAGTTTTTTAGCGTACTCACTCTGATAACGTAAACGATCTCTTATGTCAAAATGTATATAAAAAAACCGGCCAAGTGCGAGTCGGACACGCGCACGAATTGTATTAAAAAACTACTTACTAGATCTCGTTCAAACCAATTTTCGGTGGAAGTTTACATGGTAATGTACATCATATTTTTTTTAGTTTTATCATTCTCTTATTTTAGAAGTTACAGGGGGGGGGGGGGGGACGACGACACATTTTACCACTTTGGAAGTGTCTCTCGTGCAAACTATTCAGTTTAGATAAAAATGATATTAGAAACCTCTATATCATTTTGAAGACCTATCCATAGATACGTATGGGTAAGATGAAAAAAAATTTTTTTGTTTCAGTTTCAAGTATGGGCACCCCCAAAATTTATTGTTTTTTTTTCTGTTTTCGTATGAAAATCTTAATGCGGTTCACAGAATACATCTACTTACCAAGTTTCAACAGCATAGTTCTTATAGTTTCGGAAAAAAGTGGCTGTGACATACGGACGTACAGACAGACAGACATGACGAATCTATAAGGGTTCCATTTTTTACCATTTGGCTACGGAACCCTAAAAAGAGGTTTCACCATACCGTCACCTGAAAATAATAATTATTATTATTATTGTCCCACTGCTGGACAAAGGTCCATATAAGTCCAAAAAAAAAATATCATAAATATGTCTTATGCTATATGAAAACCATCTCCAAATTCGACCCTGACGCCTACGTCACACCTCCAAAGCGATTTATAGTCCTAAGTCAAACCAATAATAAGTCAAATCGGTCATAAGTCGTAATTAGTCAGGGTCGCGAGCCGCGGGTGGCTGGCAATTAATCAGTTATTTCACTTCATTAGCCCACTCGGATTGGGCTCATCCCTGACGGGGTAACCAGGGTAACGGGGTAAGCGTTTTACCCGTGACACGCTGGCTTAATTAAATTCTGAGTTTAACAGTTTGTATTTTGTATTTCGACGGGTTAGAGGTCGAAAATAGGTTACAGTGAATGGAGAGGTCACCTTCTTGCTTGTGATTGTATCTTTGTTGTTGCTATTTAGGATAAAAAATTGGGTTTAAATTAAATATATTAGCAAAACCTCACAGACACGATGGGTCTCGATGGAGTAGAAACTTGATAAAATAAAAAATAAAATTCATAAATTTTCAACAACTGCACTACGAGCGGCCGTTAATCCCGCAGTAAGCTGATGTTTCTTGAGTTTTCGTCGTTCGTCTGAGGAGTTTCTCCTATTAATTTAATCCTGCTGACCCCAATACGGCAACATTTTGATCGGATCAGGTTTGGCAGCAGAACTTTAAGGATATTTTTTTATACCATTATTAGGTATGCAACTTTCCCTTTATTAACTGAGCTAATAGTATGTGTAAGCAGAGTCGCTTAATCAATGTTCAATGAGCCTAAAATGTTTACTAATTGCAGAAGAGTAAATTAACACTGGCGCATGTTATCCGAACTGAATTATTTGATTTGTTGTTATGTGGAATTTGCAATTAGACGGAAGTCCAACCCCCTTTTTTTTTTTTGGTGTTGATAATCATCCAATGACTTCTCCCGCTCTGGGTGAGGCGGGAGGGCGTGCCAGACTTTTACTGACTAAAACCCACCCGTGTTCCTTCAGTTGCTTGAGCCAGGGCTGTGGTTACGCTTTTTCAAATTTATCCGCGACCCAGACAGGCATCGGCCCTCACGGACCCCGTCAGTACTGTAGACATCACTTTGACGCGCGCGTGGAACACAACGCGCCGTCGACACGGGCCTGGTCCTTACCGGACGGCGAGCTACCCATTACTCGCCGTCCGCAAGCCCGCGCCTACGGTGGCCGGGAATCGGCTTGCGACTCCCGACGCCCGGGGCGTCTCCTGCGGTGCCAGGAACGGTCTGCCAATGGCTGTTGTTTTTTGAACCTGCAGTTTATTGCGTAAGTGAGTTCGGCAGGGCAAAGGGAACAACTCCATGAAAGAGTATGACATCCTTCCTTCCTTGAAATATCCTGCCGGAGTCTGCGTTTCCCGATAGCTACAATCTAGGGGTCTTTACGTCGAGAGTGAATAAGTTACTTCTAGGCAAGCGTGTTTCACCGTCGACCACACCATCGCTTACCATCAGGTGAGATAATGGTCAAGCGCGAGCCTATAATAAATAAAAAAATACACATTTCCTTTAAAATATTTTCAATATTACGAAAATAATTTAAAAAGGGTACGGCCCCCTATGAGTTGAATTCACATATCCTTTCCATGACCTATTTCAAGTGTAATACGAAATAAGAAAGTCGTTATTTTAAAGTTGTCGTCACTCTTACTTAAACGTGTTCCTTGCCGATTTCACTTACGGAATAACGCTGCTGGTATTATTGACGGATAGGATCATTATTCACATGACTTGTTATTAGTGTCTCGTCTATAGGTCCCAAGCGCTACTGCTAAGATGAGGTCCTGGATTTGATTTCCGGTTCGGACAATGTGTTGTTGGGTTTTTTTCATCTGGAATATCATAGTAGCGGCCCAGGGTCTAGATTTAGGTATGCTTTTTTTATCACTAATTTAATAATTACCTCACCGGATGGTAAGCGATGATGTGTTCGTGGATGGAGCTTAGAGGTAACCTATAGGTTGAATGGGTTGTTAGCAATTTAACAGAATAATCTTCGCCGAGTTGCCAGCTTGTCGGTTTTTTATCGGTTGCATTTCAGGGAGTGTGTACGATGGAAATGCATGATTTAATTCCGCCTAGAACGTTTCATCATCGGATTACAAGACGTACGGCGATGCACCATCGGTACATGGTGGACATCGCACTAAACGTTTTGGAAATACTTTCATTAGCTTTAACTAAGGAGTGAAATTCCCTGGCGGAGTCTGTGTTTCCCGATAGCTACAACCTAGGAGTATTTAAGTCAAGTGTGAATAAGTTACGTTAAGTGCTTCTAGGCAAGTGTGCTTCACAGTCGACCAAATCATCGCTGACCATCATGTGAGATAGTGGTCAACCGCGAGCCTACGAATAATAATAAAAAAACATAAAAGAAATGTGGTTGTATTGTATGAAGTCCCCTCTACCTAGCACTCCGTGTAACCAGCGTGATGTTATGCTATATGGATATTACAATAAGTCCAAAACTATGTAACAATGTCGCAAACAATGTTGCATGCTGTAACAGTCAAGCGTGTAATTAAATTAACGAATTAATCAGGTAATGGCCGGCCGGCGTATGAATATGATTTTGTTACCTATGTGGGTTATTATGGTGATTACCTAGGTAAATACGGGCTCAGTGAACAATGTGAAAATTAAATATTACCTTGTAAATTGTTGTTTGGAATCGGGGTATAATTTGGGTGATTATTATTTTGATATATGAGCTTTTTTTGAACGAAAAAGCGTATAGCAACGTGTTTATTTTTACGTAAGACTAGCTTCTGTCAGCGACTTCGCCCGCTTGAGAAGTATTTTATCATTCCTAGGGAACATTTATGCCGAGATAAAAAGTAGCCTATGTGCTATTCTAGACCTACCTATCTCTGTGCCATATTTCATCCAGATCCGTGCAGCCATTCTGGCTTCATTGAGTAACAAACATATACATCCATCTATCCAAACTCTCGCAATCATAGTAAGATTAAATACTATTAAGTAATTGGAATTATCTCAGGTTTCTAGTGTAGCAATTCAACGTGCGAAATAGTCACATCTTAATCTGTTTAGCCTTTCCCCTTCTACCTCTCTGGGGGCCGGTTGAGGTGATTTCAAAAATATATAACACTTAAATGTTTAAATGCTTGGTGCAAGGCATGGTGCAGGGGTGTGGTGGTACTCTTTTTCAAGAAGGGTGACAATGCCCTATTGAAGAACTATAGGCCCATCTCACTTCTTAGCCATGTCTACAAGCTGTTTTCAAGAGTCATCACGAATCGTCTCGCGCGCAGGTTTGACGATTTCCAGCCTCCCGAACAAGCCGGATTCCGAAAAGGCTTTAGCACCGTAGAACACATACATACGCTGCGGCAGGTTATACAGAAGACCGAAGAGTATAACCTGCCTCTCTGTTTAGCGTTTGTGGACTACGAGAAAGCCTTCGATTCAATCGAGACTTGGGCTGTACTGCAGTCTCTCCAACGGTGCCAAATCGACTACCGGTACACTGAGGGTTGAAGTGTTTGTAAAAAAACGCCACCATGTCAGTCCGACTTCAGGATCAGGCCTCGGAACCTATCTTTCTGCAGCGAGGTGTGAGACAGGGAGACGTCATATCTCCGAAACTGTTCACCGCTGCACTGGAGGACGTCTTCAAGGTTCTGGACTGGAGAGGGCTAGGCATCAACGTCAATGGCGAGTACATCACTCACCTTCGGTTTGCCGACGATATAGTAGTCATGGCTGAGACCATGGAGGACCTCAGTATAATGCTCGATGACCTCAGTAGAGCTTCCGAAAGAGTGGGTCTTAAAATGAACATGGACAAAACCAAGGTAATGTTGAATACCCGTGTAACACCCACTCCTATCAAGGTTGGAGACTCTACACTCGAAGTTGTGGAAGATTATGTCTACCTGGGACAAACGATCCAGTTGGGTAGGGCCAACTTCGAGAAAGAGGTCAACCGTCGAATCCGGCTCGGCTGGGCAGCGTTCGGGAAATTGCGCGGTGTCTTCTCGTCCAACTTACCACAGTGTCTCAAGACGAAGGTCTATGACCAGTGTGTGTTGCCAGTGATGACCTATGGCTCTGAGACGTGGTCGCTCACAATGGGCCTCATCAGAAAGCTTACAGTCACGCAAAGGGCAATGGAGAGGGCTATGCTCGGAGTATCCTTGCGTGATCGAATCAGAAATGTAGAGATCCGCAAGAGAACCAGGGTTACCGACATAGCCCGAAGAATTGCCAAACTTAAGTGGCAGTGGGCAGGGCACATTGCTCGCAGAACGGATGGCCGATGGGGCAGAAAAGTTCTGGAGTGGCGACCGCGAACCGGAAGACGATGCGTTGGAAGGCCTCCCACCAGGTGGACCGATGACCTGGTGAAGGTTGCGGGGATTCGCTGGATGCGGGACGCACGGGACCGGTCAATGTGGCGACACTTGGGGGAGGCCTATGTCCAGCAGTGGACGTCTTTCGGCTGATATGATGAAATATTTAAATGTACCTAATTCGAAAATAATATGTTAACTAAACGTTATAAATAAAAAAAAGTTAATCCAAAAATTCAAAAACCCGACCGCATAAGAAGCGAACTAAAATAAAAAGTCGTGAACAAGAAGAAATTCATACTGTGCAGTCGGAGGATACATCTGGTTTTGGTCAGCCAGCTCGCGAATATGTACCCTCCGACTGCACAGCATGATTTTCTTCTTCTTCTATATCATGTCATAATTACGTGTTTCGATAGATTATAGTATATTAAATATAGTTTAAACAAATGAAAAAAAAATATAAAATTTAAAATACCCCCGACATAAAAAGCGAAAAATAAACTCGTACTCGCGTCGGGGAACCACTAAGTAAATAAAATAAACTGATGTTAACGTTGGCGTAACGTTGCATTCCCCGACGTGAGTATGAGGCTTATTTTTTGAAAGAGGGAATGCGCCTTAAGACGGTACCCTGACCAAAAAATCGGCATGAGATATGAGTATTCCTATTGGTCTAGCGGCACTGGTGGCGCATGAATTACAGTAGTGAATACGCCCAGATTTTAGAATAAAATCTTTATGAAATCGAAATTTGGTCTTTGGAAAAAAAAAAACTACAAAAATGTTCGTTATTAAATTGTCTATCCATTAGTGTTAGTACAAAAAATAATTAATGAACACTTTACGAGGAGATGCATAATATTAATAATATATAATTATATTAAATTATTTCTCATTTTTATGTTTTTTTGGAAGGAGATTAGTGAAATATATACAATATAAAAAAAAAAAACTAAATCTACCATATTAGAATCATTATTATGTAGAAATTTAATGTATTTTTATTAATTGATATTTCTTTTTAAATAACGAGTAGATAGCTCCTAAAAACAGCACAAAAAACGGCTTGAGCGGCGTTTTGCTCGGAGTACCGCCTTAAGCCACGCAGGCACAGTGCGGGTTGGTAGATGTCACATGTCTTCGAATTTTTGGTTCTAGGACATGCCGGTTTCCTCACAATGTTTTCCTTCACCGTTTTTAGAACAGTGGTTATGAAATAATTTACACAAAGTAAAGCCCTGCCTGGCCTACAACCTAGACACGTACGGTACGTGGTGGCCGTTACTACTGGGCCGCCACCGCTCTAACGATTGTCGTCTTAATAACTGGTAACAAGGTTCATTTTACAACCACGTTGTTGTTACGCGTTATTATTTTTACTCAGTATCTTCCTTGACAAGAAAAAATATCGCAACATTCACAGTCCCGGAAGAAACAAAAAGATTGTTGAAAACGTCGCGCCAAGCCGTTTCAGTAATTGTAACACATTTTTTTTCTCTTTTTACAGCATTTTCCGCATCTCTCCCATCTAACTTACAAAATGTCCCATCAAAAATCAAGAATATGCCTCGAATTCTCCCCTAATCCTAAGTTACTTTACTAAGGCCAAATATTTCCTTTTGTTAAGCATTTTTTGGTGTATAACTGTTGCTTAAGTTATTCTTGTTTTTGTTGATTCCCCCATAGTCTTGTACAGACTAAAGTAAGTGTTTTTCTAAAGGGCTTGCCAGTATTTTATAGACTAGCACAGTCTTTGAATGTTGCATAGCTTGTGTCTCTTTTTACTTATAGCATCATTGCTTAGCAGGAAGGTCTTCTATAAGTCTACAGGTCGAGTTCAGCCCCTCTTAGCTAGCGCTATTTTAATCGATCAAATCTAATCAAAATTAAAAATATATTATTTCAACTAAACCATTTAAAGGTAGTTTTAAATTGTCAAACAAAAGATGAATCTAATTGCACATTCATTAATAAAAATAAAGGAATATATGGAGAAGAATTTGCAAAAAACTCCACGGAGACTCTTTACAAGTATTTGGTTACATCATTCTTGTTAGACAATTACATATATGTGAGAACGATGTAAAAAGACGTGCACGTAAAAGCGTCTCGAGTACAACCAACAATTCAAAGATACAATAATTACCTAATTAAAAACACATTCAAGTCAACGAACGACTTATAGGTACAGTAAATAGCAGATTTAAAGTTGGTACATAGTACTCACACATGTGCAGTGCAGTTATATAATACTAAAAGAAATTGAGTTTATACTATACACATATATTCATACAATCTCCAGCAGGTCCAACAATATTATTCTGCTTATCACTTGTGGAGCAGGACTAGCATTGACCCAAGATTTTTTATCAGCGGTGTAATCCCGCAACTTATAATATGCCTGCTTGCATAGTGTGCCTTTTACACAAGTTTTAAATTTCGTCTCATTCAGTTCTAAAATGTGATATTTTATTGTAACATTTTATACAGTACCCCATAAAAGATGACGCTACTTTAGCCAGCCTGAAACCTGGTTGAGCTAATTGGTCCCTATTTCTAGTAACTTAATTATGATCTTCGACTATTCTGATCCAGCTTTTACAAACTACTATATGAAGTCTTCGCCTATAGCCTAAGGATGTCCTTTACAACGATGATAGACATCGTTGTAAAGCACATCCTAAGGCTATACGTCACATGCATTAATTATTTTATGAAGCTGTTTCTCATTACAAGTTTTTCACTCCCTCTACGTGGACATAAGTAACTTATATCCTCGACTGAAGGCATAAATGTCAACTGCCAATGAACGGACAAAGGGGAAATTGCCTTAATCACCGCGTTGGCAGTTTGTTGTTATTAGCAGATACGGAAACACATCCCATCTTCTTGACATATTCCCTTCGCCGTCGGTTTTTACGACAATCAGGGTTCGGGCAGGGAATGACGCTTTTATTTGTAGTAGGACTAGTAAACTGACTATAATAATTGTGTTAGAATAGTCGAAAGGGCAACTAGACTACAGAATATCAAATAGAAATTAACAACTCTTCCTTAATTCAGATCAATTGATCACGTTTATCAATCCAATCCAAAAAAAATACTTAGCTTTTCCCGCTAACATTAATTCAACGTGCCATGAAGTCATTCAGCCTCTATGTCGAAATATTTTTGACATTTTGTGTGCAAAGGTATCGCCTGCTCGTCCTACTGATACTTGTCCAAACAATAGAATATTAGTAGCTAGTTAAGGCTAAACTATACACACTGTATTTATTCTGTATTCTTGTTTGTTTACGGGATTTGAAGTGAACTCAGGTAGGGTTTAGGTGTAAACAGGGTGAGAACGCTTGACCTACTTACGATTCCTTTTGACCCTACATTAAAATAATATTAACGATGTCTGTAAATGACAAGCCGTAACTGAATTAAATGATAAGTCTTGTGTGGAGATACGCTGCGATGTTTCCGACGTGTTCATTGGGCCGGAAATTATTATTTTTCTAAGTATACTTGTACTTACTTTTTATATAGTCTATGCTGTTGGTGACAGTAAATATTAGAGGAGGTTTTACTTACATAAATTGTGTGTGTTTGGCTGATAATAGCCTAGTAAAGTCTTCGAAAAGTTTTCGAAAAAAGATTCGGAAAAATACTATCCTACATGTGATCAGCAAGAGGAAAGGAACCTCTCCTAAGTACTTGAAAAATATTCAGCCTCCTATGTACTTATATGATAGTGCCCTCTTGTGAGTACACATACCTTATTCGGCATAATAAAAGTGAATAGCCACTAGTAAAATATATTCCTTTGTTAGGACGTGCCAATAACAAAAATCCCTTAATTCTGAGAATCTAACCTATTCAATCTGTTACTAAAAGCCATATTACCTTTTGTGTTTGGTTCACCGAAACACCAACGACCAATCGTAATGGCGGCCAGTCACTTTTATAAAAATAAACCACAAATAAAATGCCATAAAATCACTCGATCAAAGAACATGCTTCTTCTGGGTTCGTTCGTTCTATCGTTGACCTCATTCACCGCTTTCCATCAGACGAGATCGAGTCCTGAAATATCCCGCCATCGTGCTGGTTGTTGACCAGACGAGAGTGCCCTATGGACATTCCCGGGAAGGTTTGGGCGTCCCCGCATTCTCCAGACCAGTCTCCCAATGATGGCGTCCTGTCGTCGCGTGTCTTTACGTTGCCAGCGTGGAACCTCATCCTTCACTCACAGCAATAATCCTGATAGCTACAACCTACGGGTCTTTAAGGCAAGAGTGAATAGGTTACTTCTAGGCATGCGTGCTTCTTGAAGCACGGGACCTGTCAATGAGGCGACGCTTGGGGGTGGCCTATGTCCAGCAGTGGACGTCTTTCGGCTGATATGAAGATGATGATGATGCGTGCTTCACCGTCGACTACATCATCGATTAACATCAGGCGAGATATAGTAGTCAAATGCGAGCCAAGAACTAAAAAAAAAAGAGGATAAAAGCTGACCAAAACCGAAAAAAGGCATCTTGCCTTTTCTTACTATCAAACCAAGTATAATGTTTAATTAAATATAGCAAGGCAGATGGCTAATAAGCCGGCGTAAAGCCTACTTAGGCAAATTAAAATGTTTCCCCTTTGGCCCGACACCTCGGCCCAAACCTGGCACAAATCAACGTTACACATTTTATCCAATTAGTGGAAAGGGTGCCAGCGAAGAAATAAAGTAGCATAACTGGGGACACAAAGGAATTGTCACCCTAGTGTCGTTGATGGAAAGATGTTGTTTGATTGCTGAGACGAGTGAGTTTGACGGCGTGTAGGCAGGCCTGTCAGCCGAGCGATTCTGAAGCCATCTCACTGTGATGACTTAGGTGAAAAGAGCTCGAAATGAGCTACCGATATGCGAATGATTGACAGCTCACTTCGAGTTTTAGGTGAAGTGATTCATTCAATTCATTTATTTGTTCTCTCTTTACAATAATAGGTAACCTTAAAATTAACAATGTTTTTGGCTAATGCTTTATTCCACCATTGTAAGAGACTGGGTGCCTGAAGTAGGTTTTTGAAAAAGCCTGTGTTACACATCACCAGGGCCCCCCCACAGCAAAACAATATAGTAAAACCGGCCAAGTGCGAGTCCGACTCGCGCACGAAGGGTTCCGTACCATTATCGCAAAAAACGGCACAAAAATCACGTTTGTTGTATGGGAGCCCCACTTAAATAATTATTTTATGCTGTTTTTAGTATTTGTTGTTATAGTGGCAACAGAAATACATTATCTGTGAAAATTTCAACTGTCTAGCTATCTAGATACAGCCTGGTGACAGACAGACAGACAGACAGACGGACCGCGGAGTCTCAGTAATAGGGTCCCGTTTTTACCCTTTGGGTACGGAACCCTAATAAAAGGTAGACGATGTGAACACCATTAATAGTACCTGCCAAGAAGACTAAACAATAGTGTGTTGAAAGTTAAAAATAATATCAAAATCACGGTGAGATGTCTACAGAATAGAACTACTGTACTGAGTTAAAACCTAGTTGGTACGCTGGTCATAAGCGATGGTTCTGTACGTGGTTGACTATTCTCAGTTCAGGTTGTGTTCTTCGGTTTATGGAAATTATTTTCACTAGTAGCCCGGTGACTGGTTTTGTACACAATTGTGTGTGTCCAAGTAAAAAGGGTCCAATAGTGGGGTATTGAGTTAAGACTAGATTCGGTATACAGAATAGTCAAATGATGATAAGGATTAAGGCTTAAAGGTAAGGTAAGGTTAAAGTCACGCAAAGGGCAATGGAGAGAGCTATGCTCGCAGTTTCCTTGCTTGATCAAATCAGAAATAAAGACATCCGCAAGAGAATCGAGGTTACCGACATAGTTCGAAGAAGAGCCAAAATTAAGTGGCAGTGGGCAGGGCACATTGCTCGTAGAACGGATGGCCGATGGGGCCGAAAAGTTCTGGAGTGGCGACCGGGAACCGGAAGACGTTGCGTTGGAAGTCCTCCCACTAGGTGGAACTTTGACCTGGTAAATGTTGCGGGGTCGGCTGGGTACGCTGTACGCACGCCGCGCCGACAGCTCGCTTTGAAGCACGTTGCTAGCTTGTCGAAAAAGGAAGGCGAAAGTAGTCCGTGCGTAGACAGACATTTGACTGCTAGCTGTAAGCGCGTGGAAAGTTGGTTGCCTGCTAGCTGTCGGTGCGTGGACAGCGAGCGGAGAGCTGCATTTGAGGCGGTTGGAGCAGGGTCATGTAAATAAGCTACAAGCTATAGTCGTAACTCGTAATTACAACAATAAACACTACTGAGTATTTCTAACTTGAACAAGCCAATATTCGGACATAGAATCCTCAGAAATAATTCGATATAAAAGCGGTCTTTGATATTCGCCTCCCACTACCCACAATCAAGCTGTAGTAAGCTCAATTTAGTCCCCTCAGATCATAGCCAACCACTAACAGAAGTCAATCTCGGGAGAGACTAATAGGATTAATACAAATTGGGACAGATTGGTAGCATTCAATCTGAGGAGAGCCGGGAACACAATGCAATAATATTGGTAAATATGGCTTGGCCAACACCGCTCACCGTCCTATACAAACGGAGGGAATAGGGCTGGGGTAGGAATGAGGGGGTTATTGTCGATTTACCTAAAAGTGTAAGGTACTGAACATTTATTGGTGTTATAGTTTCTTTAGTAAACTGGAAACTAACATTTATTAGTTATTGAATTACAGCTTGAACTGGATGTTTTATAGTATTTCATCTTGCAACCCAACGTATTCTTTAGAAATCACGCAATTTTGTAAATAAAAAATATAGTTTTGAGAAAGTAAAAAATAGTTTTGAGAAATAACAAAATAGTTTTGAGAAAAAACAAAATGGTTTTGAGAAATTACAATAATAGTTTTAAAATACGTATACAATAGTGTGCCCTCCGTAATGCGGTGGTTGGACCCAAACTAACAGGCATTGGGATCTAGAGTAAGAAACGTCCTAACAATGTGATACTTCTGTGGTGATACTACTAAAGTGTATGCTTTCATTTATATTATTTCTTGCTTGTATTTCTGCCTCTTGACCTAGTTTCATAGCGAAAGTTTCTTTCTATTCTCTAGCTAGCCGTATAAGCACTTAAAAAATAATATTTAAACGGTGCTCTTATTTTATGTAAACTAAACTTTTAATTTTGAAAAGGCTGCTGTAATGAATCTTTTTAAAGTTATACTCGTATTGGACATTTAAACGTACCAGTTTTACGAATTCCTGATGTTCTAATTTATGAATTTATGCAGACCAGCATCATAACTTCTTGTTTTATGGCTTCGAGTCATTATGTTTATGGGGTGTGGCAGAGGCAGGATAATTTACTGGTTGTAAATGTCTGTACTTACTATTCCTGGTCATGGTGATAAGAAAGTATGTCCGAACTGGTGGGATGGTTGTCTCTTTATAGGTATAGTGAGTGGTAATTGCGGCTGTCAGCTCGTTATTGAGAAAAGGCCAACATTTTACAGCAAGATATGAAAAAGCTCATTAAGAGAGATTTTGTCAGGCCTTTAAGAGACAAGTGACTTTTTATCAGCTAAATCATCATAATCTTCCTGCCCTCATCCCATGTTACTTGGGGTCGGTGCAACACGTTTTCTTCTTCCCCCTGTTTCTTTGTCCCCTGTGAGGCTTTCATTGACTCCCTTTTCTTTCATATCACTCCTCACACAGTCCATCCATCTTTTCTTTGGCCATCCTTCTCCATCCATCCACATTTATATTGATAACTCTTTTAGTAACATGCATTTCTTCCGTCTTCATCACATGACCAGGACATCATCATCAGCTTAAACGATTGTCAAAAAGTCAATAACGCAGGGAATTGCAAAGCGCTGCCGAAATATCACGAGTTAAATCGCAATCGCAAAATTATTTTGACATTTTGTCAATCGCTATTGCTGGCAGCGGCGCTAGACCATGCCACTTTGTACAAGGGCTAAGGACAAGGATGATAGAGGAAAATGACTGCTTACTTAGTAATAACGATTCCTATTCAAAGAAAATAAAGACATTCTTTAATCAATTCAAGAATTTAAATAAAGATTATGACTGCCTAAAAAATCCTCCCACAAAGTTCCACATTTAAACGCAACAAAAAAGTAAAACAGCTGCTACGTCCACAGACTACGAAAAAAGACGAAAGTAACCGATCAGAACTCAATTTACGACAAAATGTAAGAAGACACTTGATTCCAATCCAATCATGATACTGGGTAAGTGGGCGTGCACACTTACCCATAGTGATTGTATGAGACACCGTCGGCGACGTTTTTAAGTACTGGCGTGCAAGCGCGACTTGATGTGCGACAAATCGTATTAGGATTTTAAAACTTTAAACGCTGCCGTACATGGTTAGATCAATCTGAACAGACAGGATATTTGTTGCAATCTCATCAGCTTTAATGTTTTGCTTCATTGAGTGGTCGCTCCGGGCGTAGAGGCGCGTTTAGATTCACAGCGATTTTCCTTATCACCGACGCCGACGTCGACGTTTTTAAAGACTCTTCCAGATTAGTGCAACTTGTTGTGTGACTTGTCATATTAAGACTCTGAGGCTTTAGATGCTACCGTACGGGGAGAATTCAATTTGGAAAGACACGATACTTATTAGGTTTAATTATTCGATTTAGCGAGTGGTAGATTCAGGAAGAACCGTAGTTTTTGATGCTGTTACTTCCACACAGGGCACGAACGTAGAAGCAAAAAACAACTATAGCGAGATTTGTACAAGTCGCGCCTGTGTATTTGGTCGTTTGTGATTGATGTCGCAAATTTTTGCCGCAAAATCGCGATGTCCCTGTTTCTGCCTTAAACGCTTTCTTGTCATAATGCTATTATTGTCAGTGTTATTGGAAGATAACGTGTGTTGTAACCATTATGGAGCTTTGGAGTAGTCGTTGACAATGCTTTGAATTTTTATCGATGTTACGCATACCGTTTTTGTGTTAAAGAAAGTAAGCTTTAAGTGCTTGAGTCTGATTGGGGGTGCTAAAACAACACGGAGTTGTTTAACTGTTATATAAAGAAGCTATGGCAATATTTGGCTCCCCAGTTGCTCATTTTTAACATCAATCATGATAAATACCATTTCCTATGCGCAAATTAAAAGGGTCTGAGTGAATCTCAGTCTGATCTGAATCCAGAGCAAAGTGGCATTTTTTTGACCACAAAAGATCCCAATGGGTCGAAGTGTCCGAGTTATTTCTTGACCCCTCCACAAGATAAGATAAAGTGGCATTTTCCCAGCTAAACGTTTCAGGAAAATTTTGTCCTTTGTGTTTTTTTCGAATATTATAAAACGTACAAGCTACTTGTCTTACCTCGGTTGTATGCATAAGATAAACTCGGTATAATATTCACAACGGATCTTTGTGTCTCTGAATTGGCTGCAAGACCCTGCGCAGCAACTATATTTGTGTCAATATTGAAAGTGAAGATAGCATTGTATAACTGTCTCTTTCATTAGCTTACGTTTCTCGCATCATCCTATCTCGCTTACTCTATGCAGTTAATCTGTTTCTTGCGCAATAGTTGACAGAGCCAACTTCAGAAACATAAAGATCCGCTTTGAATATTATATATATTTTTGCCATAATAGTAAACTCATTCCCACACTTGGATTCTTGTGCTGGTGTTATTGCCTTGGTTCGCGTTTGACCACTATCTCACCTGATGGTAAGCAATGATGAGGACGATGATTACGCTTGACTAGAAATAACATATTAATTCTTCGACTCAAGGATCCCTAGGTTATATCTATTAAGACTCAGAGACTTCGGCAAGGAATTCCACACCTTATGTAACCAAGTTTATACCTACGTTACTTCACGAAATTTTAGTCAAAGTCAAAGTCAAATATATTTATTCAATTAGGCCAATAAACGGCACTTTTGAACGTCACATAAATTAAAATTAAAATTTACAAGTAATAAAAAAAAAAAAAAAAACTACCGTGCATTCGGAAAGTAGATTGTTATGGAAAAGAACGCACAAGAAACTCCATACTTACACTTTTTAAAAAAAAAATAGGTGTTTTACAATATTTACATACATTAATATATGTGAGAACGATGCACCCAGAATAGCTCTACACACTATACTACGTACAGGTATAAAGTATTAAAAAGCATTAACAGGAAAATTAATTAATTTGATAAGTAGGAACATGGTTCTCACATACTTACCAATATTACAAACATAGGTAAAATACCTATTCAACAACAACGGAACAGTGTGTGTCAATTTCTAAAAAAAAAAAAACCCAAATTAACATGTTATATAGTATCAATTTGATATTGTAATGTCACTATTTCCCAACTGATGCATTTCTGAACGAAATTCTGAGAGCAACGGAGGTAGATCCGCAGGTTTCGGATATAAATTCTGAGCAAATACCGAACGGTGTCAACTCTATTTGCGTCGGCTTCTTAGCAACGCTCCGGGTATGCAACAGGCTTTACGGCTTCTCCGAAAATCTTGTTTTCCTTTTTTGGTAAGTGTTGGTTATTCATTATCAGCCTTTAAATGTTCCCACTGCTGGGACACATGCCTCCTTTCTGTGAGAGAGGTTATGGGCCTTAATCCACCACGCGAGCCCAGTGCGGGTGTGAATGTCACAAGACTTCGATTTTTTGGTTTTAGAACATTTCCTCACGATGTTTCCTTCACCGTTTTTATAGGAATGGTGATGAAATAATTTACACAAAGTATAGCCCCTGCCTGGGTTCGCGCTAGCCCAAGAGCTACGACACATAAGTCAGGGCCGTTACCAGGTTACCACTAGGCCACCACTGTTCCTAGCTTTGGCTATGGTCTTTCTAATTTGCAAACCTTAAAAATTCCCAAGAACAAATAGGAAACTGTTGCGAAAGTTTTAACATCTTAAATGTATATATATTAATTTGGTTTTCCCTCGATAACGCTCTCGTAGAAAGCCACAAATTTTCTGGGATACAAAATAATTCACGACATTCGGTGATAGTGTAGCTTTCAGTGAAAGGACTAATTACCTCAGCAATGCCGAGGATAACTTTTTAACGACCTTCAAACAAATATACAAAGAACTCACCTCTTTCTAATTTAAGTTTGGAAAATGTTTCAGGATATTTTATGTCACCCTCTTTGATGAAACAGAAACGGAAGCATAATTTTCACACACGAATTTCAAAGTGATATTTAACCATGTTTACTCAATTACGTCGACGTGTCAGGAGTTTTTGCTCACAATTTGTTTAGCTTTGAACAACGTAACGTTTGAAAATTTTGTTTGATATTTTTGTATCTATAATTAAATTATGGTGGCCGTCGTGCCAATGGGAAAATTCGTTATTTTTGAGGGTTCAAAAACGTTCGGTTTTGAACAAAAATTTAATTTAAAAACAACCCAATCACATTGTAAATCTTAAAGCATATTGGCGAATTTTTCCGTCAATTTGTAAAAAAAACGCGTGTTGTTCACAGGATGCCTGCCCTCTATTGTCAACTTTCTCTTTACCCTAGGGTTTGCTGTAAGAGAACTCAGCATTGACTTAAGCTCGCCATTGTACATGTACTTTATTTTACACTGTATATAATGTTGTTTTTGGTGTACAATAAGGAATTAAGAATTTATAGATAAAAATAAATGTCACATTCTACTTATCTTCCATAGCCTAGCAACAAAAACGATTCAAACACAAGAAGACCCCATTATCAACACAAAACTATCCAGGGGTACATAACTGCGGAAACAAGCTGTTAATAGGTCTGTTCAACTGGTCAGTGGGATAAGCGGGCCTTAATTACGGCCAAGGGCGGTGGGGGCCGAAGAAATAGATGGCCTCCGGTTCCGTAGACCTTAAGTTCGGTAATTTCAGTTAGCAGCAAATGGGGGGAACTTGGACGTGTCTAATGTAGGATTGGGGACACTCCATGTGACCGGAATATACTTCGATTTGGGGATGATTAAGTGGTCTTACGTTGGGGGCCGTAGATTTTTTTGTGGATTGATTTTGAACGTCTGTGTTCGAACTCTGGTGCTTAAAAGGGAAATTGAAATCGTGATAGTTCGTGCAAACGATTAACTTTTCTGCTTTGCTTTGTATAGCTGCTTTTATACTTGCTTAACCCTTCGGGGCGAACAGGCGCGATGTTATGTATGTAAAAAGCAATAAGGTCTGAGTCTGAGCAGCAGTGTTTCCTCTACAATGGGTACCTACATTATCTATGATTTTTATTTATATTTTCGTGTCTTTGAATTTAAAACTCTACTTTTATAAGCTGACTGAAAACTGCTACAGTCACCACTCTTATCAATTCTACAAACAATTAATAACAGAAACATAATTTAATTTCTATGTTGAAATATACCATACCATTTATTACAGTACAAACTACGATAAACCTGACCAGCAGTGAAAAATGAACTGGTAAAACGAGAGCGATTTTAACACCCCCGATAATATCACAATGTCCGGAACACGTATACTTTAATATTTTAACTTACGTGACTCCTGATATTAACTGAAACTGATTCTTTTAAGACTGCTGGTTACTGGTTAGTGAGCCACTATTTGTTGCGTAGGGTCTTGCTTGTTTTTTAGGGAAGGTTAAATTGAGTGTTTGACTGTATTGTTTGTAACCACCATTGATTGTAAATGTCTAAGAAGTTTTGTCTCTATGACATGTCAGTTCTCTCATGAAGTTTTCCTTAACCGCTTTGAGAGCAGTGGTGATGAAATAAATTACCCAAAATACAATGCCTGCCTTTTTTTGGGTTCGAAATCATCCAATGACTTCTCCTGCTCTGGGTGAAGCGGGAGGGCGTGTCAGACTTTACTGACTAAAACGCACCCGTGTTCCTTCAGTTGCTTGAGCCTGGGCCGTGGTAACTCTTTTTAAAATTTATACGCGACCCAGACAGGCACCGGCCCTGGCGACCCCGTCAATTTGCTGACATCTCTTTGAAGCGCTTGTGGAACACTACAAACCGTCGACTCGGGCCTGGTCCTTATCGAACGGCGAGCTACTCATTACTCGCCATCCGCAAGCCCGCGCCTACCGTGACCGGAAATCGGCTTGCGACTCCCGACGCCCAGGGCGTCTCCTGCGGTGGCTTGGAGCGTGAGGACGCCTCCGTTGAGTTTCCCTCACGCGTTCTGCCTCCTCCTTCGCGAGCATTACTGCTTCGCAGAAGGAGGTGACAGCTTCCCATGCCCTCTCGCTCCGTACCATGTTGCCGGCCTGCCTGCCATTTCAACTGCGTCAACAATGCCTTGACGCAACTGTATTTTGATTTCGTCTCGTGTTGTTAATACCGATCATACTTGGGGCGTGCTTCCCAACTATTTTTTATCAGTATTTTACATAGAACTAGTGCCTCTGACACTACTTAAAAGAAAACCAGTCAAGAAGATTTTCTTACGACGGGGCTATCTAAGTTGCGCTGCAGATACAATGGTAAAGTTATGTGGCAGTGTTGCACGACGCTTTGCCACATTCTTTATTCAAATTCTTGCAACTTCATCTCTTGCCACGTGGTACCCAGTGTATCTTACTAAACGCGTATTTTTCGCTAAGAGCGTTCTTACAAAATGTTGTCTCCCAAGAAAAATATATTTGAAAAGTTCCCCTTCTTAAGCCATGACTTAATTATTTTACAACAATGGTCGCTTGTTTTAAATAACTCTTTGTGTTTAGAGAGTAATTGCTGTTCATTTTAAGTCATAATTTTAAGTTGCCATAATTTACAAAGTTCTGGCAGCATACCTCGCCTAGGTACTCTCTGAGGAGTTTATCTTAGTTGCGTCGTAAATGTTGGGGACCTACACCACAGTTTTTAAAAGAGAACAGTGAATTTTTAACAGAATGTTCCGGCAAAAGAGACAGGTTTGAGGCAGGTTAGGGGAAAAACTACTTATTATTTACATTTCTTTTTCATTTATCCTTTTCGCGGGTCTGCTGGTAGAAATTTCTTAAGAAATAAGCAGTGCATTTGTACTCTATTGTCTTGTTGTCTCTGTGCATTATACTATGCGTGTGTACATTATTAAATAAATAAAAAAAAACTTAGAAGAACGTTTATTGATGCATTTTTTTACTACTGAACTAATTAAAAAGATATTGGTACAATGACTTGTTTAACAGTTTTGCAACCTGTGAAAGTATCTACATATAGTACATAGATTTTTACCCAGAGTTCTGCCTAAATTTCACAAGGAAAAAATCTCTTGTATAACTACTAAAACAGATAGGTATTTCTATGATTAGAATGTACTGCACTATGTATTGGCATTCATGAGGCTGAATACACGTGACCTCCAAAGGCGCGGGCCATGCATTATGTATGGGATTGGTACTTTCACTCCCCTTGCTGTATGACTGATAGGTAAATACCTTCGTAGCATTAAATTAAATTAAAATTAGTTTAAATAAACGATTTCAATTCGTCGGGGTACCCCAGGGTTTAATTTTGGGTCCTTTCTTATTTTTAGTCTACATTAACGATTTACCCCATCTATTGGAAAACAATCTAAATGTGGTGTTATTAGCTGATGACACCTATTTGCTGAGAAGCTAGAATTCGTCGATAAAACGGTTTTCGTGGGGAGCACGCTAGACTCAAGGTATCTATAGGGTAGGGTATATATAGGGTCCTCGATTAATATCACTTGCAGGGCGGCTAAGTTCAGCAGCTTATGCTGTTAGAAAAATCGTTAGTTTACTGATGTAGATACCGGGAGGCTGGTCTATCTACGTTACTTTTTTAGTATAATGTCTTACGGTACCTTACTATGGGAAAAGACATTGAGTCAGTTTTATTCTGCAAAAACGAGCCATCAGAGCGATATATAATCTTCGCCGGCGCGATTCTCCAAGGGAACTGTTTAGGACAATAACATCATGACGGTACCTTGTCAATATATTTATGAAAACATCATGAATGTTAAAAAAAAAATTACATCTATTTCGTAAAAACGGCGATAGACATAATTATGTTACTAGAAATAGGGAACAATAAAAAGTTTAAAAAGCGTCATCTTTTACGGGGCACTGTATACAATGTTACAATATAATAAAGTCTCTTTACATTCTAGAACTGAATGAGACGAAATATAAAAAAAAATACAAAACGCACACTATGCAGGTAGGCAAATTATAAGTTGGGGGATTACATCGCTGATAAAACTGCACTCTTCAACCCTAAAAATAGTATAACAATAACTAGTTTTATTTTTATTATTAAACAATGCACTTGCCATGTCATCTCTTCACCAACCTTGGTTAATTGGTAGGTAATGCCTAAGGCATTAAGTCCGCCTTTGTAACTTTTGTGCATGCAGTTTAAATAAATAAAATGTAAAACAAGGTGTGTTATTTGACAAGCTTTATGTATAAAAGTAATTTTAACCTAATCTACTTAAATTAAGTACTTACCTATGTATAATTATTGATGTAGGTATTTCTAGTAGTAGTCTAATACCTTATTCCGGTGATTGTTGAAAGTCTATACGTATCTAAGTAAAACAATTAAATTTAGAAATGTGGGCAAACTAACTGCAGTTACCTCCTGTGAAATATTTAATTCAGTTGCGGAGCTGAGCTGGCAGCTAGACTTCTAACTTCTTAATTTTAAAGCAACGCTATGGTCTCCGCCTGCTAATAAAAAAAAAAATGTCATTGACCCGACTTGTTACGTGTTGGTACCAACACGTTGGTCACAAATTAAAGGTATATGCATAGAATCATTTTATACGTTTAAATCATGTAAACCAGTCTACGCGTTTATAAGATATTAACTCATTACTGAATGCCAAGTGAAAGGGTCAAGGACGCCCCTTACCCCGATACGTTTGTTTTGATCTTGTTAGCGACACTGCCTTTTTATTCGTATCGTTTTGAAGTAGGTATTGGAATACATTGGTAGACAGGTGTTAAGGACTTTTATTTTTTGGTTATCTGGCGGTGACTTTAGACTAGAAATAATCTCCAACATAAGTTATAACACAGACAATATACGAGTACACGATGACGATCATCAACCCACTACCCAAGATGAGTACAGAATTTAATGCAACCATCTAAGTCCACCCACACACACGGTCATCTGTGCCTGCGACAGTCAGGAAGCAATTTACAGACGCTCAAGCTGTTTATGATCCGCACATCAATCACTCTCGCACACACAGTCGGCTTGTGCTGAAGTCTGTCAACAGTTGCAACCCTAGCTGGAAACCTCGGAGGTTTTTAATAAATCATGTTGTATTTCCTGCAGTAAACTTAGATTGAATATTGTTTTTTGACTCTTACATTTATTAATATAAATCTGTAAGTAATTTGGTATATGAAGGCAAAATTGAGTTCTACAGAGCTTTAAAGACTTTACTAATGCTTTTTTTACAAAACTAAATTATTAACAAATATTAATTTTTCTCTAATACAAATAATAATAAATTGTCTCATTGTTGGAAAAGATATGTTTGCATAGAGTCCACGTATGAGGATTTATCATGCTAGCTCAAGGCGGATTGACAATTTGAGACTTTTAATTTAAAGCCCAGGTTTCCTCTCAATGTTTTTTTTCATTATTGAAAAAAATGTAAGACTAAATTAATATTTAAAACAATCCTCTAAGGTTACATGCTCATCCATGACAGTCTGCTTATGACCCGCACATCAACCACTCTAGCCGACACAGTCGTATGCAGCTGAAGGCTGATTCTAACCCGTTCTAAACTTCAGGACAATAGTTTTTATAATACATTTTGTCCGGCTATAAGCTTAGATTGAAATTGATTTTTAGAGTTTATATCATTCGTCTAGATTAAACTGAAAGCATTTGAGTAATGATGGAAAGAACTGTTGGCACTAACCTTAAAATATCTTTTTTTATAATACCAAGGATATTATCACACTGCAGGGCGAAGAGCATTGATGACGCACGCTTGCTCAAGGCGAATTAGCGATTTCAGACTTGTATGTGTCTATTATGAGCACTGGTTTCCTCGTGGCTTTGATGTTTTTGATTATTGAAAAGGATGTAAAATTAATATTTAATACAATCATCTAAGGTCACAGAGTCATCCGTGGCAGTCTGTTTATGATCCGTACGTCAATCACTCTAGCAGACACAGTCATGTGCAGCTGAAGGCTGTCAGCTGTTCTAACCCTCGTAGTTGGAAAACGTTTCGTGAGGAACGAATGTCACTACGCTGACAACAAATGCGTGGGCAACATGAAGGCTTGTGGTACCGGAATATTGAAAAACTAAACATTCAAAACTCCCACAGACATTGTAATCAGTATCTATTGATATAAAGAAGAGTTTTTTATTTTGTGAATTGTAAATTAATATCATCAAGTGTGTGTTTTAAAAGCTTGATGATGATAATGATAATCAAAAGAGCGATTCCCTACTGTAATTTATTTACACCACTTTTCTGCATTTAACCGTTTTCAAACTCCTCTTTGAGATTGCTTAGTAATTGGATTTTAATTTTATTCGGACTCAAAGAAAGAAAAGAAAGAAAGAAAACTTGACTCAGTAAGACTTTTTTATTTTATTTTTTATTATTCAATATAGGCTCGCACTTGACCACTATCTCACCTGATGGTAAGCGATGATGTGGTCGACGGTGGAGCACGCTTGCCTAGAAGTGACCTATTCACTCTTGACTTAAAGACCCCTAGATTGTTGTTATCGGGAAACACAGTTTCCGGCAGGGAATTCCACTCCTTAGCTGTACGCATAATGAAAGTATTCTCAAAACGTTTAGTGCTTATGCGTGGGATGTCTACCATGTACCGATGGCGCTTCGCCATACGTCTGGTAGTCCGATGATGAAATGGGCTGGGCGATTTTAGTATTCACTTAAACCCAATGATGTTATATATATATACTGAGGTAGATACGTTTTACCGACGTCTACGCGGCAATACAAACACAAGCTGACTAGCTTGTGTGAACTCAGTCTGTACTGTGTCTGGTCACGACACAGACGTACGTTTGAACAGTATGTTTATCTCTTTCTGACAACGGGGTCGTATTTATATCTCTGTAATATTTTAACCTACTCAGTGATAGAAATAAAGTTCCAAGTTCCATAGGTCCTACGTAGGTAGCTAAAGTGAAATATCGCCATCGTTTTATTTCCTTACAACGAGTATGACGTCTCTATTGGTAAAATCTCATTGTTTATTCTAAGCTTTTGTATGGTGTAAGCCTATGAGAATAGTTAACTAATAGCAAAATCTACCTCGACGACCACGGAACTGAGAACCGGGGACTTCATAAGGTTTTAATTTGAAAGATACCCTGTTCAGGAGCATGTAATATACTAAATTCCCTCCCCCCAGTTTGTGTTTGAAGTATAAGAAGTCTGTGACGCATAACGATAGTGTTCAGTGGTCAGTACTTCCCGAGATTACCTTTTCCAAACAAATAATAATTATTAGTTTAATTTAAATTTGTTAAGCACTTGGATATACTGTCTTCATAGGCAATTTTCCTTAAAAATTGAGATTTGCTGTAAGAGAACCCAATTATGGTTTAAGCTCGTCTTTGTACAAAAGCTGTCCATTGTATTTGTATCTTTGTTTATGTTTTTGTGTACAATAAAAAATAAGAATAAACAATTAACTTTCTATTTATAATATTAATTTAGAACACTATACAAGTAAAATTTCATAATTTAAAAAACCCCCGACACATTTATCTGGCGAAAACACCCCGATTCAAACAGTAAAACGCCCATAACTTTTGAACAGCTGAACAAATTTTATTCAAACATAGCTAAGTACGCTCTCGACAAAATCACCGTTCAAACAAAAAAAACTAAATCAAAATCGGTTCATCCGTTTAGGCGCTATGATGCCACATACAGACACACAGATACACAGACACACAGATACACAGCAACACACGTCAAACTTATAACACCCCTCTTTTTCCGGCGGGGGTTAACAAAAACAACTATCTAACTAGTGGCTTTTAATAAAACAGCTTTAGGTAGGTCAGTCGCCCGTATTTATAAACCTTCAATGGCACAGGTAATCGATATTATTAGAACAACACCATGGCATGGTGTGCTTAGCCTTGAAATCATTGCTAGACACGTCATTGGCTTATGGCTTATTATATCATTACTTATTCAGCTTTGAAATGCAGCATTATATAAATCGAGTTCATGTTATTCTTTGTTTGTTGACCAACTGTTTAGAAAATCTCATCATCATGAGCCAGTCCACTGCTGGACATATATATACCTCTTAATATAAGCTCAGTTTTCAAAATATTGTCCAATAATAGTAGTCTAAGCAATGGTCATATAATAGGGGTTATTAAAACACGAGCGTGGGTTTATCACATGAGGTGAAGCCGAAGGTGATAATATTAACACGCGAGTGTTTTAATACCTAATTATATGCCGTTGCATACACTATTTTATCTTCACTAATATAGTTGAAATAAAATAAAAGTGGAAAGGGAAAAAATATGCAGTATGGCGGGCAATTTAGATTCTCATTGCACCATGACTGTCAATGTCAATGAGCCCATAAGCGCCAGTAAATTAAAAAGTAAAAGTGTGCTATAAAAATTAAATAGTTATTTGTTATACCTACAAGAGTGCAAAGTTGCTTTTTAACCGCGTGTTCAATTTTGATGACCGAGCAAGCGAAGGATTCTAAAATTGAATCACGAGCGCAGCGAGTGATTCAAAATTAGAATCCTGAGCGTTAGCGAGGGAATGAAAAGAGCACGAGGTGAAAAATCTTTGCACTCGAGTGCAACACGTAACTTTTCATTCCACCTCAGCGAGGAAATGACTAAATGCAAAAAAAAACGTTTACAATCACAAGATTTATATATATATAATCACTTTTATTTCAGTTTAGGTATTAATTATGACAGGTAATGAATAATCTTTAAATTATAACAAAATAATACTAAGGTATAATTAAGAAAATTTTAAAGTAACGTTGCTACAGTTATTTAAATTGAGTGTAATATTTTTGTTTGGTACTGTAATATTGGTGTTAGTCACTTGTGTACTGTTTTTCGGTAAACTATCTGTCATACTTAATAGTTGTACTGATTCATCGGATTCCCTTGGCGTGAATGTTGGAGAGAGAGGGAGATGGTTAGAAACGCGTACAAAGCAAATTGAAAAAAGAACACCAAGAACCTTCTTGGTGCCGAGTCTGAGTTTTTAACAAATGAAAAAAAAGTTGTATGATATATTCGGCACCATAGAGGTAGCAGTAAATAGGTTTAATGTTTTTTTAATTCACAAACTTAGTGCACATGATGTTCTAAATTCAATTTATTTTATCCTCTAGTGAATAAAAACGGCTTTTCCACTCAGATATTGAAGATTAAAAATACTCTTTCCGAGATGGTGGGATGAAAAAGTTATTTTATGGTGCAGTTTTTTGAAAATCGAAGGAAAGTGTTGAACTGTAATGGTGTTTTTTTTTTATTTTACCTATCCACGAATATAAAGTACGTGTTTATGCAATATTTTTTGAATTCATATTTGGAACATTACGTTGTGAGTGTAGATAAACATGTTTATGTTACTGTAAAAGCCCGAAGTACGGTAAATCCTAGGGTATACCAAGTCATACTGGTAAAGCCTGAAATGGTCTATGATAATCGCTAATTTCGAGCTTTGGGGCATACAGTAACATTTACAATTATCTATACAATTATTATGAAGAGAAAAGATTGGTAGTTTTGTATGTAACGAATAAACTTAAATGGACCGATATCAAAAATTCTTTCACCGTTGGGCAGCTACACTATCTCGAGTAACGTAGGCTAATTTTCATCCCTGTATTCCCACGGAAACAGGAACTACGCAAGTGAAACCGCGAGGCGTCCGCTAGTTATTGATAAGTTCACATATAATCACCATTTCACCCGATGGTACCTAAGCGACAATATAGTCGACGATGGAGCATGCTTGCCTAAAAATAATCTATTCACTCGACTTTAAGACCCTCAGGTTGTAATTATTTACTATGTCTGCTGAGTGTTGTATCTCGGATCCTGTCATGATTTGTTTACTGAAAATAAGACACAAGTACCTTTGTTTGGTACTGAGCGGAGTTTAGTGCGGGTATGGTGGATATATGGTGCATGAAGAGCGACAGTACAGTGATCGTTCGGAAATGGCCGTGACACATACTGGCCTAAGAACTGCTCAGTGTTTTCTTTTAAATCCAGAGTAGTACTTAGTACCATAGCGATAGTAATTGACTCTGTAACTAATTAAAACTGTGTAGAACTTACAAGAGATATTTCTCTAGTTTACCCTTATTCCAAATTCTGCGCCCACGATTTAATTCTGACACCTATATGTTACTAAGTAGGCCAAATCATGATCGTATATGCCTGGATCTGGTTTGTATTTTAATCTCACTCATAGCTAATACAGGCTATTATGAGCCTCAATAATCGAGTGGAAATACCATTAAAAAGATATTTACATCTCTCATGTTCGGTAAGTAGGTTATTATTACCTCCAAATGGGGCTTGTAGGTGACTAATTAGCGCTGTAGGGTAATAATGTAGCTAGAAAAGCCCTAGGGCGGTAAGTAATTAAAAAAAAACACTTCTTTCTTTCAAAAAGTTCGCGTACATCTAACCATCATACTGGCAATAGACATCATGCTCAGCCCAATGACCAAAGAGGTCGCTTTGCTATTCAGCCTTGTCTTCGTGTGAGTATATTTAGTCATCTATTTTAAATATCGAACGGCGAAGCTCAATTTCGTTCTTGAAAAAAATATATTTTTTAAATGTTTTATTCTTGTAATGCCGGTTTTTTTCTACTTACTTCACAATCGAGATGTAAAGCAGAATAGTTAGCTCGGGTGTAAACACCAATTGCACCCTCGAACTATAAATATCTCGGGCTGCAATTGATGCCTTACAGCCCTTGGCTACTAATCTACTATTATATCTTCCTCCTTTTTCCCATCGTCAAAAGTTGCATGACGTAATGATCCAGATTGAGGGTATCTACCTACGTATAGCACCTATATAAAATAATGTACGAAGCAGAAGTTTCTCGTTCATAAAGACGGCGAGGCGCCAGTGGGCCATACAATATGTTAAGCGCTGTTCTCACAAAATGATATCGTGTCCCGCGATCCAGTTCTCTTAGTTATGAAGCATAGCTTGCGTGCTCATTATTATATTTTGTGAAGCACTTTTGTGTGTCAGTGTACCATGTTACCAGAAAGTAATACATTTAAAATAGGGATTGAATTATTATTTTTAACTAATTCAAAAAAATAAGGAGCTAATCAATTCGACACGTATGGAATTTCACAATGTTCACATTTATGTTACTTTTTATGGGCTTCTAAACACGTGTACCAAATTTCATAAGGGTATGTTTGTTTGTCCACGTATTTCTCCGAAAATACCTATTGGATCGTGATCATTATTTTTTATTAGATTAAGTATCTTTCAACGTAGGGAACCGTGCAAGTTTCATCAAAACCGGTTCAGCAGATTTCAAGATATGGAAAATACAACCGAACTCTTTAGCGACAAACAGCACGAATGTGTAAATTAAGTTATTATGGGTATTTTATCAATCCTTGAGGTACCTTACATTATACAGGAAAACTAAAAAGAGAGAAAAAAATCACACAATAGTTATAAACAGACTTCCGAGACGAAAGTTATTTTAGCACTTTTTAGTGTTTTGCTTGAGAAGTCGATTTATTTTTTGTGCAAAAGTTTTTTAGGTTCCAGGTGTTTTGTGATAGATCATTGCATTGTCATGAAATCGTGTGTTGAGTAGAATACACATACAGTACATGGGAAAAAGAAGTACCTCTAGGCTCTACCTATAATAACATAATAGTACTACTTTTTCCCACGGCTTCGCTCCTGAGGCTTTTCCCCAGGAACAGGAAGTGGTTTTTCTGCAATGAAAAGTAGCCTTCGCTGTACTGTTGCCTTCAATCTGTAAAGGAATTTTCGTAAATAAGATTTTACTCTATAAGCAAACAGCAATTTAACCTACTTATAATACAAGTTTGAATGAATTATCAAGATTATACATCTTCTGAGTACGAAACTGGTACGTGTTTTAGAACTCAATAAATAAATAGTAAATTTCTTAATCTGAAATCCCTTTTGTACTCGGAATCACTCGTGTACGAGAGCGTACGAGCATGAGCAAGCCCTTTTATGACTGAATTAGAAATAAATTACGGAATTACTTACCCATAAACTTCACGCTCTATAAATTCATGAGGACATTATATTCTTCTTAATTCTGGCGGCGCGTTATTCATAGTTTAGTGACTTAAAACGTCCTAAATTTGTTTTATTATGTCGAGATTTTTGGCGTATTAAAATGCTAAAAAGGAGACAATGTAGCCTGTAAAATTATATCAGCCTGATTCTGTACCACTACAGTGTAAAGGCCTCTTTTTAACCGGTTCCAAAAAGGAGGAGGTTATCAATTCCACTGTTTTTAGGGTTCCGTAGCCAAATGGCAAAAAATGGAACCCTTATAGATTCGTCATGTCTGTCTGCCTGTCTGTCTGTCCGTCCGTATGTCACAGCCACTTTTTTCCGAAACTATAAGAACTATGCTGTTGAAACTTGGTAAGTAGATGTATTCTGTGAACCGCATTAAGATTTTCACTCAAAAATAGAAAAAAACAATAAATTTTGGGGGTCCCCATACTTGAAACTGAAACTAAAAATGTTTTTTTTCATCAAATCCATACGTGAGGGGTATCTATGGATAGGTCTTCAAAAATTATATTGAGGTTTCTAATATCATTTTTTCTAAACTGAATAGTTTGCGCGAGAGACACTTCCAAAGTGGTAAAATGTGTCCCCCCCCCCTGTAACTTCTAAAATAAGAGAATGATAAAACTAAAAAAATATATGATGTACATTACCATGTAAACTACCACCGAAAATTGGTTTGAACGAGATCTAGTAAGTAGTTTTTTTTTAATACGTCATAAATCGTAAACCGCAATTAACCAAGTACGGAACCCTTCGTGCGCGAGTCCGACTCGCACTTGGCCGGTTTTTTTATGCGTGTTATATCAGAATATTTTACTGGGTGAAGCGATTTTGATGATTATTTTTTTATTTGAAAGCTGGTGCTTGTTATGTGGTCAAATTTTATCAAGATCTGATGAATAACTTCGTAGATATACATCTATAAATGACGGCAAATAAATCGGGATAGCTGGAATCGCATGTCTGTTTATTGTTTACACCATTTCATTACATAACATCACACTGGTACGCTCTAAAGGGGTACGCAGGTGTGAACTGTTCACCCTGATATACTCTTATTCCACCGGTTTTGTTTAAGGCGGTACCCCGAGCAAAACGCCGCGCAAGCCGTTTTTTGTGCTGTTTTCAGGAGCTATCTACTCGTTATTTAAAAATAAATATCAATTAATAAAAATACATTAAAATTCTACATATTATTGATTCTAAAATGGTAGATTTAGTTTTTTTTTAAATGTTGTATATATTTCACTAATCTCCTTCCAAAAAAACATAAAAATTAGAAATAATTATTGTTATTATGCATCTCCTCGTAAAGTGTTCATTAATTATTTTTTGTACTAAGACTAATGGATAGACAATTTAATAACGAACATTTTTGTGGATTGATTTTTTTCAAAAGACCCAAATTAGATTTTATAAAGATTTTATTCTCAATTCTGGGCGTATTCACTACTGTAATTCATGCGCCACCAGTGCCGCTAGACCAATAGGAATGCTCGAATCTCATGCCAATTTTTTGGTCAGGGTACCGTCTTAAGTTTCATGTTATTGGGTTAAACTATTCTGGCTTCACTTTGGGCATTATATTATTAAAGAACAGGTCCATTACGTACCACAGCTAAAAAGTGAAAAATAAAAACTTTTTACAAAAAAATACAACCGACTTAAAAATTACTTAAATTTCGGAAGTCGGATTTATTTTTTGTAAAAAGTTTTTTTCATATTCATAAAAAAAATTATAAATTGAATTTAAAAAAAAAATGGTGTTTACAATCCACTCGACTCTAATAACTGCCCGAAAAGTAACCGTGGTCATC
Organism: Orthosia gothica; assembly: GCA_949775005.1. Lineage (NCBI taxonomy): Eukaryota > Metazoa > Arthropoda > Insecta > Lepidoptera > Noctuidae > Orthosia > Orthosia gothica. Next base: position 21,489,538 of record OX459046.1, on the reverse strand, counting down.
CATCGTTCTCTGTACGAAGCTTTTCTTTTTGGTTTCCCTACTCATTTGCAAAATTTACCTTCGTACAATTCTAAAACCCAAAACCAATCTTTTAGTGTAGTACTTCTAAATTCAACAGTGGTGTCACACAGTCTATGAGAAAACGTGTTGTTTCTCGCAGGTGACACGCTGAACACGCTCGGAGCTAAGGCTCCTACTATACTGTTTTGTTTTGTGTACCTAATGTAGAATGAAAGGAAATCCTTGTTGTATTGCACGTGTTTCTAGAAATGTGGACTTTTGTTTGAAGGTAATGGAGAGTGTTTAGGATACTATTATTGGTGTGATAGCTAGGCGTGGAATAGGAAGCAGGGTTGTTGCTGATCACATTTTATTCATATCCGCTAATGCTGATTTTTTTTCATTGATAACAGCGGATGTTGATTCATTTTCATTGATTGAAAACATTTCAAACTCATCAGGGACTCGGACTCGCGAACGAAGGTTTCCGTACCATTATCACAAAAAACGGCAAAAAAATCACGTCTGTTGTATGGGAGCCCCTCTTCAATATTTATTTAATCCTGTTTATAGTATTTGTTATTATAGCGGCAACAGAAATACATCATCTGTGAAAATTTCAACTGTCTAGCTATCATGGTTCACGAGATACAGCCTGGTGACAGACAGACAGACAGAAAGACCGTGGAGTCTCATTAATAGGGTCCCGTTTTCACCCTTTGGGTACGGAACCCTAAAAAGTAACCCAGTTACAGAAGCTCAGTGAGATAACATTGACCTCTAAGTCCATTCACACATACACATACTTAAAATGCCTGTCCATACCTAACCATACACACATATACAACCCTACCTCTCCACATTAGCTTCCATAAAACCGCAAAATTAAAAAAAAATACACACCAGTACAACAGTAGGTACCAGGCAATCATAAAAATTAAGTTTACGATGTACCCGCAGCGTCAATATAACGGTCCATAAAGACGGTCGAACGCCCGGCCAGCGTTTAATTACTCGTCCCAATGATGTGCCTGACAAATTGCTGACAAGCCTGAGTGCGCCATATTGTTGTTATGTGGTCCGCTGCTTCCTCCGTCTCTATTAACTGCTGGATCGATTTATGTTGCTTTGTTGTGCCTACGTGGTTGTTGGTGGGGTCATTGTTTAGATATTTTTGGGTCAATTTATTGGACTTTGCATTGGCAGTCTTTGGTATTATTAATGTTAGAAGTTAACTTAAGGGCCTTCCACCGCTTTAGTGGCGTAAAATGGTTATTTTCTAAAGCATAATCTTAACGGCTAGGTTAAAAAACCGGCCAAGTGCGAGTCGGACTCGCGCACGAAGGGTTCCGTACTTGGTAAATTGCGGTTTACGATTTATGACGTATTAAAAAAAAACTACTTACTAGATCTCGTTCAAACCAATTTTCGCTGGTAGTTTACATAGTAATGTACATCATATATTTTTTTTAGTTTTATCATTCTCTTATTTTAGAAGTTACAGGGGGGGGGACACACATTTTACCACTTTGGCAGAGTCTCTCGCGCAAACTATTCAGTTTAGAATAAAATGATACTAGAAACCTCAATATCATTTTTGAAGACCTATCCATAGATACCCCACACGTATGGGTCTGATGAAAAAAAATATTTTTAGTTTTAGTTTCAAGTATGGGAACCCCCAAAATTTATTGTTTTATTTTTATTTTTGTGTGAAAATCTTAATGCGGTTCACAGAATACATCTACTTACCAAGTTTCAACAGCATAGTTCTTATAGTTTCGGCATAAAGTGGCTGTGACATACGGACGGACAGACAGACAGACAGACAGACAGACAGACAGACAGACAGACAGACAGACATGACGAATCTATAAGGGTTCCTTGCCATTTGGCTACGGAACCCTAAAAACCGGCCAAGTGCGAGTCGGACTCGCGCACGAAGGGTTCCGTACTTGGTAAATTGCGGCTTACGATTTATGGCGTATTAAAAAAAACTACTTACTAGATCTCGTTCAAACCAATTTTCGGTGGTAGTTTACAAAGTAATGTACATCATATATTTTTTTTTAGTTTTATCATTCTCTTATTTTAGAAGTTACAGGGGGGGACACACATTTTACCATTTTGGAAGTGTCTCTCGCGCAAACTATTCAGTTTAGAAAAAAATAATATTTGAAACCTCAATATCATTTTTGAAGACCTATCCATAGACACCTATCCCCATACGTATGGGTTTGATAGAAAAAAAAAATAGTTTCAGTTTCAAGTATGGGGACCCCCAAAATTTATTGTTTTTTTTCTATTTTTGTGTGAAAATCTTAATGCGGTTCACAGAATACATCTATCTACCAAGTCTTGAAACAGCATAGTTCTTATAGTTTTGGAAAAAAGTGGCTGTGACATACGGACGGACAGACAGACAGACAGACAGACATGACGAATCTATAAGGGTTCCGTTTTTTGCCATTTGGCTACGGAACCCTAAAAAGGTTTCAAAAGGTTTGAAAAAATATCTATTTATTATTGATTCATGTACAGTACCTATTTGTGAAACTGGTTTTCTTGTAAGTAATAGTTTTGCTTTAAAAAATAATTAACAACACATTTTCGCTTCTTTAGTATCTCCAAAACGACTTAGACGTTTAAAAATGTTTTTACACAGAAATATGGTATATATATTTTGCAAAGAAAACTGTCCAAAAGGAGGTTCAATATTGATATTCTGGCTCCGAGTGGGCGCACGGCAGTACTGCGTTAAAATTGGGGAATATATACGCCTCAATCGTGGCTTTATCAGCTACTAGCTTCTGCCACCGGTTTCGCTCGCATGAAAGTCGAATATTTTCCCTAGGGCAAGTACTCCCGGAATAAAGAGTATCTTATGTTCTGATCCAGGTCATGATCTAACCGTGTGCCAAGTTTCCCTTTCAGCCGTTAAAACGTGAAATGGTATTAACAGGCAGACAGAGTTACTTTCGCATCTGTAATATTAGTATGGATGGATTAGTACAATTTGCCTTTTGTCTTGGGCTTATTTTCTACTTTCAACGTCTATTCGTTGGGCTCTTACATTTTAACAATATTTACTTAAACGCTTTTCAGTTTCAGTTTCAAAATAGTGCTAAATTTTACACAAAATCTGAGCCAAATATTATTTGCTAGTAATTGCTGGTTTAGCCAATCGTCCGTGAACCTCATAATTATGCCGGTCATACACATTTGCGGTGGACCGCCTGCGCCCTCATTTTGTTCGTCAATTGCAGGGTTCGATTTTTCCTTCACTTCCAGATAACTGTGATTATAAACCACTAAACTAACAGCTATATTATATAAATACATATTAATTTTATATGACCCAAAACACTCAAAGATAGTTTGAGTTTTTATTAAATACCTAGAAGCGTCTGCCCGCGTCTTGAAGTCAACTATTTAAATATATATAAGTATTTATCTCTCTATAAGTGAAATGTTTTTGTAATCAGATCAAAAATAAACAGTTTAAGCTTTAAAAAAAAATGATTACTCATTTAGGTGTTCAATGATATAGAGCTGGCACTACTAAAGCTAGACCCGATTCCAACCACTCAAACGCGTTCACAACTTCACCACAAAGTCGGCTCAGGCGAAGGAAACTGACAGAGGGGTCGAATGGTCAGTGCTTAGTGCTGGCGTATCGAGAGCAATCGATCCTGAACACATGAGCTCTCTCTGACATACGAGAGTTAATGAATTAGCTTGGATGCATGCAGTGCATTTTATAGACTTTTACAAAGTAACAGATAATATAATACTAGCATACAGATGCCTCATCCCATACAAAGAAACCGTGCCGACGTAACTAGCGATTTTCGTCTGATTAAGCTGATTATTTTTATAGACACTTCGATAGCCTTCGGTTCCGTTCCAGGCCTATAGATGGTGATAGCAGCGACTTGCAAGGAAAAGGGTTTTCTCAGGTCGTGACTATTTTTTTCTTTAAACACAGTGACGATATTTTTTGTACGTTTTACAGTGTCATTGTACCAAAATGTGTTTCAATACAAATTTAAAAATTCGAGTGGCATGCCTCAGAAATTTAAAACTACGCCATCTATTGGAATCTATTTTAAATTATCCGCCCAAATAATCTTTCATCATCATCATCATCAGCCTATTAATGTTCCCACTGCTGGGACACAGGCCTCCTCTGTTTGAGAGGGAATGGGCCGTAATCCACCACGCGGGCCCAGTGCGGGTTGGTGGATGTCACATGTCTTCGAATTTTTGGTTCTAGGACATGCCGGTTTCCTCACGATGTTTTCCTTCACCGTTTTGAGAGCAGTGGTGAAGAAATAATTTACACAAAGTAAAGCGCGTGCCTGGGCTCGAACCCACGACCTACAACTTGTAAGTCGCGGCCGATACCACTGGGCCACCACTGCTCCAAATAATCTTTGAAATGTGAAAAAAGAGCCTAATATGCCATCATTTTGTGCTTAGGAGAGTTGATTAAACAATTTTTTTTTATGATCAATTCTAGAAAATGTTAATAGTACAAACAATTCAATTAATATTTGAACCAAATTTTGCTTTGTTAGCACCGGGACCCCGTGACCAAGTTATCAGTCACGTTCATAGGAATATGGAAAACACTATCTAATAGAACAGCTCCAAGCCACGTCTCATGATAAATAGAAAGCATTTCATTAAAAAAGAAACTGTGATTTGTACCTCATACAGAACCTTAGCGAAGTAAGTAGTTAGGTAGAGTTATAATGTCTAAGACTTATCAGAACTAACAGGAAACCAGTATGATTGCGCTTTATAAAATTTTCTGGGTTTGAAAATAATTTAGATCTAGTACAAACACGTCTGCAACACTATTGTTTCACTAGGTTAAAGTGGTCATATAGTAAAGCGGTTCCAGTTGATCCACTCTTTTGTGAAATCTGTTAGACAATGGTCGGATGACAAGCGGCTACCCGCCAGTTGTTCTACGAACAATGTGAACACTTTACAATGAATGTCAATGCTCAGTTGATGGGATTAACGTTGTTGCTCATTGCTGCACTGGCAATAAAACAAATAAAGGCTACCTTATATGGAAAGATCAATCTTGTCAGATGGTTCTGCGGCAGATTATTTGGACCAGACGTTAGCAAAGGGTACACGAAACAATCTTAACAGTAAGCGATTTGCTTCAAGGAGTAATTGCTCTGGCCTTTACAAGGCTTTTGATAAGGACTGAGAAAGCTTAAGGGCCTACATCCGCTTTAGTGCCGTAAAACGGTAACTTTCTAAAGCATACTCCTTAGTAACGACTAGGTTAAAAGGTTTGAAAAAAAAATGTATATTATTATTGTTTCATGTATATTATTTTTAACACATTTTACAGGTTTTTTCGTATAACAAATAGTTTTACTTTAAAAAAATAATTAACAACACTCTATTTTTTTGCTACTTTTGGGGACTCTTCCAAAACGACTTGGATGTTTAAAAATATTTTTACACAGAAAAATTTATGGCTGGAATTTCTTCATAACTAACATAGCATATGTAAATCAAATAATATTTTGCAAACAAAACTGTTCAAAAGGAGGTTCAATATTGATATTTTGGCGTTGAGCGGGCGCACGGCCATTACTGCGGGTGCGGGCGAGCCATTGGGGCGTATATAAAGTAGACCACCATGTCCATTATGTCATGACTTTACCTGAACATGGCTCGTGGGTGAGTACCAATTTACAGTTCTTTACTGTAACTGTGATTACAATTTGTTTCCAAGCCGGCAGTACTTCACTGTCTTGCTTTCTAAGCCAGAAAATAAAATACCAAAAGCTGGTTTCTGGAGAACTAAAAGATACCGTACTGGTACGTTTAAAGATGATTTGTGTTACGCTCTGTCCGCTGTGGTAGATGATACAATTGAGTTACAGTATGATAAATTGTTGCACACATAATTACTACAACTTTATTACATTACTATTCTACTAGTCATAGATTATACAGTTACTGTACATGGTAAGTATTTGATTATGACGGGAATAGGACCATGATTAATTTATAGACAACGGTGCATAAGGAATGGCCGGTTGAAATGTATTGATATCTACTTAACCAAAATATAATTTGAGTGACAAACCGCTGAGTTCACAAGTACAAAATTTGCATGAGAGTTCCTAGACCAAAGGTGTCGCCTAAAAATGGATTCATCCATCATCATCATCAGCCTATAGCAGTCCACTGCTGGACATAGGTCTCGCCAATTGCACGCTATTTGAATTCATCCCCTAACAGGTAAATCATCATCTGCCTAGCCTTTTCCCAACTATGTTGGGGTCGGCTTCCAGTCTAACCGGATTCAGCTGAGTACTAGTGTTTTACATGGAGCGACTGCCTATCTGACCTCCACAACCCAGTAACTGGGTAACACGGTACCCCTTGGCTAGACTGGTGTCAGATCTCAAGCGTCAGACTATTCGTAACGACTGTCAAAGATCTTCAAATGACAGCCGGGACCAACGGCTTAACGTGCTTTCCGAGGCACGGAGGAAACTCGGTATGTTGAAATGGTCACCCATCCATGGACCGACCTCGACAAGCGTTGCTTAACCTTAAAGATCGACCCGTGCGGCTGTTATTATTTAGCCACGAGCCCCTAACAGGTAAATACGGGATGATATTGTGTATACCGATAGCTAATCACATCGGGGGCACGGTTTACTAAAATAATATAGCACATTAATTTTAATCTTGTTACCTTCCACTGTTATACCTGGAAATATGTTAAGTTAACCACACCACAGAGAACCATAAACTTCGCAATTTTACCTCATATTTTCACTCAAATCCCAGATCAGGGATGCAGAATTATACTCACAACTTCCAAAGTAAAGGTCTAGCAGAACAAACGCAACACGCTTTCGAAACACAACTGTAATAATTTGCAAATAACATGTTGAATTTGACATGAAATTGGTGAATAAGCTTAGCAGTGTGGTTGTACGGCAAAATGGAGATAGAGAGTTATATTACAAAATAAATTAAAATATTTTAATAATATTTACACACACAACCTGTACATGTTTTGGGTTTTAGATTGAGCAAATTCCTCGAACATGAGGACGGAAATAGGTAAATTAAGTTTTCGCCGTAAGTATGTTGCCATTCATAACATGGGTTGGTAAACCACGAATTTCTTGGAAATCGTAAAAGTATGATAAAGAACAGTAGGTCGCGAGGCAGTGGATATTTATTTGTCAATATCTGCCAATAACTTGGCACCTAATTCCGTGATTAAAAATCGCGAGGCAATAGGTGACTATCTTACTATGCACACCTTTAGTAGTATAATAGTGGAATTGCCGTTTCTCTTGAAATATAAGCTTCTTTGTCAATCTTTACGAGGGGATGAGAAGTACCTACATATACTTTGCACTGGAAATTGCATTATGCTACTCACAGATATAAATCTAACTAGATAACGCAAGTCCCTCCAACTGTATGAAAACCAAGCGTGCCACTTTTCACAAAAATTTTAAAAACAAATTTACTTACCAATGAAAGAAAACATTTCCAACGCCTCGGGCAGCTTTATCTATAGGTACAGATTTTACAGCTCAATATGGCATAATTAGGAAGATATTTTTTCTAGATTTCGGTGGATTTCCGGTGCCGAATGTGAAATGAAAAGCTCAAAGTACGATCATTGATCGTAATTTTAATCCGTTTTTTGACAGGCGACGTACATACAATCAAGTCATCTAGTTAGATTTATATCTGCGATGTTGCTAATAGAACGTAGCGTTTTATAATACAGTATCCTGTTACACAATAGTCATTTATACTATAAAGTTATAAAAAAAAGAAACAACGACTAAAAATACACACGATACATAATAATCGGAGCATATTTTAATAAAATAATAAGCTTAATTGAGTTACGAGGTGGGTGGACCGTCGCGAATGAATGGAATGATTGATTGAATGAACGAGTGGACTTTGGGGAGCTCGGTCATTCATTTCCACTGTGTTATATTACCCGTGCATAATCGTGAGGAAAATTAACGATGAATTTTATGAACGCTGTCAAATATTTTATTCGTATTACGTGTAACGATGCTTCATATTTTAAACGGGTGATCTTCAATTGGGCTTATTCTTGTTGAAAATTTTATGACCGATTTTATGATCCTACTTTGTAAGGAAGAAAGTGATACAGTTATCGTTTGCTTCGATATTTTGTGTTTCATTCTAAGTTTATATTTTCATGTTCTCAAAGTATCTATTATAAAGACACTCGTGCTAGGTTTTATTCCAAAAATCTAACTACTATACGTAATAATTTAAAAATAAGAATTTAAATATGAGAAAGTGTCAAATTCAGTAGAATTTAATGCTAAAGTTTGACAGATTTATTTATTTTATTAGATTTATTTTTTGTGCCGTTTCCGTGAATATGTCCGTGGTGGCATCAAGAGTGGGCCCTATCAGAATATCAGTGCAGCGTTATTTGCTTTTTAATATCGTTGCACATGCTGAGATAAGAGCCTTTTTGGTCTCGCACGGGATTAGTTATTTTTATTTTTTATTATTGTGTGGGTCACAAATAAATAATTTTATTTATTTCTTTCTATTTACCAGCATGTAAAAGAAGAGTTTACCAAGTTCTCAACTACAAATTCGTTACCCCAACACACAGCAGCGTGAACAAAACCGCTTTTAAAACCGCGTCATTTAACCAGTGCAAAAGCCAATTGATAGTCCAAACAAGTCTATTAAACGCCGGCCAAAAAAAACAATCAGACCCGCTCTCAAACAAATCTAGCTGCAAAACGATTTGCAAAAACGAAAACGCATCAAGTATGCCAACATGGACCGTGGACGTTTTACACTAGTGCCGGACTATTCATCATTATTACCACAGAGTGCCGAGACGCTTTGGTGGCCTCTGCCAAAGTTGGAATTGTCAAAAATTCCCATAGGCCATACAAACCAAGTGTGTCGATTAGTGTCACTCATAATATAGCAGGGGTCCCGACGCTTAGAAAGAAAATTTCGGTTCAAATAAATATCACTAGACGGCATTGATTTGTTATTGTTTTGTGTGTTAAATTAACATTTTCTAGAATTGATCATAACATTTTTATGTTCTTGTTTAATTAACTCACATATCGTAAAAAAATGTGTAATATTGGGCTCTTAATTCACATTTCAAAGATTATCTGAATGGATAATTTAAAATAGATGCCAATAGATGGCGTGATTTTAAAATTCTGAGGCATTCTACTCGATTATTTATATTTTGTATTGTAACACATTTTGGTCCAAAGAAATTGTAAAAACTTGCAAAAAAAAATCGGCACTGTATTTAAAGACAAAAAAAAAACACGAACCGAGTAAACCCTTTTACTTGCAAGTGGCTGCTAACACCATCTATCGCCGTGGAACGGAGCCGAACGCGATCGATGACTTATAAAAATAATCAGTTTAATCAGACGAAATACGCTAGTTACGTTACGTCAGCACTGTTTCTATGTATGGAATGAGGCATTTGTATGCTAGTATTATACTATCTGTGCTGATAGTAATCAAAACTACCCGTGACAATTCTAAAGCAATGATAGCCGTAAACTGTGCTCAGCGCAATTTGCCCGGCCATTTCTATTATTTTACCCAACTTGTCTTAACCCGCGACGTATCCCACATGAAAGTGTTTTTTTCGGGATATAAATATTTATTTTCAACACTGAAAAAATCCTTCAATAGCCGGGATAGTGCCATAATATAGCATTCTATAAGTATCTATAAGAAATTTAGTATTTGGATCAGGGATTCCAGCGATTATGTTCTACAAACAAATTAAAAAAAAAACTTTACCTACCATATTAGTTACAGCGCTTTCTAGTGCCCAACGCTAAATCTAGCGCTTTTTGAAATCATATTATGGTAAACACATCAACTATTATTTATTCTGTGATGTGCGCAACAAAGAACGAATCACAATTTTTTTTAACTAGCTACACTTAAATGCTGCTATGTTTCTTATGTTGGTATCTTAGTCCATGAGTTGGGTTGGCAGCACTGATTCCTCGCTAACTATTTTGTAATTTGTAGCTAACTTCGTTTCACTTTCTATCGTTCCACAGTGTTTTATAATTTTCCGTCAGTTATTCTGAGTTGATTTTATGAGTTGTGTAGTGAAACGATGATAAAAATAGATGTGGCCTTATTAAAAAAAAAACAACAAACAATATTTTGTTTGAATTTGGCGACGAATACAGCGCTTTTTTGACAGCGACCATTTAGCACTTCTTAGCGCTTTTTTAAAGAGCTAACAGTGCATTTTTGCTTATACTAGTTGGTAGCACTGTTACATAGTATCACTATTCGCAGCCGACAAGGCGTTCCGTGCTCTGTGATTCTAAATCTGTTTGACACTGGTGTGAGGTGTCAAACTAAAACAAGACCACATCGGTATGTTCCCGTCCGTATTTTAGTATTTTCCCAGTGGCTCTCCTGTTTACGAAAGCTACAAATATTTGACGAACTACCGTCCGAAATGTTACGCCCTCATTATTACGAAATTAGTTGTTGTGTTGTTACTAAACTGGCTGTTTATTTTTGAGGGTCAATGAGTTGTTTTCTGGCTATTTTTAGACTGTTAGTAAAATAAACATGAGAGTCGTTTTGTAGCAACAGTTTTGAAGTTGGAATGTTTAATAACACCGCCTCCTTTTACCATTTGAATTTTACCGTGATTTTAATTTTAGGTTCGGATCTGCAGTTTTACGCATAATGTAGATAACTATCTAGTAAGAATTTACAGTTGAATAATAATAATTATATGTTTTTATTACTGTCCTTCAAAGTGTATCGATGGCAAATACAGTTTTTAGGGTTCCGTACCCAAATGGTAAAAACGGGACCCTATTACTAAGACACCACTGTCCGTCTGTCTGTTTGTCACCAGGCTGTATCTCATGAGCCGTGCGTGATAGATAGCCAGTTGAAATATTCACAGATGATGTATTTCTGTTGACGATAACAACAAATATGAAAAACAGAATAAAATAAATATTTATTAGCTCCCATACAACAAACATGGTATTTTTGCCGTTTTATGCGATAATGGTATAGAACTTTTCGTGTGCGAGTCCGACTCGCACTTGGCCGGTTTTTAAATGTTATGTCTGGCCCAGTATTCAGCTACGGATATTTAATTTTAATCAGAAAATATTTCGCATATCAGCTTTAGCCTGGCCAGTTTCACTTATTTTTGATAGAGCATTAAAAAAACTAAAATCTGAGTTAACTTAATAACCAGAATTTTCTTGCAAACTTACAATAATACACAACAGAAATCTGTGCCAAGCATGCCATGTAAAAAATATGATCAACAAAAAAATGCCGTGTTGGTACATTTGCTACAACTACTACACAGCGATAGCCTTATTTGTATTTATCTTTCCCACGGCAGACTTCTAGCAAAATATACAGACAGAAACATCTCTATCTAATCTCGGTGAGTCGAAGCCTGAGCCTCAATTTGCAAAAAGGTAGAAGTTTCCTCTCCATTTCGTCGCTTCATAAGATCGTGGGAGGAGACTGAGCTTATTTGTTCCGCGAAATATGTATGAAGAATAAAGGTTTGGCTACACAGAAGAAAACAATTTTTCTACATTTTTTAAATTGCTGCAAAAAATTTATTAAATTTTCGTAGAGTTCCATTTCCATTAATAAACTTGCTAAGCCCTGATTTTCAATTTCGTAGACTAAACTGACATTTGGGGGGTTGTCACTTTATCTTTACGTATAAATAGTGTCTTAGCCTGACTGTCCTGTGTGATCGAAAGTTGATCGATAATCGAAGTAGATCGAAAATGTAACTGTTTCACGGCAAACATTTTTTTTAAGAAACTAGTGGCCTGGACTAAATCTGGACTTCATTATATTGTTGATTTCATATTTTATGTGTATACTTTTATATTTACATATTATATATTATGTTTATATTCACAAAAAAAATATTTACACCAATTAGTAAAATTTTATTAAGGAGCCATGTGACATCGATTCAATGAATTACTTATGATTGAGCCTTACCTACAACACTATGCTCCGCGCTTGCAACATTTAAAAAAAAATTGGTCACTAGCAGCTGTTAGATTAGTCTACGAAATAAAAATCACATTATAGTATTATTTTGAATCGTTCTACAAAACTCAATGCTGTACAGCTTTGAAACCTCGTAGTAAAACTTATATTTGACACGGATAAAATAATAATAAAAAATAAAAGCTGGCCTTCATCGACACAAAAAAAAACAGTGACAGCCATTTTATCATACAAAAAGAAAACAATAATAAATAGCGTTTTCCAAATACATACTTTGACGTGAAGTGGCCAGTATTTTGAAATGAATACCAATAAAAAGGTCGCATACGGAAAAACGTATAGTCACAAAAAATCCACGTAAAATTGGAACCATATAACTGAGCCTTTACGAACAGAGATATAAAAAGATAAATGCGAATGAAGATGCAGTGGAATGAAGAAAAATAACGTACCGTGGGTTGCGGATGTGAAGGAGGGAACAAAATTGTTTTCTCGTTAATATACACGGATGACAGCATAGCTTTTACATAAATTTTATATCTGGTATAAAATGAAGCACAGAAAACATTTTCGTAATGACTGTACTCTCTTTGTTGATGGGAATTTCGTGCGAAATGATTTTAAAATGTATTGTTTCCTTGTTCATTTTGTTCTTAATTTGAGAACAATTCGAAAGCTTACGATTAATCTGACTGGATATTTTTTAATGCCAGCAAAATGTGTCAGTGCCAGTCCGTAGAATGCGGATGAAAAGTAATTTAAATTTTATATTCCGAGATCAGTTATTTTTTTTAAATCAACAATGATAAAGTACAGATGGATAAGGCACAAAAAATTCAACATAATTCTTCAATCATCACTCAATCATTATGAATTACAAATTTTTTCTATTACGCTCTACTCAGAGACCAGCTCACAATCCTGACATTATCCTATACAACAAATGAACAGCCCAACGCTCAACCATTCATCAAACTAATTTGACGTAAACTATCCAGCTAATTTACCCACAGAGGCTTACAGCAATTCTTCTAAATGGCCACACATAACGGCTACATCTTGGAATGTTCTATACCGACCGGTCATCAGTCAATGTCGGCGTGCTCTGCATAGTTGATACTGGCTGGCCATATTGCCCACCTGCGAATAGGGAAGGGCAAATAAAAACATTTTTTATATATGCAGAAGACATCATCGATCAAAGAAAAAAGATCGATGGTATTTTTTATTTAAGGTTTTTATTTATAAGTACACATTCTCGAAATATATTAATAAAATTAAAATTCAAAAAACTACAGACTCAATTTTCTATAATGTGTTCATGAAGATAGGCAATTAGACGCTGTACTAAGTAAGTTCATACAAAACAAAAACCGGCCAGGTGCGAGTCTGACACGCGCACAGAGGGTTCCGTATAAATAGCTACATTCATCAAAATAAATAGGTAATAGGCGTTCATAAACAATGAAAACATCAAACATTGCTCTGACGAAGGGAAAAAATTAACTTAACTAAAACTGATGTTCCCCCTACATCAATATGCAAAATTTTTACTTTTCCAAGTGTATTTTATAAGTTGGTCGACTATTACTTGTAAACTTGTAAAACCTACTTAGCTGTGACAGTTTTCCTTTAAATTTCGTTATATATACTACTGCTGTAAATTATTCACATATCCAATAGCAACCATTTAGCTGGCAGGAGGAGGGACACTTGACTCTAACAAAAATTAGCAATTTAAAGCTTAATTTTACGTAAACGGATCCCCGAATCGAAAAAATGGTTTTCACTGACCCGTAATATTTTTGAATGGCCTATCCAAAGTGGGCCTATCCACGGTGGGATAGACGAGAAAAAAAACATCCCCACTTACGTGTACAGGTGGTAAAATAAAAAAAAACGTAGTTTTATTTTAGCACTTTGTCGGCGTGATTAATATGTATATCCATGCCAAATTGTTGCTTTCTAGTTCTAAGAGTCACTGAGCTAAGCTGCGGACAGACGAACGCATAGACCGACATGGTGAAACAATAAGGATTTTTGATAAATCAAGACAAAAAAAATTACACAAAAATTTACGTCAATATTTATCGTTTAAGTCCTTTTTGGAAAATATCGACTACATAATTATTTTATGAACAAGTATCGATATTTTGAAATTTCGATATATATTTCGCCAAGTCTACCTGCAACCCTTATAACGTGGCCTGAGAGACCGAGATAGTTAGAATAATGAGGACTTGTGAGAGACGTTATTTTTAAAAAGTTTTATGCAACGTTTTCTAGATTTTAAAAGACGAATTTTGTGAGATATATTCTGCTGCTAGCTTTTATGTCTCTAGCATGGTTTCTTGTTCTATACATAGATTTTTCTTTATATAACTAGTAAAAATTTATCTCGTTCTAGTTTTTTCCATGATTTGTTTGTTTCTGAATCCATATTTCCTGAAATTATTTACCTTTTATAGATATAAACAATAAAAATCCCTGTATAAAATATTATTTTAGTTTATATAGATCAGATCGGATAATCAGAAGCAAGGAAATCTGACATCAGTCTTGCCAAGGTGTCAAATAAATAATAAACTTCCAGTGTTGCCAATAAATAATAAATTGTTCTTCTTCTTCGTCGTACCGAAAATCCAAAATTAAAATATATATTTGACCAAAATTCAGTCACGTCAACAGCGTTGTTATTTACCTTTTTCACCCCCGAAGAAAAAAGAGAGGTGTTTTAAGTTTGTGTTTGTCTGTGGCATCATAGCTCCTAAAGGGATGAACCCATTGTGATACCATTTTGTTTGTGGTGTTTTCGTAAGATATCGTGTCATATAATTACGTGTTCAATAGGTTGTCGATCAAAGCGTTTCTACTACTAGATAAATTATAAAGCATGAAATAAAAATGTGTCACGGGAATTTTTAGTTTTACGTGTTAAATTGTTTGTTGTTGTTGTTATGTTTCTGTATCAAAATGTGACACTGGATCCTGCACTAGGATACTCTGTGTCGCAGAATCCAGTATCTGTCGACAAATATGAATTACGATATGGTTTGTTAGATACAAATGCAACTGTTCTATTCACTTAACCAAACTAAATAGTAACTATATGTGTGTATGTCATGGTGAGTGTGTATGTTAATAGATAAATGTCAGTTTCAGAATTATTGAGTCCTAGTAGCCAATCGTGGACTTGTTTTTTGCTCCCAAACTTGGTCATGGGAAGAATTTTTAACTTTGCATTTATTTATTTTTCTATCATACAGATGTAATCATGTAAAACAATATGGCAATGGAAGCCTTTTCTTGTAAAAAATTTAACATGTTTTGTGCCATCTTCATCATCATCAGCCTGTTCCAAGTGCTGGGACACAGGCCTCCCTTCTGAGGGAATGGGCCGCAATCCGCCACACGGGCCCATTGCGGGTTGGTGGATGTCACATGTCTTCGACGTTTTGTTTCTAGGATATGCCGGTTTCCTCGCGATGTTTTTCCGTTTTGAGAGCAGTGGTGATGAGATAATTTACACAAAGTAAAGCGCCTGCCTGAGCTCGAATCCACGAACTATAACTTGTAAGTCGCGGCCGATACCACTGGGCCACTACTGCGCACTGTTTTGTGTAAGTAAAAGGAAATAGAAATAAAAATGCCGCCTACAATATACACATCAGTTATAACTGTTTGTAACTATGGCATTAAGTTCATCTAACTGTCACATTAGGCACTCAGCCAAAAAGTTATCGCGACTTTTGCATTATATTTTATTAGATTGTGCGGTTATCATTATCCTTTTAACACAATATTATATTAAAATACTTATAAACGAGCTTTGTTTTGATGGTTTTTTGGTTTGGTTTTCCTGACATTATCATCAAACGTTGGCGTTTATACGATATGGTCAGTTTTAGCTGGCCATATCATGAAATACAACCATGTTTTGAAATAGTCTGCCACATCATGAAGTGATCATCAAAATCTTTTTTTTTTTATATCACATAGGCCTACAGGGGCACTTATAAAACGTCGACAAAAGGTGCACGGTCCGGGTCTTTTCCTATGGAGAAGAACCGGCAAGAACACCATGGATTTGATCTGGCCACGACATATTTATAAACGTTTAAAAATAAATTGTTTTTTTTTTTAATTACTTCTTATTAATTCAACCCTGAATCTCAGAAATCTAATTAAAATACAACGACCAATGATTTCATATTGTGTACCCTATTCATCAGTTAACTCAAAAAATACTTGGTATCAAAAACCGTTTCAATCATAACGTATATATTATATGACCACTCGTCTTCTTTACTAAAAAAAAATACAACCAGCTTCCAATAAAAACACTACAAAGTAAAAAATAACTTCAATTTTGGAAGTCGGTGCGTTCCTGTTTTTGTTTCTTTGTTTATTGACACCGACTGCCGAAACTAGAGTTATTTTTTACTTTGTAGTGTTTTTAATTGGAAGTCGGTTGTATTTTTTGTAAAAACGTTCTTTATTTTTCACTTTTTAGTTGTGGTACATAATGTTCTAAAGGCTAGGTACCTATAATGCTCAAAATGATGCCAGAATAGATAAACCCAATAACATGAAACCTAAACAAAACCGGTGGAATGAGAGTATACCAGGGTGAATTGTTCACACCTGCGTACCCCTTAAGAGCGTATCAGTGTAATGTTATATTATGAAATGGTGTAAACAATAAATTGACATGTGATTCCAGCTATCCCGAGTGATTTTCCGTCATTTATTAAAGAGTTCTGATGTATATCTCCGAATTTCTTCATCAGATCTTCATGAAATTTAAATGGGACCACATGACAAGCACCAGCTTTCAAAATTAATAAAAGTATTAATTAATAAATCATTTATTAATTAATAAATCATCAATCAATTTTGATGATTTATTAATTAATAAATCATCAAAATCCACTCACCTAGTAAAAAGTTCTGAGGTAAAACCAATTAAAAAAAAACAGTCGAATAACCTCATAACCTCTTCCTTTTTGGGCAGTCGGTTAATCAACTTTTGTAAAAAACAGTTAAAAAGGCCAAACCAACTAACCTACAGTCAATATTGGTCAACTATTCTAGTCGATTTATCTGGACTTTGCCAGCCTGTGCTGCATTTAGATTGGCCATAAACCCACACCTTTTATGTTATTTTTAATTTTAGAACAAGACTTCAAAAAACTTAATTCAAAAAATCAAAAATCCCGACTGCTTCAAAAGCGAACTAAAAAGTCGGAAGCAAGGCATGCTGTGCAGTCGGATGATACATATTCGCCGGCTGGCAGACCAAAATCTGGTGTATCCTCCGCCTGCACAGCATGATTTTTTCCTTGTTTTCGACTTTTTAGTTCGCTTTTGAAGCAGTCGGGTTTTTTGATTTAACTTTTTTTATTTATAACTTTTTAGTTAGTTTTTTTTCGAATTAGTGAGTGTTATATATTTATGAAATCACCTCTTAAAACCCTTTATTTTGATACCCCACACAATGGGTTTGGAAGAAAAAAAGAATTTGGGCCACCACAATATGGCACCCAAAATCCGCCATTTTTCTATTGTCCAATTTTAATGTAGCCTATGACACTCGCAGGGTTAAGACGCATCGATTGACGTATGAATCATCAAAATCGGCCAACGCGTTTGGTCTCTGGAACGCCATATAAGAACAAACATACATACATACAAACATACATACTTCCATACATACACACATAGACTGATAATAAACACATTACCCTCCTTTGGCAGTCGGGTAAAAATACATGAATAATTCAGCTCACAACTACCAGTACTTACTAGCCCGTAACACGCGCCCTCTATTCAGTCGATTCCAGCGACGTGGCAGCCATGTTGTGACGTATGTTCGTGCCATAGACAAGTGCGATTCATTCAAGTCAACCGCTACGAAACCGAGTGTCTTTGCTCTGATGAATGAAGCTGAGTGAACGGGAGAGTGGGCGCTAGCTTGGTACAGTTGCATCAAAGTTTTATTGGAAGGGACAACTTTAGATTGCGTGCGGATTTTATAAAGTTGTCGACACTGGAAGTGTTTTAGCTTGCCTTTTGAACTAGGAATAATAGAACAGCGGGGTGTAATTCTAAGATCGATATTTGAAATCTGTATAGAAAACCGTCAATCTCCGGGAATTGACACTGGCATTCTACAGCGTTTCATTCGGAAAAACCGGCCAAGTGCGTGTTGGACTTCACACATTTAGGGTTCCGTACCAAATAAAAAATATATAAGTATTTTTTGTAAAATATACGTAATAATAAACATTATCACCAAATTTCAAGTACCTTGATCTATGAGAAGTTAAAAAACACTGATAAAGACATACGACGGACGGACAGACGGACACGTGAGGCGTTTCACGGCTTCGTTTGGACCCATCGGGTACGGAACCCTAAAAATTTTACATGCTCGACTCAAAGGGAAGTTGTCAATAACCTCATCGAGTCGAGATTTTTGACAATAGACGCTTTGAGTGGCGTTGAGTAGAGTTGAAGATTTTTTCGTGGAAATTACTTAGAAAATGGGGGTGAAATTCATTTAGTTTTTGGAGAGCTGTTTTTCTAATTTTGCGTTCTCGTGCTTGATTTTATTTTAATAACTGATTTGAAGTAAGATGGACATATATATATTTATTCTGAATTAAAAATAGGCAAAGTAATAAAACGAAGTAAAGATTCAGATAAGTTTTTTTTTATAAATATTCTACCTATAAAAATAAAATGCGTTTTGATTACCCTAGGGTTTATGGTATATAAAGGATTATTTTAAACTGAAAATCCATTACCTGTTCAGTTAATTACTTGTTGGTATAATTACCGCCGTAATGGAACGATGAGGAATTAATATTTCAATTAATTCAATATACATTCTATCCTATGCTCCATATGCCTTCGGGAATTAGTTTAGTTACAAGGAATATTAAAGTGATGCGGATGCTTGTATGCACGGAGTAAATATTAAAGCAATATTGGTTTTCACTAACTAGGAATCAACGAATACCTAAATATGTATTCACAGGATTTTCAACTCTCGGTGTTGAGTCGAGCGTTAAAAATCGTATCTTTATTAAGACATTCTTTTAGGTGTAGCTTAGAAATGTTTTTGTAGATGATCCTATCTAATTTGGCTTAGTGCTTGTTCATAATAGCATTTATATCTACGCACCTAAGACTCAAGTTCAGGGCAACTTTTCACGCAAAAAATGTCACCTTCAGTAGGGCTCAACCAAATACATTGTTTATTTGCAGCCCCAAGTCCCATAAAGTTTGATATATTGTACCGTTATCAGGATATTAAAGTTTATGCCTCTTAGAGATATTAATAGCCCCTGTGTGCGACTACAATGCTCTCTAAATACCAAGTAAAGGGCAGGTCCCATGTGGGACAGGGGCCTTGACATCGACACACATGGCGGGATTTTTAACCAAAAAATAGAGATTTTTCTTCATGTTAATAACGTCGATCTAAATAGTACCTTCTACAGGTATTCTTTTTGAAACTTTAGGTACCCGCAGATGAAGTAGGTTGGTGGCACAATAAAAGTCTGATGGAGTTAGATAGGTAGGTACTCACGATTGAATTAAATGGTTCAGTACACAAAACACGTACTAAATATTATATATTAATATGTTATTATTAATTTAATAATATTTATATATATACATACAAAACTTTCAGTGGACCTCTTCTTGAATATGAACAATTTTACTCCACACTGGTGCGGGTGCCTACACTTATGTATGGAAGTGAAGGTTAGATGTGGCAAAAAAGACATGACATTAGGGGGAATGCAGTAGAAATGCGCCCCTTGCGAAGTATGTGTGGTGTAACTTTGTGGTTGACAACGATGTGGTTTAAAAGAAGATGTAGTGACTACAATTGAAAAGAGTATGTTAAGATGGTTTGGCCATGTTGAGAGGATGAATGAAACGTGACTAACGAAAGGTATTTACAAGGCAGACGTGAATGGAAACGCCGGGAGGGGACGCCCTAGAAAGACATACATAGACCTTATAGGTGATGTTCTTCAAAAAGGCCAAATGCGCAGTACTTATAACCGGCGTGCGTGTAAGACTAGATGTATGAATGTGAGTGAAGCAAAATAAATATGTAAGGAACGTAGCAGGTTCCGTTCTGTAGTTTCTGCCTACCTCCATGGCAAAAAGGGGGGAGTTTATGTATGTATGTATTTTACTCTACAGTAGTTTTTTTCATATTTCGGCTATTGTTCCATAGTGAATGTTGTTTATATTCATTGGTAATTTCATCTCATGCAGATTGGCAACGAATTAAAAGTCAGTCTGTATTTAAGCGAAAGAGTTTATGAAAGTCTTACATAAATCAGCATCTATGGCTGTTGGTACGTTTTGCGGATTTTTGAACAATCAATTTCTTTAATAACCTGTACCTATTTGACTAGCTTGTCTTTTATCTACAATAGAGGAACCTTTGCTTTGATTTCTCATAAACAGTTAATAATTACTTATCACAATCATTGTCTATGTGATACAGATACCAGTTAAAAGACATCCATTTAAACAAATAAAATAAAATTATCGACCCAATCCTATATTCTTTCAGGAATAATGTCTAAGGCAGGCGACCAGCTCTCCCGTCCACGTAGTGTTATAGATGTCGAGGGCACCCGTGCGGTACTTAATGACCGCACGTTTTGATCCTACGAGCGAATCGATACCATCTTGTGGTGTCATTCGCTTATTATTGGTGAAATTGGAAGACTCAGTAGTTTTTACAAGCTTTTATTTGATTTGCAATTTATGTATGGTAATTTAAAAGCAGTTATCCTCCATATATTTAGATGAAATTATGCATACACGTTTAGTTTGAATGACAATGCATGGCTAACTAAGTGACGTCATTCTAAATCCAATATGGCGGACGGCCCAAGATGACGGACTAGTTATTTTTTGTGTACTGCCATGATATGGGTATCTAATGAAAGGGTTTGCTGAGATGAATACAAAAAAAAATTGTTATATTTTTTTATTATTAATTATGTAGCTGCCGTCGTCGTTGTAGTACTGCCCCCAACTTACGAAAATGAGAAAGTTTAGATGGATGTATGTTTGTTATTCAATCACGCCAAAATGGCTGGACTGATATGGATGAAATTTGGCACAGGGATAGTTAATAGTCTGGCATAGCACATAGACACATTTTATCGCGGTATAACGTTCCCTCGGGATATAACAAAACTGCTTCAAGGCCTACTGAACTAAGCCAAATTGCTGAAACTGATTAAGACAAATTCCAGTAACAGCCTTGAAATTGTAATTATAATCCTACAAGATTTCACCTATGGTATCGGTACGGTACTTATCTTATATCCTCTTCCAAGTTATGAGCTACCTGTGCGCCAAATTTTGTCCTAATTGATGGGTGATTGATTACCAGTTACCAACAAATCTAAGACATCTACAAACTTTCACATTATTTTATATTACACTAACTTCTGTCCGCTGCTTCGCCCGCGTATAAATCCTCCCAAGGGAATATATCCTATGTCCTTCCCAGGGTCTCAAAGTATATCCATGCCAAATTTCATTTTAATCAGTTCTGTAGATCCAGAGATTACCCCCTACAAACTCACAAACTTTACCTCTTTATAATATTAGTGCAGACTAGCTTCTGCTTAGGGCTTCGCCCAGGTCGTAAGTGTTTTTTTATTCCAAGGGAACAGTAAACCATATATAAAGGAATTGCTCTTTGATTTTTTTCTAGAAGACATCGAGAGAAGGGCTATCGCTTAGGGAGTGTGGGAGAGAGTTCCAGAGGTTCACTCAGTTACAGAGAAGTAGGCTGAAAATAAAGCGGATGCACAAGTTCTGCTATCGCTCGAATTTGTTAGGAGTACCTCCGTTGCATCTTGAAAACAGACATTTAGTCTATGAGCGGTAGAACAAAAAAATGAGCAAGAATTATTTTAGTGGTAAAATGGTAAAAAATTTTGGCGACGTTTAAGAGACTGCAAGTGTTGAGGAGACCTTCTTACTCACATCAGCAATAAGAACATCCCAAGAGAGGTTAGTGTCTATATGGACGCCCAAGTTTTTCGCGCTTTTGGAGTAATATATGGGCACTGGGTTATACATTACTGGCGGAAGAGACTGGGGATCCAATAGATTGAGCATGTATCTGCCACTAATAATGAGCGCTTGAGATTTAGGGTTTTTTTCTTTGGGTTCAGGAGGAGTCCAGTTGTTGATATTTTCAAGGTCATCATTGATGGCAGCCACAGACACGGCGAGTGCACCCTCTTTAAAATGGCGATATATCTGCAAGTCGTCTGCATAGAGATGAAAGTTAGAAGTTAACCTGGTTCCTTCCGAAAACACAACCATAACTATTATTTATTTATTTAACCCACTTTATGTCACAAATACCAATACAACCTTGGCTCTTAAACTAGAAAGTCCTGTTTCGCAAGAGCCAGGCGCCTCAATATACAGGGAATATTATTCAAAAGAAGCGGGATAGTCAGACTAAAGACACCTCTACACTCTTTTATGAAGCAATTTTAAAATTTTGTGTGTGTGTGCTATATATATCTGGAGAGCTTTAAAAGTTATTACGCCGGCAGAAGCGAGCTTGTCGCACTAAATTTATATTTGATCGTCCGATACGAGTTGCCTGCTCTAAATTTTATTATAATTCCTATCTGGAGTTGAAGATAGTGATTTATATTAAAGTTTACTTTTGTGTTTCTTGGGTATAAGACATATTTTAAACGAAAGGTGAGGCGTACAGCCAAGAAGCGGAATTCCCTGCCGGGTTCCATATTGCCTGATAGCTGCAATCTGGGGTCTTTTCTGAGTGATCAGGGGCCCAAGACAAGTGACATTATATCATCGAAAGCGTGGCGATAGCGATTGTCAAGGACGCAAAATTGTATTAAGGTTACACTAGTCGATCATTCTTCCATACAAACGTAGTCTGGCGATAACTCCTCTGTTTGACGATGTACGTTCAAAATATAAAATGATATCAATTTGTCTCATCATTATCTAGCCCTGTATGGAAACAAAAAAGTAAAAAAAAGGTAAATATTTGAAAGTTATGAGCGTCGAAAGTTCCATATTTCAACACTAATTTTAACGCATCTTTGGGCAAAAATAAATACCATAAGAAGCAAGAAAATTGCAAAACGGCCTCCATACAGGGATAGATTTGTAATTCAACAATGCGAATAATTTTATTTTGGAAATATACATTTAGTAGTTTTTTCTTGATATCTAGACTCCCAAAGGTCTTTTTATAATATTTCGCGCGCTCGTTTTCGTTTTAAATGATCATCCATTTCGATAAAAATTTGCAAAAGTGCTTATTCGTACGCGACCCAGCTTCTTACTGCTCATCAGAGCATCTATTTCTTTAACACGTGTTGTGATGAGATAGCATGCATTTTAACCTCATGCACAAAATAGTTCGTGTCGTCGACTAGGGGAACCTTAACAAGCGATATTGAAAAATCAATCAATCCCTCAATCCCTTACATTTTGTTTGACATTTCGACTATAGCCTTCGCTGACATCGAATGCCACTTGTATTTCTAGCCGCAAATGCTTTCCATCTTCTAACACCTCATCTCGTACCAGCATTTAAATTATTTCTTAGTAATAGTACGAGTAGATACAAAGTTTTTTGACTACAATTTTATTTTTTGGCAAATACCATAAAAGAAAAGTTTTCTTAATTTAAATATTTTATTAGCAAACTATTTAAATAGTACTACAACTACCAATTCTTTTGCAGTTGATAATGAAACACGTTAAGCACTGTTTTAAACTATTCTATTTTCTGCTAAATGGCTTCGGTCGTATGTTTGAAACGGACGATTAGACAGTAAGCTCAGTAGCCTCACAAAAAGTCGGATGTTAGTGTTCCACTTAAGAGAGAAGTACAAAGTAACAAGGCGTTAATGTCGTCCGCAGACCTATTACTGTTGCACTAACGATAGGATTGGAACAAAGATATAGCACTGTAGTACAGTGATATTTAGGGCCGATTGCTTAATAGTCAGCTTTTATCTGAGGAATAAAAATATACTAATATTATAAAGAGGAAAGGAGATTGCCCATACACAGGCCCCTTATGAGGTATCGTGTCTGCGATTTCAATATAATACAAAAATATAATTTATTTTTTGTATTATTTTCCATCCGTGTCCTTTACTTTATATGTACAGACAACAACAGATCTTGTTCCTTCACTTGGACATTTGTATGCACCTTATTGCATTGTAATAAGGGTCATTTCAAGAATAGAAACATCGTTATATCTCGTGAACCCCGCAAAATAAATAAAAAATGTTTTCTAATTATGAATAAAACATGTTTGTCCTACAATATGCAAACAAATTCATCAAGATACAACCAATTTTTCAAAGGGGCCCAAGTTCCCTTACAAAATGGGCATTCTCCTTTGTATTTTTAATTTTGTATGTAACGAATAAACTTAAAAACAACTGGACCGATTTCAAAAATTATTTCACCGTTGGGAAGCTACACTATCCCCGGGTGACATAGGGGCCTTTTTAACAGACATTACCAAAAAGGAGGAGGTTCTATGTTCAACTGCTTGCTTGCTTTTTTTTATTTTATTTTTTTATTTATGAACACCGATATCTCCGTCAATTGTGGACCGATTTTGAAAATTCTTTTATTATTTAAAAGAGTATGTTCCGAAATCGGTTCCATTTTTTTTGGTGAAGATCTGATGAAGAACTTCGACGATATACAGCAGGACTCTTCAATAAATAACGGCAAATCTCTCGGGATTGCTGCAATCGCATGTCTGTTTATTGTTTATACCATTTCATAACATAACATCAAGCCAGTACGCTCTTAAGGGGTACGCAGATCTCTCATTTCACCGGTTATGTTAAATTTTCATGATATTCGGGTAATATATTCTGGCGTTATAGTTACCTTACTAAAAAACTTGCCTATTAGGTAGGTACAACTAAAAAGTGAAAAATAAAAAAACTTTTTTGCAAAAAAATACTACCGACTTCCAAATAAAAAACTACAAAGTGAAAGTTAACTTTATTTTTTGAAGAAGATTTTTGGAAGTCGGTGTCTTTTGTAGGTACAATTTTTTGCGTTATGGACATCGATCTTTTTTGCAAAAAAGTTATTTTTTATCCCTGTGTTCTCACGGCAACGGAACAACGCAGGTGAAACTGCGAGGCATCCGCTAGTAGTAAATAATTATGTCCAGCACAGTTTAATTCTTACATAAAAAATACTGACTATTAAAAAATCCGCTCTCAAACATAATATGGCATCTACAATTTAAAATGTTGCTTTCTAATACATTGCCTATTCCATTTAGGGAATATAGGCATGCGCTATATATGTTTTGTTCACGCTATACACCATAAAAATCCATTAATTGTCGTATTAAATAAACCTATTAACAAAATTAAAATCATAATTTCTCTATTCGTAGCGTAGTGCTACGCGGCTACGCTGCTACGCTCGTAGCATAGAACGATGCGTAGCAAACTCGTAGCTGCATGAATGTAATCAAATTAACCGTTTGCGTATCGACACTACCGTGTAAATTTTGAAACCACTTTTTTATTCTGTACATTGACTCTCTAGTTTGTTTAGAATAAAAAGAGTATAAAAATGCGATCTAAAATATATGTTTTTATTTGAACCGTTTAGCCAATATTTATTTTCAGTGTAGTTGCACAAAGAGTGGGCGTTTACGACATAAATTCAATTAACATTTCAGTGGCTGATAGTTTTTATTATAGTTATATTTGCAAAGTCACATTTCACAAGTAATGCGTGGTTAATGGATTACTGACAAAAGTGTACTATTATTTAACATCAAATCATACCAAAATAATTTTATTAAAATCAAGCTAAAATCGGTACATTGTCAGCATCAAAAATTACCAAAGACAGTTTCCTAAACCACCCGTCATCACTTCCTAGTGTTTTCAGTGTCACATGGTTAGAATAAGTTTAATGTATACTTAGGACCGATTGTTCAATAGTCTGATAACTTTTATCTGAGGAATAAAAATGGCCGTTTGACATATTTTCTATACAAAAGCTGTCAAACTGCCATTTTTATTCCTCATTTAAAAGTTATATGACCATTGAAAAATCGGCCCTTAGTAATAAATGTTGGATGCCATAAGTTCTCACATAATTTAATAGATTTGTCCTTTTCTGGAGAGACACATAGTTTAATTGTTATGTACCTTTAATGTAATCATTAAAAAAAACTGAAAGCAATCGTGTTTTCTTTGAAAATTTTACCCATAGTTAAGTGTATTGGCAAGTTAGACTTTCTTAACACTCCATAAATGTAGATTGTAACTTGCAAATTGCGATTGAAATGCAAAATTGTTCTTTGTAGCCAAGAAGAGAAGAAATAATTTAAATAATATGGAGTTGTTTCGTATACAGGAGTATTTGCATTACAAATGTGCGAGTATTTGCAGATACTTTACCTTCATATTACCCTTAGCACTCTTAAGGTAAACATACATTCGTGAAGTCATATTGATTTCCCTGCTTCACTGTTTTTGTGTTTATTTTTTGCTTTCTTTATAGTGCGGCTAAGGAGTGGAATTCTCTATCGCAGTCTTTATTTTCTGATAGCTGAACCTATGGGTTCTTAATTTTTGTCTTTTTCAATTCAGACGATTTACAGTCCAGTTCTTGTTAGTAACCAATACTTATAAAACTAGTGTTAGTAAAAGGTACATTCCAAATCAAATAAACATTTATAAAATATTGGGTTGTTTTTTTTTTATTAATATTTTGTTTATATTTTGTTTTTTTTTGTTTTTTTAGTCAAGAGTGAATGTGTTACTTCTAGGCAAGCGTGCTTTACCGTCAACCATAACTTACCACTACTTAAGGTAGTGGTCAAAAGCGTACCTATCAACATCTACACTAATAAACTGCCGAGCAATTAAAAAGTTCCACCCACAAAATGCCGACAAACACCTTAATATCTCCTAAGACATAGAACCTAGCTTCATAAATTAAAAATTATAATTAAATCTATTTTATTATGCAAACTTAAACTCTTTTAAATACTGGTCTTTTTGAAGCCATGGATAAAAAAAGTAGAAAAACAAAATTTTGGGGTTTGAAAGTTTCGGAATACATTTGTTTCGTTTTTTGTTTTGCTTTTGATTTCATCCTTGTTTCACCGTTGTGAAATAATTTTTAAATTGTAAAGTCTTATGGCTCTCGTACCCATAAATCATGCCTCTATCACCCGAGGATTGTACGAGAATCATCACTATGGTGGAATTGGGGACCAGCCAAAGAAATACGGCCAGAATAATGGGCGTGACACATACTACTGTCTGACGAGTGATCCAAAGGTTTAGGGAGACTGGATCAAAACTGAGAAGACCAGGTACTGGCAAGCCAAGGTGCACAACAGTCCGAGAAGATCGTTTCATTGCGGCAGCCATGTTAAGAAATCGACATCAGAGGGGAGTTGCAGTTCAACAACCACTTCTGGAAGTTCGAAGGGAGCCAATAAGCGAGTGGACAGTCAGGAAACGTCTTGCCGAAAGAGGGTAGAAGCATTACAGGCCAGCAAATGACCCAAAACTGGAACGGCATCATAAAGTTGCCCGATTGCGATACGCCCGCGAGCATACAGAATAGGGTGAGGACGAATAGGGCAGAGTGATGTTCTCTAATGAGTAAAGATTTATGCTGTACCATCATGATGGGAGGAAAAGAGTATACCGACGACCAGGAGAACGTTTTGCACAAGCATATTTTGAAGAAAAGGTGTCACACGGCGGAGGTACCGTTCACGTGTGGGCTGGTATCTCTGCAGAGGGTCGAACAGCGTTAGCTCCAATCGAGAACGGGATCCTAACTGCTGTGAGATTATCAATGAACATGCTGGTCCGTTTTTGGCCAATATGGGCGACAATGCAGTGTTCATGCACGATAATGCACGGGCCCACACTGCTCAAGTTCTAAATGAGTATCTTCAGGACGTAGGTATCCACAAAATGGAGTGGCCAGCAAGGAACCTCGATTTGAATCCTATTGAGCATGCTTTGGAAGAGTTTGACAGACGTGTGAGAAAACGAGTTCCACCTCCAATTACTCTTCGTGACTTGAATTACGCGCTCATCGAATAATGGGAGAACATTCGTCAGCATATGCTGAGGAATCTGGTATTCAGCATGCCCAATCGCGTAGAAGCTGTATTGAGAGCACATGGAGGAAACACCAAGTACTGA
This sequence comes from Orthosia gothica, assembly GCA_949775005.1. Lineage (NCBI taxonomy): Eukaryota > Metazoa > Arthropoda > Insecta > Lepidoptera > Noctuidae > Orthosia > Orthosia gothica. Next base: position 21,461,150 of record OX459046.1, on the reverse strand, counting down.
GTTATCAAAACCTACGTTTACACCTAATAAAACCTACTTAGAGATTTGGTTTTATTTGCCAAATGGCCCTAATTTTTTAAAACATTTAATTAAAAATTTGAACACAAGATTTACGATTTTAGTTGTTAATATTCTGATGCGCTGTTAAATGCACTTCAATATTGCAGACGGCGTCATTAAGCTAGCCTTTCCCTTTTAGGAGTAATTTGGTGCTATGTCACTGGAACTTTTTATTTGCTCGCGAGTTAAAAAGAGGAAATATTTGATTGTTTAAAAAATTGTTTGTAATGGATAAACTCACAAACTATTTAATCGATGGAAAAAACTCATTCATCCAACTAATTCATCATTTCACTCGTCCCGAGATTATTGTAGACATAAAAAGGGGGGGAGGTGTTTATATTACTAATATGTAGTAGGAGGGTAAATTGCATTTCTTACGAAGCAATCTTCAATGAGCTATTACAAAATGATATTCCATACTACTCGAAAAATTATTATCTCTCAAATAACTCTTAAGGCGAATTTCATTATAGTATTCTTAAAGAGCAATTCCGTAGGAAGTATGATATAAACTACGTAGTATTTTACGAGAAAACCAAAGGAAGCAGATTTTACTATTAAAAATACTTTTTATATCAACAGACACTGGTGTCTGGAAAGTTTTTATGACTACAAAAGTATAGTATTACGCTTCTGCTAACCGAGGAATCCAGGCCAAGCACTCGTATTTTAAATGAAAACATCACGCGTTCTTAAGAACACTTTGTCATTTTAATTCTTACTGTTATTAATATAAAGTTTGTTAATTTTAGTGCACTGAAGTGTGATATCAATTATTTATACTACGTAAATATTTTTGGGTCTAATATTTTGGTCGCGAGTGTATTTTTTTTTGTAACATTTTACACTCAGTGGTAAATTGCAGGGGTTAATTTTATGTCTTCTATTTTGGGCACATAGCGTGTGCGTGGGTAATAATAATGTACTAAAACATTGTTTTATTTATAGTGTGTGCATGAGCGTTCGTGGAAAATTTAAAGTTATTCAAAGCAATCGTAACATGCGTGCATGCAGCGCTTTCATGCTTGTGTTGTCATATATATGAATAAAACAGCGGTGCCGGTGACTTCAGTGTCGTCACGTCATGAATACCTAGTACATACATAAATGTTCAGTTCTATACTAATATATATTATGTAAAGAGGTTAAGTTTGTGAGGTTGTAGGGGGTAATCTCTGGATCTACTGAACCGATTTAGATGAAATTTGGAATGGAGATAGTTTGAGACCCTGGGAAGGACATATAATAGTTTGTATTCCCTTGGGATGATAAAACACTTTTTACGCGGGTTTAGCCACGGACAGAAGCTAGTCTTATAAATTTTGACAATCGTTTGTACGTTATTATTAAAATTTTGAACGGTTTAAGAAGGAACGGAATCAAGAATTAGAAATTGAGAATTTGTTAAACTCTAAATAAGCCTGAAAACCAGGCAAACTTTGGACCGGTTTCTAAATTGTGTTTTTTAATGTTTTCCGGCTAGAGTCAGACAAATACTTAAATTAAATTCTAAAATCGACTGTAAAGTTATTAATGTAGTGTTTGGCATGTGATTTACTTCAAATTCTTAATTCAGAATCCGACCATAAGTTGGTGGTAGTAGGTGAGATAGTGGTTTAACGCGAATCTATCGATAATAATTAAAACCGGCCAAGTGCGAGTTGGACTCGCGCACTAAGGGTTCCGTACCATTATCGTAAAAAACGGAAAAAAAGTTTGTTGTATGGGAGGCCCACTTAAATATTAATTTTATTCAGTTTTTAGTATTTGTTGTTATAACGGCAACAGAAATACATCATCTGTGAAAATTTCAACTGTCTAGCTATCACCGTTCATGAGATACAGCCTGGTGACAGACAGACAGACAGACAGACGGACCGCGAACTCTTAGTAATAGGGTCCCGTTTTTACCCTTTGGGTACGGAACCCTAAAAACAAAAAAAATGTGTGTTACTAATTAAATATCATTATATAATATCGTATCGTATATATAGTATCGTATTTTATTCCTTTGTTGTATTATTCTGTCGCCCAAATTAAGTCTGGCACACTTGCAGTCTGTCTGTTCAGAAAATAAAATACACAGCTCAAATCAAAAGAATAGCGATGCTCAGTTAATTCAACTAGTTTGCGGAAAGCCTGTAGGCATCGTATTAAAAATACAGAACATCATGAAAAACATATTATTTTATTCACGAGGTTTCTAGGACGTTTTTAATTTATGAAATTAAGATTTCCCGGGAGTCTGTGTTTCGCCCGCGGATATATTTTGTAGATGTTTTACTGTTTTCTGTTATGCTAGGGTAGTATAGTATGTTAGTAAGTAAGGTGTGTTGAATCTATTTCTGTTCAGTACTACTGAATTATAAAGCAGTTATCCTCCACCGATTAAGATTTAATTTTGCATACACGTTTAGTTTGGATGACAATGCATGGTTATCTAAGTGAAGTATTTTAAATCCAATATGGCGGACGGCCCATGATGGCGGACTAGTTATTTTTTGTGCACTGCCATGATATGGGTATCAAATGAAAGGGATTGGTGAGAAGAATACAAAAAAAGCTTGTTTTAAAGAAAGATGTTTCAATGAACAATTTTATTTAAGTTTTCTGTTGTTCTAGAGTAGTATCAAGAGCTTTTGACTAAATAATAACAGCGAGCGTCGATCTTCAAGATTAATAAAAGCTTACCGAGGTCGGTCCGTGGATGGGTACCTAGTCATCATATACCGGGACTGCTATGTAGAACGTTGATCGTCCTTTCAAGTAGTCGGAGGCCAGAAAATCTGAAAACCAATCTTTCCAAGAGGTACCGTTTACTGAGTTGTGGGCATCTGATAAGCAGTTCCATTTAAAATACTGGTATTCAGCTGCTAAGACTGGAAGCCGACCCCAGTAAAATATAATTAGGAAAAGGCAGGCTGATCGTTTGTCGTACTAGGGTAATAAGCATGTTAAGAGGTATATTGCTCGGTCAAGACAACTGAGCACCCGAAATGACAAACGAACCCACACCCCGGTACCCGCGCGGCGCCCCGCGTTCTCCTCGTGAGCCAATAGGACCGATCTTGACCGAGCTATAAGTTGTGTGGTACCCACATGCGATGCGGTGTTGCAGCACCTATTAATAATGTGAGTAACCTTATTATGTTTGAGCAAGGTAAACACGAAACTGTGAACTAGTTTTCATTTGTATTTAAAATATAGAATTAATCAATATATGTGCCTATTATAAGTACATCACTGTGTAACTTCTAACCACAAAGCATTTTCATCATATAATAGAATCACTGAGTTTCACATTTTGAGATATACAAAGAGCTAAGAGCTCATGCAAGGAGGCTGCAACTGCATAGCTCATGTATTTATTCATAAAATCACATAACAGACCACAATAGGATCGGCTTGAGATGTTTTAGGTACAAATGAGTAAATGTGAACTATGATAGAGGATGATGTACCGTACTTTTATAATGTGGGAAGGTGTGGTTGTATCTACATGCAACTTCGTCTTCTTGCACGACCGTCCAGCATTTGCAGCCATGTTGACAATCTACAAGAACAATGTATGGGTATGCCACATCTGAACGTTAAGTCACGTGGTCAGACCATACAAAAAGAAGGCGTTAACGATTGTAGAAAGAGATTCGATGCGAAACGTTTGTAACTTGGCTAGGGGGGCAGTTCTCTAGCTATGCGCTGACTATATTTACGGTATACTAGAATGAATTAATTCTTTTATTGCATTTCTATTTTAACACCCGGTTTCTGAATTAAAAAGATCGTGTCCATCTTTAATTGCACAGGCGTTTTTTTTACGCTAATATAGAGATTGACAAACACTCAACTTTAAATTGGGCGAACGGTTGGCGCAGTGGTTGAGCGATTGACTGCTGCGCTGCGTGTCGCGGGTTCGATTCCCGCACGGAAAAAAAATTTGTATGACCTACAGATAGTTGTTCCGGCTCTGGGTGTTTGTGTATGTGAGTTCATATGTTTGTAAACGCACCCACGATACAGGAAGAAATTCCTAGTGTGGGGCAATGTTCTAAAAAAAAAAAAAAGTACTTAATTTAGAAACCTTGTTGATCACCATCTTTTTCTTCTTCTTTTTTTGTGAGGATGTGGCCACCTCTGGTGTCAGAGATAATTGAGTCGCCTCTGGGAACCCCACAGGCCTCTGACTTGCCTATTTTAGACTTACATTGCTATATAAGTCCAGGTTTCCTCACGATGTTTTCCTTCACCTTAGCCTGTGACGTCCAAGATAAACTTATAAAGCACATATGAATTTGAAAAAATCACATTGGTACTTGCCCAGATTTGAACCCACGACCTCAAGCACGAGAGGTAAGGTGCTAGCCATTGGGCCACCATGACATTGGTCACCATGATGTTAGTTTTCAACGAGATTGGGAAGAAGAAGGTTATCTAGGGGACCACAATAGATCCCAATGGGTCGAAGTGCCTGAGTTATATCTGGGCCCTTTCACAAGATAAGATAATGTTAAATCATTATTATTGTGATAACCTTCAGTTTTAGAAGTAGGTGGTGCAGGCAGCGTCATCAATAACTGGGCACCCCTCACTTATTGAAATATCCTAAAAAAAGGGGCTAAACAGTTTATCATGCCTAACGAATTGTAACGAAAAATAAAATTAAAAGTATAATTTTAGAATTCCAGGGTGGTGTTTGTAATTCTCGGAATAATTCTGTGCGTCCTTTAAATGGACTGTAATTTTATTCCTCCCATGTTGTATTCTAATGGTGGTCGAACCTTTGAGTCCCATTAGAAGGGATTCGAGAGTTCAAATTGCGACCCATGGTAATTATTCTAAGTCGTTATTGCTAGAATTAATTAACATAATATATCGTTTGAAATCGATCCCTTCTTTGTTAGAACAGATATTTAGAAGCAGCACATGAATTGTTTCTTTTCCAAGATAAGTCAAAAATGCTTTTTTAGAAACCGCGGGTTTTTAATTAATCTTTATTTTTAAATAAAGCTAGTTTTTAATGGAAGTCGAGTCAGTGGTGGCCCAGTGGTATCGGCCGCGACTTACAAGTTGTAGGTCGTGGGTTCGAACCCAGGCTGGCGCTTCACTTTGTGTAAATTATTTCTTCACCACTGCTCTCAAAACGGTGTAGGAAAACATCGTGAGGAAACCGGCATGTTTTAGAACCAAAAATACGAAGACATGTGACATCCACCAACCCGCACCTGGCCCGCGTGGTGGATTACGGCCCATTCCCTCTCACAGAAAGGAGGCCTGTGTCCCAGCAGTGGGAACATTAATAGGCTGATGATGTGAATGGAAGTCGACGGTTTTTTCTTGGACCGATGACCTGATGATGGCCTCGAGAGTCCACTGGATACGAAAACTACGAAACCGCTCGATGGCAGCGCTTGAGAGTAGCCTATGTTTAATAGTGAACGCTTTTTGGGTGAAATGATGACGTTTTTTAAGCATAAAATCTAGTTAGTTACTTTCAAAATTGATTGTTTCTTTTAAAAAAAGAATAATCGAAACCAACTAATTCCTTCATCTTCCTGCCTAGGGTTTTACGGCACCGGAAACCCGGGTCGAGTATACCCAGGCATTCAAGGTTTTGCAAAACCGGGTATTTTTTGAAGAAAAACCGGGTACACTGGCATTACCATTTTGCTAATAAAATACCGCGTATATGCCGTGTTCATTTAAATTATGTCGAATAATCATTGCGATATTATTAAGTTAAGTAAATAAATGTTAAATGTCCAAAAAAATATGTTATGTCAAAAAGTGAAGCACATTTATGCTAAATAAAAACATTAAATATCAATTAGGTAAATGACAAATAAATTCAACCATGTTTTACAACCTATGCATGCAAAAAATTACAAAATTTGACGTTGAAACAGACATACACATTTTTTTTGTTGTTTTAAAAATAGTTTTAAATCACATAATTTATCAAGATCACTGCACATACTTATTAAAATTTATATATTTCATAATTCTAAAGAAATAGGTATCTTGTACATAAAAAAAACCGGTACCCGGTACCCGAAAACCCTCTTACTGCCCCTGTCCCATTTTACTTGTGGTCGGCGCAACACGTTTTCAAATAAAGTCCTGAAACAATACGAACAGATTTACAAACAAACTTAGGAATTGCTTCTATTTCTCTCGACTAGAAAAAATATAAATGACTTGTAAACTGATTGGTGAGCATTCAAGCCCACATATGCACCTCTTAAGAAGGAGGAGCCGATCCTTGAAACTACATGTGAAAATGAAAACGCAATAAAAAGTTAGGTGTTTGTACTTTAAATACGAACAGATGTAATATTAACTTACGATTACAAACAAACTTAGGAATCGCTTCTATTTCTCACAACTAGAAACAAGGCAAATGACTTGTAAACTCTTACCTCATTGGTGAGCATTCAAGCCCACATATGCACCTCATAAGGTGGACGAGACGATGCTTGAAAATACATGTGAAAATGAAAATGCTATAAAAAGTTAGGTGTTTGTACCTTAAATAAGAACATGTCTTTGAAGCGTAATTTGTTTGCATTAAAAACATTTTGTTTTGTATTTATTGTTATTAAGCGTTTACTGAGTTAGTTCCCAAACTTGTGAAAACAATGGTTGTTCATATGAACTAGAAATTAGTTGTGGATAAATTATATTAAACTATGACAAAATCGTTCCATCGGTCCTTGTCCGGTCCGGTGGACCGATGACCTAGTGAAGGTTGCGGGGATCCGCTGGATGCGGGATGCACGGGAGCGGTAAATGTGGCGACACTTGGGGGAGGCCTTTGTCCAGCAGTGGACGTCTGTCGGGTGATATGATGATGATGACAAAACAGAATATTTGTTGTAAATACTAACTGAATAACTGTAAAATTATTCGTAAAAAAACACGTTGGTTTTTAACGTTAGTTAGTTAGTTGGCATTTTCACGAAAAATCCGTACTTAAAACGCAAATAAATCCCGATTTGCCAATAAAATGAATATTTGTTTAGCCTAATATATTAATAGCCCGTAAGTGATACAATTATATTGTTTGTTACCTCATGTGTCTTCGAACGTCGGTAATTTTTCGATTACATTAGTCGATTACTCGGTTCGTATGATCGCTATACAGGGTATCGATTATTACCGACAGCATTTTTATTTAAAACGGTAATAGTCTGACGAGTCTCCGTAAAAGTCGCCTAGTGTATGTTAAGTGTTAATAAATTAATAGGAGTAATTGTGTTATAAATTTTACCAGTAGGTTTTTCCGGGTCGACCTTTTTGTATATTTCGGACAAAATTCTAAATTCCAGACTGGCTCCTGAGAAACCCTAGACAAATAAACTCAATAGTAGTTAGGTTGTCTTGGAGATGAAAATATTACCCTTAGCTCAGCTGTCGCATATTGAAGCAGACGTTTAATTTCAACCTCGCTATGTAACTAATTACATAAAATAAATAACAACACTCACTGTGTTTGCGTTGCGTCGGATTTGCTATGAAAACGCGAGTGCCACGTCCCTAATGCCGAGTCAACACAATAAGCAGACATATCTCGGTATTACTATTATCTTTTGTGTTTATTTAACAAAATTACTGTTGAGCTTAAAACAGGACTTATGTTCTGTTGTCATCAGAAAGTTTATATCAAGGGAAGGCGGAGTAGCTGTATTTATTTGTGGTTATAATTACCTATGTTCTCGTTTGTATGAAAAGCATTGCCCAAATTAGAAGCTTCTTGTATTATAAAACCGGGCAAGTGCGTGTCGAACTTAGCACATTTAGGGTTCCGTATCAAATGTAGAATACCTCCTGTGCTAATCTGATTTATCAATATATATTAGTAATTTTTAGTAAATAAAACGTTTTTACAAAAATACAACCAACTTCCAAATTAAAACACTACAAACTGAAAATATGTTCCTGTTTTCCTTTCTTCGTTTTTTGACACCGACTTCCGTAATTTAAGTAATTTTTCACTTTTTAGTGTTTTTATTTGGAAATCGGTTGTATTTTATTGTAAAAATGTTTTTTATTTTTCACTTTTTAGTTGTGGTACATAATGGACCAGTTCTATAGGATAGGTACCTATAATGCCCGAAGTAACGCCAGAATAGATTAACCGAATAACATGAAACTTAAACCAAATCGGTGGAATGAGAGTATACCAGGTTGAACTGTTCACACCTGCGCACCCCTTTCGAGCGTACCAGTGAGATGTTATGATATGAAATGGTAAACAATAAACAGACATGCGATTGCAGCTACCCCGAGTGATTTGCTGTTATTTATTGAAGAGTTCTGATGTATATCTCCGAAGTTGTTCATCAGATCTTAATGAAATTGAAATGGGACCACACGACAATCACAAGCTTTGAAATAAAATAAGAATCATCAAAATCGGTTCACCCAGTAAAAAGTTCTGAGGTAACCCACAAAATAAAAAAAATGCAATCGAATTGATAACCTCCTCCTTATTGGGAAGTCGGTTAAATAAACGTAATAATAAAAAATTTCACCAAATTTCAAGTTCATAGGTCAAAGGGAAGTTAAAAAATTCTTCGGCACGAAAATTAAAAAAAAAACTGAATTTAGTGGTTCTCATTATTCCTCGGTATTTAATCATTTTAAAACAAAGAATACAGTATTTTACTACACGAGCTCTAAACACCGATACCTCGATCTACTCGATGTTTCAAGAATCTTGATGACCCTTTTTGAATTTGAAGACTGTAGCTCCAACCGTTTGGCTGTAAAATCCGTGTGACAGACGACAGACAGGCGAACACGTTAGTGACAGCAATAGGGGTCCGTTTGAACCCTTCGGGTACGGAACCCTAAAAATCTAAATACTCGTAGTAACAAGAACTCAATATTATATTGACAAACCTAAAGCTTGACACAAACCTAAACTCCCCCAAGCGTCGCCGCATTGACCGGTCCCTTGCGTCTCGCAACCAGCGGATCCCCGCAACCTTCACCAGGTCATCGGTCCACCTGGCGGGAGGCCTTCCAACGCAACGTCTTCCCGTTCGCGATCGCCGCTCCAGAACCTTTCTGCCCCATCGGCCATCCGTTCTGCGAGCAATGTGCCCTGCCCACGATGCAACGTTCAAGATGCTTGTCATATGTATTTTAAGTTCCAGGCTTCCGTAGCGTAGATTCGTATCTTTTTATGATGATCTTTTGCCCAAGTTACGTACAAAATACCTTCAGTATCATGCAAATGAGGGTTATATCTTACTAATATCTACTATGACCACCTAAACTCAATGCAACGAGCGAAAGGGCGCCGAAAAAAAGTGCATATTTTTCGTCATGTGTGTTATGTTCATGGTTTTCGGGGTCGCTAATAACTAATATATGGGGTCCAAACCAAATCCAAGATGGTGCTGACGAAAATTCGAAATCTTTTCTTTAGTGGTGGAATATGGTGTCGAAACAACCGGCCGCGACTTACAATTTTTAGGTCGTGGGTTCGATCCCGGACAGGCGCTTTACTTTGTGTAAATTATTTCATCACGACTGCTCTCAAAACGGTGAAGGAAAACATCGTGAGGAAACCAGCATGTCTTAGAACTAAAAATTCGAAGACATGTGACATTCACCAACATGCACTGGGCCCGTGTGGTGGATTACGGACCATTCTCTCTCCCAGAGAGAAGGCCTACCACACAACGGACCAAATGCGAGTCAAAGTGCGAAAAAGGGGTCCGTATAGCCTATCCTATGGTGTCGAAATCAAAATCCAAGATGGCGTCGACGAAAATTTGACAACTTTTCGTCATGGGTATCATTTTAACTACCCACACATTAGTATGCGTACTCTGCTGAGTCCTTGAGTCTATATTACTAAACTAAATTCAGTTATAATAAACGTGACGAGACTCAATGTGGAAGTTTTGACGATTCTGACTACTTGAATGTGAAATGAACGTTAATTCGAGGCCTTTATGATGTTGTAGAGCAATTAGTTGTTTTATCTTAATTAGGGGTAAAGTTAGAAGTGTGAGAAGGTAAAGGTGACAGTTTTAGTGGTGTTACTAGTAATAATTTATCATAGATAATTTGTTATCATTCATTTTTGCATTCTGTGCCAATAGGATGTGTGCGATTTCTGTGGCACTTAATTATTTTTCTTTCTTTCTTTATTAATGCAAAGAAACATATATTAAAATAAAAAATATAGAAAAATGTTACTTTTCAAAAAACCTTTACAAAGTGTTTAATTATTTAATATCAAACGAATAAAGGCATGCATAATTTATAAAAAAGTGTGGCACTGATTTGACGTACTGTACATTTTTCCACACTTGGGTCTTTAGCACATGGAACGATGATGATAACGTAAACAAATTTGATACCAAAATAAATTTTAGTTCTAAAAACTAAAAAACACGATTTAATGGTAAATTGAACTAAAAAGTTGCTTATCCTGAAAATCCTGGTAAGGATAATGGGACAAACTATTGAAATAATTGCATTGTCATCGGTCGTTGATAAGTGTGCAAATTTTCAAATCAATCCGACGTTTTGAAGGTGTTGAAAATCACGTTCAAAGATTCCGTTACATAAATTTATAGATACATACATACCAAGCTGATAAAAGCGTGTTAAAAACAAAAGTATTCTAGAATAGAGTAATTATTTATTATCACTTACTTTGTTTGGGTTTTCCGCGGGTATAGAACCCGCATACTAAACTACAAAGCGATCAGCTGTTGCGCCTAAAAAGCCGTTGAAAAAGCATTCCTTTCTCCCTTTGAAGTGTCTCCCTTGTTTATAAAAAAAAAGTAACCAACCCGAAAAGAATAGCAAATAAATCATTTTCTTTCCACCGATCAAAGAAACAAATTACTGACTCAGTGGTACGTCACTAATGTAACATTACAATAATAGCGGTGTGCAAGTCTTCAGTCGCAGTTTTCTTTGGATATCTTAATCCCGGAGATATAAAATTGGTTCGGTTTTAAATAAAAGTAAAAAGACACTATTATTATTATTTTATTTTTATAGTAAGTTAAATGTTGCAGCCACGGAGTAGTTGCAAATTATCTGTACAGCAAAGTAAACCAAACAACGTCAAGGTGTCGTAAGTGAAAATGTTATTAAAATTATGCGCAGAACATTTTATACCAACATTGCAAACCTTTTAACTTTAAACGTGTCATAATGTAATAATAGCTGTCTGAAAGAATTTATCGATTAATTTGCCTTTGCTCTTTCCTTATCAATTTATTTGTACCTGGGCGCTCGAGCTCTGCTCGGGTGAAAATTGAGAAAAGACGTTTTCTAAAAATTAAACCTAGCCAGATCGATTTATCGCCCCCGAATCTCCCTGCATGCTAAATTTCATGTAAATCTTTGGAGCCGTTACCGATATTTAGATTATGTATATATATATACAAGAATTGCGTTTAAAGGTAGGTATTAGATTTTTATTCATTATTTTTATTTCATTTTATCTTTCCTTCTCTCATCGCTAAAAATGGTCCTATAAAGAAACTCTACCATAAAAGGTGGAACTGCTCCTCCAGTTTCAAATTGGGTTCTTCGTGCTTCATAGAATGTACGAGGAGCTCGTGGCTTTTTATTTAACAGCCGCAAGGGTCGATCTTCAGGGTTAAGCAACGCTTGGCGAGGTCAGTCCGTGGATGGGTGACCATCTTAACATACAACGTTAAGTCGTTAGTCCCGGCTGCTATCTTACAACAGTCCGGCTGAGGGGTATCGTGTTTCCCAGTTACTGGGTTGTGGTGTACAGATAGGCAGTCGCTAAATGTAAAATACTGGTACTTAGCTGAATTCAGTTATACTGGAAGCCGACCCCAAACACAGTTAGGAAAAGGCTTAGCAGATTGATTGTGCTTCATACAACGTGTCGTCATCACAAAACCTATTTCCTTACAAAGGAAATAGGTTAGCTGACTTTTCCTTACAATAAAACACAAAGTCACGTCAGTTTACCCACAAATGTAGGTAAATAAATCCATAATCCAAACAAACATAAAACAAATCTAACAATATCCCACGACCGATTTACTACAAAATCGTAAAACAAAAAGACGGTTTCCGAAACCTTCGATATCTCCATGTCTATTGCGAGTTATCTTGCACGATTGTGACATATCCTTAGAGATACGGTGTGATTTAAAATACAGGCGACAGGTCCCGAGGGCAGCTCTCGACACCTCGTGTCAGGACGAGAAAAAGTCTATTTGTGGTGTCGTATGTGTGGTTTCGAATCGAGTTGTGAGTTTGTGTTGTTTTGTATTGATGGGGAATTGGTTCAGATGGTGGTGCTGTAATTACACAATAACAATGTGTTCTTTTATCGTTTTTTTTTTTGAAGTTTTAGGGTTTTTATCCTTTTAAGGCATGTCAGCTCCATCTTAACCTAACCTAATTTAATCAATAATAAAATCAATATCAAAAAGCTTTACTACCGACACAATGTCATGACATAAACAATTCTACAGAGTATATATTTTACTGTATGATCTGTGTATTTAATTTTCGTTTGATGTTCTGTTGAAAAGGTTGTGATTAGAGAGAATGGTTGTTGGTAGCAGTGCTACCCCACCAACCAAGAGGTGTCTCCTGGTTGAACTTTTTTTTAAATTTTTTATCCAATTACGTGTGTTTATCATATTTATTCATAAAAGGACCTCCTAATAATGAAGTAATAATTAGAAAAACATCCACATGGCAACAACAGAAAACATGAAAAAAATACACGAAGGTAACACAATGCTGACCCACAGTGGAGGCTTACGGGATTCGTCCATATTCTGACGCATTGGCCTTTTTAATGAGGCCATAAAGCATCGTTAGTAATTCTCGCTATGCGGTGGTATCGATGACTCGCTCGCCTGAAGGGCAGGCTCCTCATTATTCGTTTTTTCGAGGAAGCAGCGAGGAAGCACCCGATACAGCGACCTATAAAGCGCTTAATTGTAGAGCACTTCACTTGTCCCTGATTTTTTATAATGATCCGTTTTTTGATAGTGATTTAATTAAGGACCTAAAGAGTGACTTTTTTACTTTGTCTACCTTAATAATTGTTATATTCTATGAGTATGTTACATAATAATTTTATTTTTATATCTGTAACTTAATTATTATTTTTTTCTTTTCAGGTAAGTCCTGCTTGTCCTCGTTGTTGCCACCTTGAATTATATGTAAGTAAATATAACAGTACCTAACTTGTAGATTCGTAAATTCTACACAAAACCATTTTTTTATAAAAGCTCCTTACGACCAAAGAATTTGCTAGCCAGTAAACAGAACCAAAAAAAAAAAACACTTTTTCAAATATCGAACACAAACAGCTATAAACAACTAATCGGGCAATTTTTCACTAGCCCGCTCACCCAGACTTCGCACGTAATTTCATTATTCTAGACTCTAGAAAGTGAAAATAGACCAACAACAGACCTGCTGTTTACTAGGCTTGCACCGTAGAACAAATAGGTAGTCCATACGTCAGTATAGCAAGCGTGAGGCCAATTTGGAAGCCAGCCAATGAGCGCACGTTCTCGATAACTGAATATGCAAGTGGACACAACTGACATTAGGGCTGTCACTAACGTCATGTTCTAGATAACTCAATCACATTTAGAGAGCTTTTACAGCGGGAATTTTAGAAAAGGTGATTTTTTTATGCGAGGTTGGGTATTGCAATAACTGGTATAAGAGACCCCTGAATCTAGCTTAACATATGGCGGATATTGTGGTAACCGGCAGGCTTATTACGTATATCTTGCAAGAGCAAAACGATAGCGATCAAACGCTTTATGTCATAAAAGTCGGAATTACCTGAAGTGTAGGTATGGTAGGTCCTACAAAACCGTTTGCTAATCGCTCGCTGTTTGTCAAATGTAATTATTTAAAAAAAAACCGCCAACAACTCTGAAACTTCTGTATGGAAGAGCAATTATTGCGCAAAAATCGCTAACTGAACATGCAAGTGGACACAACTGATATTAGGGATGTCATTGACGTTAGTTTTTAGGTAACTGTATTACGTTTAAAGAGCTTAGTGTTCACGACTTTTATCGTGGTTTCGAACATGTTACCAAACAGCTTTGCTACATTCCGATTTGAAATTTGTAGCCGCCGAAACAATATCAGACCGAAAAGATATTCCAACTTAGTTTCATTTTTAACTTTGAATGGCTGGATATCTGCAAAAACTGATTTGTCGGTGACCTTTTAACATGAGATAGGCTGGCTGGCTGCAACCCACTCACATAAAAATATCATCTACCAATTAACTTTCACAACCCACAACTTCTGTAAAGAAACTAGTTTTCTTTCTACACAGTACATAGACATTCTAGTTGAGAAGGCATCAAACTAAAATTAAAGCCACTCCCACGATTTCTTTGTATTCTTAGGTAGGTAAAGACAAACTTATCTTGCGAGTTACTATAGCACCGTATTTATCTAGATAAAATTATCTGCCTTCTAAGTTTAGGATGTGGAATCCAAAGTTATTCAAAGAAACATTAGTAACATAACCTGGTATTACGATAACAATCATATCGTATAAAACAATCTAAGTTCTGATGCCATAAAATCACAAATAAGAAGAAAAGGTAAAAGCAATTCTATCTATTCAAAACCTCTTTGTTTCGTATCCACATTAGCGCTACAATTTGGGCAGTACGAAGTTTAGAGTCGTCCAAAACTTATGCACTTAGATAAACTGCCGCGCAATGGGCGGGACGCAGCCTATTTTGTTAGTAACATGTTAGTAAAAATGTCACCTGAGCACAATTACAATTAGCTCCTGTGTTCCTCTCGGCTCCTGAGAGTATGTACTACAAAAATAGAGTGTTTATTTAACATTGAAACTATTGGTTTAGTCGTGTGACACAAATATTCAATGTACAATATCATCAAAATGGTTACCTGACAGCCGAAGGAGGGTAATGTGTTTATCAGTCTATGTAGGTATGTATGAATATATGTATGTATGTATGTTTGTTCCTAGAGGCCAAATCAAGCAAAATAAAGGGTTTGAAGAGGTGAGTTCTAAAATATATAAAACTTATATGTTTAAATATACCTAATTCTAAAAAAAATAACTAAATTGTTGTAATTAAAAAAAAGTAAAAAAATAACGAAAAAAGCTCGACTGCTTAAAAAGCGAACTAAAAAGACGTATACAAGAAGAAAATCATGGTATTATTATTATTCTTCAGTCTTTTTAGTTCGCTTTTTAAGCAGTCGAGTTTTTTGATTTTTTTAATTACCTTTTTTTTGCTATGGTGTTTTAATTCTTGTGGAGTATCCAATTCATGCATATGTCGGAACATTAGCCAGAATACACAAAAATACCTATTGTGATGTTCATTTTATTAGCAAAGCAGTAAGGTGCTGACAAATCTTGTATCAATATTCTTAACACTGTTTTCTTTCAAGTCTTTTCTGTCCTACTCTTGCGCAAATGCCTCTAGCCACTCCTTTCACCTTACACGAGCCCTCGCTTCCTCTTTCCACATTTCAGAAACCCACACTTCTACCTTCCATTTTTTTTATTTCATCTTAGTTAGTTTACTTCATGTTTATCGCTGTCTTTTTCAATAGCTGCAAACTATCTAAACAATTTACCTAAACCTAGATAAATTTCGACCAACTTGAAACTAAATTGACATCCAATATTGCGCTTCTGCTACGTTTTAGCAGGTCACGCTTCCGTGAACGAGCTGCAGCTTGTCTAATTCATACTCTTAGGTCGGTAACTATTGTCTCTTGATTTCTGAACTGGAGCAAACTCCGGGCAATAGTTATTAGCTGAGTACATACATTTAGTAGATGTCTCCGAGGCTCCAATTTATAGATGCTTGCTTGCCTAACTTCAGATTGTTGTCTGAATTTGATTAAGTGATAGTTTGATTTGTATGTCGTTTGGTCCCGTTTGGTTTTGGAGTTTATCTCAAATCTGTGACAGTTTACCGTTTCATGATTTATGGAGGATTTAAGCTATCGGAGGCGTATGTAAAGCTGTGATTTTCAGTCCAGAATTTTCTTAAGTCTGCCAAGCCTTGCTGTTGTTGGGGTTGACTTTTTACCTGCATCTTTGGTATATGCCTGAGTATATGTACCTAATGTAATAGCTACATCACACTTCACACTAATATTATAAAGGCAAACTTTTGTGAATGTGTGTGTTTGTATGTCTGTTACTTCTTCGCGCTGAAAACAACTGGACAGATCTGGATAAAATTTGGCATAGACATAGATTATAGTCAGGTATAGCACACAGGATACTTTTATTATCCCGGGAATATGTTCGTCCGGAATAGTTTTCAACTTTCACGTGGGCGTAGCAGCTGGCAGAATCTAGTATCTTGATAAATCCACTTACTAGTTTTTTTTTGTAATTATTTATTTTATAAAGGAATAGCACAAGTACAGGACGGCATCTGAAAACCAACAGTAAAAGGTGAAACTATTACAACAAAGGCTCACCAAACTATTTGCGTTACTAAAATAGAACACAAACCAATAAAAACTACAAAAACCTATTCCGTATGAATCGTTCTATTTGCTTATATTTGACACAGTGTAGGTATTTCAACTGCGGATTTGTTAGGCTGGGACTCAGCTCTGGGGGTTGGCTTAACGCGACAGTCAATCTTTTGAGTTTATTTTATTTACTCGCCTGTCCGCCAAACGGTAGCCATTTTGCATTTTTATCTAGGTCTCTCTCTGTTGGAAATAAAATCAGTCTTTGTGGAGTTTTTTTATAATATTTTTGATATTTTTATGCATAACTGGCTTTTTTAGGGTTCCGTACCCAAAGGGTAAAAACGGGACCCTATTACTAAGACTCCGCGGTCCGTCTGTCTGTCTGTCTGTCTGTCTGTCTGTCTGTCTGTCACCAGGCTGTATCTCATGAACCGTGATAGCTAGACAGTTGAAATTTTCACAGATGATGTATTTCTGTTGCCGCTATAACAACAAATACTAAAAACAGAAAAAAAAAATATTTAAGGGGGGCTCCCATACAACAAACGTGATTTTTGTGTCGTTTTCTGCGATAATGGTACGGAACCCTTCGTGCGCGAGTCCGACTCGCACTTAGCCGGTTTTTGTTGAATTGAACTTAGACAGCAACGTAACAATGATTATTTTCTTCTAATTAATAGAAAGTAAAGTATAGATATCTCAAACAACTCCATGTAAATTCAAACATCCTATTCTCTCACATAATTTAATATTTTTAACGGAATTTATAAAATATATAATGTATATTATATAATAAAACAACATATATATAATATATTGTTTTATTTGCATCTTTCGTTGCAAATAAAAGAATGATCGTGACCAAACAAAAGAGAGCATTTCGTAAGAAGTCTTTGCAAAAGAGAGCTTTCTCAAATATAGAAATAATTTATGAAAATTAAATTGGCAATGCAAGGCATTATATATTTTATGTGAAGAAAAAGATAGCAGAGAAATATGGTTTCACCGAAATCGCATAAGATGCTATAAATCACACAAAATATTAAGTGTGATCTCGATTTTCTATTAATAGTTTAATTCTTTTGCTTACGCATTAACTTCGAGCAAACAGGTTCTCCACGTTTCAAAAGTCACTGCTGCAGTAAATCAATACAAGATACTAAAATACCCAAAAAAGTATTGGTTTCATCTCCTTTCCCAGTTTTGGGTATCTTGTTTTACATAATTTCTTTAATCTGTGGCATCCTCTACACATTCATGTGACGTCAGCCTTATATGGGACGATTTGCGGTCGTGGCGTGGCTGTGGTGTAGTAGCGGCGTGGCGAGCTTCCAGCGACGACGACTTACGACACACATTACTGTCGAAGCCACACTTGCTGTGATCATTTGAGGCCTCTTGGCGAGCAGTGTTGCTTAGAATGTTCGTAAAAATCTCTAAATGTTCCTAGAGAGAATATCGTTTTTGGCTTGCGTTTGGATCGTTGATGTACTCAGTTCAGTTTGCTGTGCATTAACAAAAACAAGCAAGTCTTTTCATATAAACAGTATACGCTTTTATAACAAGTTGCCAAAGTCAGTTATAGAACTGACCGATGGAAAGTTCAAAAACTATATCAAACGTGTCCTTGTTAAAAAAGCATATTATAAAATTAAGGATTACGTTGAAGATAAAAATTTTGGCTTTAGCTCCGTCTGCGCATGCGGCTTCCCTGGTAACTCATAAACGGCACAAATATGTGGTTGTCTCTAACTATTCTCAATCTCATTAATTCTTTGTTTTTTTTTTCCTTCTTTTGATTATTCTTTTTACAATGGTTTTCAATCATCTTCATAGCCCTTTGCTAAGAATAGTTACAGCACTGATAACAATATTTGTGCCACATGTTAGATTTAGTCTTTTTTTATTTTACTTTTGTATAGATTCCTTTACCGATTGTTTTGTAAATATGTGAACATTGTAGGCCTTCTAGATGCTTGTTAACATTTGTTAACTTTTTAACTCGTTCTATTTTCTTTTGTTTAAATAATATGTAATCTTTTTTTTTTGTTTTTCTTACGACTTATGTGTCCTGTACTTACTTATGTCGGGCCTACGTTGTCCCCACATATCTAAGTACCAATGCTGTAACAAGGAAATATTGTAAAACCATACCACACATATCTAAGTACTAATGCTGTAACAAGGAAATATTGTATAACCAAACCATTTTTTAAAAGAATAACCATGGAGTTTCTTGCCGGTTCTTCTCCATAGGAAACGACCAACCCGAACCGTGCACCTTTTGTCGACGAATTATAAGTGCCCATGTAGGCCTATATGAAATAAAAAAAAATATTTTGATTTTGTGTGGTGTATGAAATAGTTCAGAAATGTATTGTTTATTTATTAGTGTCATTGATGTTGGGCTTGAATTTTAAGATATTTTTTCGTGTTCTCTGTTAGTATTTTTAGAGCCCGAAACGGTTAATGTTTATGACTCAAACCTATTTGTATGTGGCGCACACATTTGACCGATATTTTCGAATAATATTTTATTCATTATCACAAGTTCAACGTATTATCACAAGCTCAAAGATAAATTACATCGCTTTTATTTTTAGTTCTGTGAGTTAGGATACATATTGTAACTATTGCTATATCGGCTGTTTCAGAAGCAACACCTGTTTTAAGACATACCCGTGCTTACGTAAAGCTGTTTAAATTCTTCATTTAATATAAACTAAAAGTGAAGCAATCTTCGAAGTAAAATTTACTATGAATTTCTTCTGGCAACATGCAGTCGTTATCAGTAATTTCACTGCGTTTGTGTTGGCACTAGCTGCTTTGATCTACGGAGTGACATCATGGTGTATCATACAAAAATTTCGGCATTACAGAAACTATGTGATTCTTAACCCCATCTTATCATACTTCATACGCTATTTAATTGTGTTATTAATCATAACGACGAAAACAAATAATTTTAGCGTGTCTGAAAACTTGACTACTCCCCTTTGCTTTCTATTAGATTATTTAACTACAACGAAGAATCATTGGTTGGTAATGATTAGTCATATGTATTATATTGACATTGTTAAAGTATTCCGTTCGAATGTCCAAAGAAGATATTTATTTAGTGGAATCTTTGGTTGGGGCTTGCCTATAATAACGCATATTGTTACAATTTTTTTATCGTATTATTTTTCTGGTTTACTTATGACATCTAAGTCTTATTCAAAGCTGCATTTTGTGATAAATTGTATAATGACACATGCTGATCAAATTATACCCGTGACAGTAAACTGTTGTTTATACTTAATAATTGTATTTTCACTTTGTCGTAGTTTAAACACGGTCGCACATACAGCCTAGCGAGCATGGGCGTACCCAAGACATTTGTGACATGACATGATAAATTATGTCATATCTTACAATTTGTCTTAAATGCTAGCACGGGTCAAACATGTGACATATTTTAAAGGGGCAACATGCCTTTCTTGTTGCTGCCCGGCGAGCACGGCCTACTGTGACATGGCTTGAGTCACACATTTCATCGCAGTTTGGGCGATAACGCCATTTTGTCCTAAATAGGTACTAGCACTGGCGGCGTGAGAAAATTTCCTGACGTTTGTTTGGGACTCATCGGGTCTTAATTGCTAATACGGGCGCACCCATTTTGTCACAAATGTCACATTTTGACAGATGATTTAGAAAAATGTATCACTTTCGTTCGGAGGTGGTGATAAAATTTTATAGTTGAAAAAAATATATTTGCCTTCTAATTACGGCACCAAATGGTAATAAATTCATTTAGTGTGTATGGTGAATTGGTGATCAATGCTTATTAATTAATTAAAATGTTACAAGATTATTAATTAATTTTATATTATTACTTTTTCATAATTGTATTTTTTTTTATTGTTGTTCTTATTTTAACTATGATTATTTTTTTTAAATTATTTTCTTTTATACCATATTCTTCTTGCTTTCTACATTTTTAAATGTTTCTTAAATAAAATCCCCAAAAAACATTTAAAATATAAAAAATAGGGGCCCACCGGTATTGGTCCAAGCTATTATATTTTTTAGAAATTATTAAAGTAATCAAACAAACAAAGAAAAATAAAGTGTGCATAAGTCTATGGTCGTGGGTCAAATATTAATTTATTCCCAACAAAATTAAAAAGTTGTTCAGCTGTATGAACGGCATACTTTTTTACGTATTATTTTATTTGGTCGTCTATTCAAATTATGTCGCACTATGAAGTCAACAACAAGAAAAGCAAGTCGCGCCTGTAAATTATGTCACATGGTTGTCCCGTGCTAGCATTTAAGACAAATTGTAAGACATGACATATTTTATCAGTCGAAAACCAAGCAAAGTAAAAAAAAAAAAAAAAATGTAATTCATGTTGGGATGCTACTAACATGGGGGTAGCAAAGGGGGGGGCTACATTTTGGTTATTTTTGGCCTAGGACATACCGTTTTCGAGATATCATTTTGGAAATATGCAAAATAAAATAAGATACGGAGGCCCATAATTCGGCAACAGTGCGTCGTAGGACTATGCTTCTCAGAACATAAATGGTTTTTATGGCCAAGGTTAAACCGAAACTCATGTAATTCATGTTGGGATGCTACTAACATGGGGGTAGCAAAGGGGGGGGGGCTACATTTTGGTTATTTTTGGCCTAGGACATACCGTTTTCGAGATATCATTTTGGAAATATGCAAAATAAAATAAGATACGGAGGCCCATAATTCGGCAACAGTGCGTCGTAGGGCTATGCTTCTCAGAACATAAATGGTTTTTATGGCCAAGGTTAAACCGAAACTACAATAAAATTGAAAAATTTCCGAAAAAGGAAAAATAAACGTCAAGAAGTTATGCCACAAGTCAAGAAAATATCTCACGCCGCCGTGCTAGCATTTAAGACAAAATGAGTTTATCGCCCAAACTGTGATTAAAAGTGTGACTAAAGCGATGTCACAGTAGGCCATGCTCGCCGGGCAGGTATTAACATCAGGCGTCGCTTGTATATAGCGACTTTGATATTCATATTGAGTGACGTTGCATTGTTTCCCGGCTATTTCTTGTGGACATGGTCTTTACCCGTTCTCATAGCAGCATTGATACTAGAATTTCTTAATTCACTAGTATTGGTAGTGTTTTAGTCGTTTTAAAGAGTAATCGAAAAGCGTGGTCTGAGTTTTATGTAAAAAGTTTAAATCAAAGAATATCAGTAAAGTTGAGGAATCAAGATATTATTATGCGTGAACGTGTTATTCGTGAATCTGCTGGTTGCTAGCGGGCTATTCTTAATGTGCAAATTGTGAAAACGAATTTATTATTGTGAATATAAATAACAATGTGTACCTATCAATGTATTAAGTGTTGAGGGCTTCTATTATAAATATAATTAGTTGAGAGTGCACGTTCCGTGCTGAAATGGGCTCTTGTTTTATTTTTATGTCATTCATAATGTTATTTTTTTAGGGTTAAGCTATAATTCGTTTGAAATTGTCAAAATAGTTATCTTTGAATATACGTTATGAATATATATACGTTTTGAATAAAGCTACTTCATTGTTTATGTTCTGATTCCGCATCAGTATCTACAGTTCAGAGGTTTGTGAAGTTTTGATATATATTTTTTAGTATAAAAGCTAAATTTTTAATTTAAAATATACTGATTGAAAGTTTCTTGCACATTTTTCTCCGTAGAGGTCAACCTATGCTTTGTAATGAGCAATTAGCTTCATCTTTCTAACTAACAAATTAATTGAAAATTCAAAAATGCCTGTAAATAGTTTTATTGAAATAAACACTTTGATATTTTTCAGTATACTTTTCAAATTTAAAAGATAGAGAATCTTATCAAAATGTACACACATCACATCAGTGACCAACTCTAAAGGAAATAGGTGCGATGTTAAGGTGAATTCTTCGCAACGTTTTGAAGGGATAGTGGCTTCGTACACGATTGTAACCGCTTCATAACGGTAACCCAATCGCTGTGTAACCTTTTGCAGAAACCCTATCGAAATCCTTAGAATGAGAAGCCCGAACGATCCATTATTATGCATAAACTTTAAAATATAATAAAATTTATGCTTCGATTGAAATTCAAACAATAAAACTGTGACACTCTATCACACGATCCAACCGATCATAAATATAAAAAACCCAGTTAAAATTACAATAACTTTTATGACCGATTCTTTAAAATATTCATAGTTTTTAACAGGTTCGACCAAAACCACAGTGTACTGTGTCCAGTTAAATATTTTACGAGGAATGACGTATTGCTCCACAAACTAACGAAACATATTTACAAAGGCTAGACTTAATAGGGAGTATTCAAAGTAATAATTTAGGAAATTCAATTAAGAGTTTGCATACTGCAAATTTTACGCTTTAGAATATTTTTGTGTATAAAATTTAGTGGGACACACCATCTTCCCATGGGGTAGGCAGAAACTACAGAACACCACCTGCTACGATCCGTACATATTTCTTTGCTGCATTTACGTTCATACATTCATTCATACACGTACGCCGGTTATGAGAACCGCGCATCTGGCCTTTCTGAAGAACATAATCAATACATTAATAAATCTGTAAAAAGTCGTTTTTGTACATCGAAAACATTTCCAAAAAAAGTTGCCAAGGTGTTAAAGGATAACCAACCGAGCCTATTGCCAGCATTTTTAGAATTATTGTCTTGTCGGTTTGTGTTTATTTGTTTGTTTTTCTAGTTGTGCACGCATCACTTCAAATGTAAAAAAAAAAACAATATAGATAACTTTGATACATAAAAAAAATTGTGCGTAACTTTAAGTGTTAGGTACTTAGTTTTTGTTTCATCGCAATCGGTTTACTCTATCAAAAATTTTGTGAATTTATAGTGTTCAAGTAAAATATCACAACACACGCTATTCAGATACTCGGGCAGTTGACCTCCATATTCGATAGATGGCGTTGTGCATTTGACGTGTTTTCTGAATGGCGGTGTTAAGATTCTCTGCGAAACTATGACTCTTGAAAAAAATTGTAGATAGGTAGAAAGGTACCAGGCAGATAGGATGGTAAGTAGGCAAGGGTAGGCAGGTGACGGGACCGAAACCGGGGGCAGAGCCAGTTACCAATAAAAGCCGTGTATTTGTTTAGGTCGTTCTAGGGCGCCCCCTCCCGGCATTTTCACTCACGACTGCCTTCTTAGTCGTCTTCCATTCATCCTCTCAATATGGCCAAACCATCTAAGCATTCTCTTGTCAATTTTTGTAACTACATCTTCTTTTAAACCAAAACATTCTCTCATTATAACCTTCCTCAATCTATCATTCAAAGTTACATCACACATACTTCGTCAACTTGTTTCAGTAAAATTGTTTGAAAAAACGTGTCGACTGTTATCACAGCCTGTGGATCTTCATTTAGGAGTGTAATGCCGTAGAATGAGACTGGTAACGACTGTGCAGGTAAAGTATGTTAAATGGTTAGAATTATGGTGGTTTTATTAAGATATTGTTTTAAATTAATGGTCCAAGGTGCAGTTGATGTGTTAAATATATTGCAACTCATAAAAACATCATAAAAACAATTTTTTATCTTCGGGATAGTCTCAAACTATCTCCATAAAATTTTTCATCTAAATCGTTTGAGCCGTTTAGTCGTGAAAAGGAAACAAATAAACATTTGCATTCATAATATTACTAGCACTTTGCCCGCGACTTTGTTCGTAATTTTTTTTATCAACCAACAGCGTCAATCAAAAATTTCACGTGTCCAACTTACAAACTGTAGAAATTTCTTACAAACTTTCAACTCCCTTTTTATCACCTTGCGGGTGGAATTTCTAAAAAACCAATAAATACATAAGTTCTTTTTATAAATCAAGAGCGTAAATGTAAAATTTCACGTGTCCAATTTACAAACTGTAGAAATTTCATACAAACTTTTCACCCCCTTTTACCCCCTTAGTGGTGGTATATCCAAAAATTATTTCTTAGTGCGCACTTATGTCACTTGAGGAACCTCCCTGCCAAATTGCATCATTATACGTCAAGCTGATGAGTGAGTGAGTGACCTTTCGCTTTTATATATATGGATAGATATAGTATGGATTCGCTACGTAATATATTTTTTAATTTAATCATTCACATAGCACAGCCTTAAACCGCGTGATATAGAAGCATGAAATTCTTCAAATGATTTTCTTATAAAACGAAATGAGCAATAAGGAAGGAGTTTTGAAAAGTCTATCCCTAAGGAGGTTAAATACGAGATGAAAGTTCATCTTTGTCGGCTGGAATTCTCATCGGGCGCACGGTTTGTGTTTTAATAAAATATAAGAGATAATTGTTTCTTGAACAGAGCACCTGAAAGGATTAACTTCTTAAGAACACTTATCAAATGATAGTTACTGTGAAGTATCAGTCTTGATATTCGTAAAATCAAAATCCACCACCCACACGTACTAAACATTTTTGAATAATTTCATTGTGCGTTAGGCACAGTTTTTTGATCCGTCGTTAACTTAACCAATGGTTTAATAAGCTTACCAATCAATACATATAATAAATCTATAGAAAAGTCGTTTTTGTATATCGATAATAATTTAAAAAATAGCCAGGGTGTTATAGGATAACCAACATACCCCATTTCCAGCATTATTGAATTTTTTGTCTGTTTATTTGTGCACGCATCACGTGAAATGTACGAAGCCAATGTAGATAACTTAAATACAATTTTTTTATGCGTAACTTAAAGTATTACTCAGTTTTTGTTTCATCTCAATCGGTTCACACTATCAAAAGTTAGATGAATTTGAAGTGTTCAAGAAGTAAATTCTATAAGTGTTAACAGACACAATAAAAATTACCATTGTTTTAATCCGATTCTGCAATATGGGCAGTTGTATCACAACACACGCAATTCAGATACTCTGACAGTTGAACTCCATATTCGATAGATGGCGTTGTGCATTTGACGTTATTTTCTGAATGGCGGTGTTAAGATTCTCAGCGTATAAATGACACAAGAAAAAGAAGTTTAAAAATAAATTTATAAAAATAGAAGAAAATTTAAAAATAAATTTCTTTTCCGAAGTCGGTGTCTATTTTACCCATTGTTTTCCGTTTTTCGACACCGACTTCGGAAAAGAAATTTATTTTTAAATTTGTTGTTTTTTGTTCTGGAAGTCGGTTTGATTTTTTGTTAAAAAGGTTTTGTTATTTTTCTCTTTTTAATTTTGGTAGGTACCTCCAATTAACACGATTATCATTATGGCCAAAGTACATCTCATGGCGATTTCAGTAAGCCCAAACACGACTAGGATCCATTGATTTATTTTAGAGTTCCAGTGCCTACCTTCCGGCTTCATCATCAGATCAGTTCGATGGTGCCATTTTCATCAGTACCATTTATTTATAAGTATTTGCTTCATTATAGTCGGTTAACTATTCGAGATATCTTATGCCCGTGGCATACTTAGCATTTAGGAGTTCTAGTGGCCATCTGTGGTCTTCTTCATCAGTTCCACTCCACCAAATGATACTTTCTGAGTGCAAATGATTGAATTGTTGATGAAAATACCAAAATCGCTATATGTCTATGCCTATAATATTTGAGGAGCTCCCTCGATTTCTCTAGGATTCCATCATCAAATCCTGACCTGATGACTATGTGACCAACTAGGAAGTATACCCTATCAAACGAAAGAAGAATTTTTGAAATCGGTCCAGGCGTCTTGGAGCAATCGGGGACATACAAAAAATAAAAAAAATAAAAAGATGCCGACGAATTGAGACCCTCCTCCTTTTTTTGAAGTCGGTTAAAAAATATAATTCAGGAACTTATCCACTACACAAAAAAAAACAGTTTATTAGGTTTAGGTCTCTAATCAAAATCATACTACTAATGTCAATGATGACGTTGACGTTGAGTGCAATCTGGTTCGTAATTTTGCCGCTGCTGCTGCCCGTCTTAATAGCCTAATGATAAACGCGGTGGCCTACTATACTATGCCCAAGGTTCCGGGTTCGAGTCCTAGCTATGGATAGGTATTTTTTTATGATTTCGTTTCGGTGTGGTGTTTTGGAGTGCTACTAGATGGCGCGTAGCGAAATTGTCTTTACTTATTTTTGTATGAAGTCCATATTCTTCTCCCTAGAGTAAATAATATTCTGTACCGGTAGGTAAGTTGGGTAGGTCGGTAGGTTAGTTAAGGCGTTGGTGATATTCTTCAGAAAGGCCAAGTGTGCAGTACTCATAACCGGCGTGCGTGTATGACTAGATTTATGAACGCCAGTGAGGCAAAAGAAGTACCTATGTAAGGATCGTAGCAGGTGGCTTTCTGTTGTTTCTGCCTATCCCCATGGGAAAAAGGTCTGAGTTTATGTATGTATGTATTTAACCATTGGTTGAGTTATCTACGGATCAAAAAACTGGGCCTAAGGCGTGCAATTCGCTGCCGGAGTTTGTGTTTCCTGATACCTACAAGCTGAAAACATTAGATTACTTCTTCAAGCGTGCTTCACCCACCATCGATCACATCATCACTTTCCTACTGGTGAGATAGTGATCAAACGCTAGATTATCATCAATAAAATAGTCAGTGACATCAGATATCTAAACATACTGGTACGTAGATGTAAAGTTTGCAGTAATCATTTAAATTCAAAATTGGCATCTCGTCCCTTATATTCCATATTAGAGCGATATTGCAAAGTGTCACGGCATGTAACGTGTAAACACGTAAATATATGGTGATTTTTACAAAGTTCAAAGATAATAGATGGTTTTGAATAAAAGGTGATGTGGGAGGATTTTTTTAACACTGTTGTTATTCGTGAATGACGGCACGATCGACAATAGATATTTATTTTTAATTTTTATTTTACCTGGAGACTATGTAACTTATGTTAGACCTATGCAAGTATATATATTCTGCGAATTAGTGCTCTAAATACTGATTAGACAGTTTGCCTTACCCGCAATTTAAATAAGTGTACTCAATTATTATAATTAGCCATTAAACGATTAATATCAAAATTAGGCCTCCTAATAACAGATAATGAACCGTCTAAATGGAGTGAATTAAGCACTTACATAACCATAACCTTAAACTCTAGACAAGTGATATTCCATGAAAAAAAAACAAAAAATATATCCAACTTGCAAAACGAAACACTACAAAGCGAAAAATAACTTTCTTTTCGAAAGCCGGTGTCTTTGGTACCTATTTTTTTCGCTTTCTAGTGTTTTGTTTTGGAAGTCTGTTATTTTTTTTTTGTAAAAAAGTATTTACGTTTCACTTTTAGATTTGATACTTTATACATAGCCTGCACTAAAAGTATCGGGAATGGAATATTTCCACTGTTTCTGAAATATTAAAATCTTTTTAATTGAAAACTCCTTGTTTTTAAAAATCGAATACCATTTATTTATTTAAAAAAAGATTCTCCGTCTTGTCACAAAGGTTTTGTCAAACTTGTTTAGTCGTTGAGAAAATGGAATTGACTCGAGAAAATTCAAGAGCGATGATTTATTATGACTTTCGAAGTGGTTTAACACAAAAACAGTGTGTTGACCGGATGATTTCTGCATTTGGTGATGAAGCCATATCCAAAACCACAATTTATCGCTGGTTTGCTGAATTTCAACGTGGACGTGTCAAGCTCAGTGATGATCCCCGTCAAGGTCAACCAAAAACTGCAGTCACCCAAGAAAACGTTGATGCTGTGCGTAAGCTGATTGAGGAAGATCGACATGTGATACCGCGAAATTCAGGCAACTTTAGAAATTGGCATGAGTCAAATACAAATAATCTTGCATGAACAATTAGGTGTAAAAAAGTTGTTTTCCCGATGGATACCGCATTCGCTCTGTGAAGAGCAAAAAGCGGCTCGCGTTACTTGGTGCGTCAGAACTCTCGAAAGATTCCACGCAGGATCCGCAAATGCTGTATACAACATCGTATCAGGTGACGAATACTGGATATTCGCGTACAAACCCGAAACAAAAAACCAGTCACGAGTTTAGGTGTTCGAAAATGAGTTAAAGCCAACAAAAATTGTTCGTTCACGGAGTCTTGCAAAAAAAAGGTGGCCACGTTTGTCTCCAAAACCGGTCATGTTGCGACTATTCCTCTTAAGGGACAAAGAACGGTTAATGCAGAATCGTATGCTAGCATTTGTTTGCCACAGGTCGTTTCTGAAGTCCGTAAAGAGAACTGCAACCGCCGCATCATCCTCCATCACGACAATGCGAGTTCTCACACCGCGCACAGAACAAAAGAGTTTTAGAGCAAGAAAACATAGAATTATTAGACCATCCGCCGTACAGCCACGACCTAAGCCCTAATGATTTCTATACTTTCCCTAAAATTAAGAATAAATTGCGTGGTCAGAGATTTTCATAACCTGAAGAAGCTGTGGACGCCTCCAAAACGGCCATTTTGGAGACCCCAACTTCCGAATGGAATGGTTGCTGCAATGATTGGTTCCATCGTATAGAAAAATGTGTCAAATTTCGCGAAGAATACTTCGAAAAGCAATAAATACATTATTAAATAGTAATGTTGTGTCACTTCCTTGATTCCCGAAATTTTCAGTGCCGCCCTCGTATTACCATGAAAATACGCTTTATTATTAATAACTTAAAAACTACTCGTCTGATCTGGAAATTCTATCTAATCTGGTCAAATTTAATGGGCCTACATGAGAAGCACCAGCTTTCAAATATCAAAATATCAAGTATAAAAACATCAAAATCGGTTCATAATTGGCGTAGTAATTGCGTAACAAACACACAGTCGAATTAAGAACCTCCTCCTTTGTGATGTCGGTTGAACATCGCGGTTGACCTGGTGAAGGTTGCGGGGATCCGCTGGAAGCGGGACGCACGGGACCAATTAATGTGGCGACGCTTGGGGGAGGACTATGTCCAGCGGTGGACATAGGTCTACCCCAACGATGAACTTCGTTGCCACAGGCAGCTATTGGAAAAAAAAAATGTATGGGAATGACAAGCACTATTGAAATGACACGTAATCAATACCTTAAATTTTGGCATATGGACCATCGCCTTCGCCGTTAGAAGGACTTCGTCTAGAGCCTCTTGTTCATGTACATGGGATTGTTAATCATTTAACACCATAACTTTAATTATCGTGTCATGCTCTACCGCAGAGCCACCATGTTAGAAACCGATCTATCATATCTTAAAATGATGTACGCGAAACGTACATAATGTACGTAAATCGTTATAGCTGTACGTGCATTAGGTAATGATAAAATAGACATTGATTGTGGCTCTGCTGCAGAGCATACTCTCTAGCAGAGCCACACATAACATGTACTCAGGCAAGTTAAACGATACTGTTGTTTGATGAAAACTGTTGTACGAATAATGTTTATAGCGTACGTGTTGCAAAATATCATTTTTAGACAGTGGTTTTATTTATTTTAACTTTACAAAAATGTTCATAGAAAGCGCTAGGTTATTTTTTGTGTACCTATTGTCAACGAGACCTCTAGACGACACCACCTGGGGTGTCTTTTCACCTTAACGAAGTTCTAAACTATCATATACATTTACCGTAGTCGGCGGTGGTGTAATTACCAAAAAAAAAATTGTGTACGATACCCCAGCGGAGTCGTTGACAATACATATTATTTTAGGTCAGCAAAATATTTCCTAGACAATCTACCTTTCTATTAAATTAAAAAAATAATAGAATAAGATGGGCAATGTTTATTTCACAAAAGAAAACAGTCCATTACTTTGCCTTAAATTCCACATTAATAGCTAGTTTTGCATGGTTTATTCCCATCGGCCACCCCCCAGTTGCCACCCCGGTGGCCGATGGGAATGATTTAGTGAAATTTCCTACCTTCCTTTATTCCCATTTGCCACCGGGGTGGCGGATGGCACTAACTAGTGGCGTTTGCCACCCCGGTGGTCGATGGGACTTATTTAGTGAAATCTTCCACCTACCTTTATTCCCATCTGCCACCGGGGTGGTGGGCGATTCTCATAACATTTGTCACATAAAAGTGAATTTTGATGCTGTGACCGGTTTACTTTGTTACTTGGATCCAACTAAAGGTGCTGGCCCTGATAACTTAATAATATCATCTAAATTTCTAACTAAATGCGCGCCTTGCATTGCCGTACCTATTTCAATTTTGGTTTTTGGAAGTCTGACTCAAGGTGTTGTCCTCATATTATAGAATTCTGTTTATATTTCACCCGCACATAAGAAAAAAAAAAAAAAAAAATGTTGATGATTTAAAATTCGACTCCATTTTTTTACAAAAATTAGTCAAATATGAACCTTGAAAACTTTCTTGATATTTTTTCTATTCACCCCGTTTTACGGTCATGAGAATCAACCACCCGACTAAACTTATGAAGGTGGCAGATGGGAATAAATCGGCAAACGCCACTAGTTAGTGCCATCCGCCACCCCGGTGGCAGATGGGAATAAAGGAAGGTAGGAAATTTCACTAAATCATTCCCATCGGCCACCGGGGTGGCAACTTGGGGGTGGCCGATGGGAATAAACCGTTATAGCTGTACGTGCATTAGGTAATGATAAAATAGACATTGATTGTGGCTCTGCTGCAGAGCATACTCTCTAGCAGAGCCACACATAACATGTACTCAGGCAAGTTAAACGATACTGTTGTTTGATGAAAACTGTTGTACGAATAATGTTTATTGCGTACGTGTTGCAAAATATAATTTTTAGACAGTGGTTTTATTTATTTAACTTTACTAAAATGTTCATAGAAAGCGCTAGGTTATTTTGTGTACCTATTGTCAACGAGACCTCTAGACGACACCACCTGGGGTGTCTTTTCACTTTAATGAAGTTCTAAACTATCATATACATTTACCGTAGTCAGCGGTGGTGTAATTACCAAAAAAAATTATAAGGTGGTGTATTGTGGACGATACCCCAGCGGTGTCGTTAACAATACATAGGATAATTTAGGTCAGCAAAATATTTCCTAGACAATCTGTCTTTCTATTAAATAAAACATAATAAAACAATGTTTATTTCACAAAAGAAAACAGTCCATTACTTTGCCTTAAATTCTACATTAATAGCTAGTTTTACATACAATATCGACACATGGTCTTTCAAACAAAAAAATATTTTTTTAAGTCGGTCCATGATTGACGTAGATATCGGGGAACATAGAGTAAAAAAAAAACAAACAAAGTCGAACATAGAACCTCCTCCCTTTTGGCAAGACGGTTAAAATAAGACTCAATGGAAGCAAGAACATAAAGATAAAGATGCACTTCATTTTGTGTCGTGATTTTAGGGTTCCTTTCGAACACTC
This sequence comes from Orthosia gothica, assembly GCA_949775005.1. NCBI lineage: Eukaryota > Metazoa > Arthropoda > Insecta > Lepidoptera > Noctuidae > Orthosia > Orthosia gothica. The sequence continues at coordinate 21,429,253 of OX459046.1, read as the reverse complement.
ACAAATGATGTTACTAAAGAACCGCTCTTTGTACCGAGTGTAAAATCTTTGCAAAACACAAAATGTTCAACCAATACGTCGAAATACTTCCATAAAATAGTATTAGTTGCTTTATGGATTATGACATATATGCCGTATGACAATGTTGTGCGAGATATTCACCTAAATCCATTCTATGTATACTATTGGACCGAATCACAACGATTTTCTTATAAAAACTTTTCACGAACGCACCATTCGGCAATAAGCCTTGATGCTACTTCTATATTTAAGAAAATCAAGCCACTCATGCATTATTTTTTATATGATCTATAGGCTCGCGTTTGACCACTATTTCGCCTGATGATAAGCGATTAGTGGTGGGTCGTCGACGTTTTTACAGTCGACGAAACGAGACTGGTTTACTGTCTACGATAAACTAGTTCATAAAACAGTTTAATTTTCGACTAGTTTACATCATAGACTGAACAGCAGCGTTTAGTGAACGAACAGATTAGGTCCTTTTGTATAAAACTGGTTTACTAGTCGATTAGTACTTTATACAGTCATACACAATCCACTATTTACAATTAGTTATTTTTGTTTATTTATTAAGTACTTTATACACAAAGTTTATTATTTCGCCTTGACCGACACGTAATGCATAATTCAAATCAGGACTAAAAACATAACGTACATAATCGAAATCCAAAAAAAAAAAAAACAAATAAAGATAAACGAGATTTACATACTGCTTCGGTTCGGCAGTCTTCGTAATCATCACTCGTTCCGTTCCGTCGTGCGTCGACTACGCAAAATCAAGTCGATGCTTAAAAATACTTAAAATCTCGTTCATGAGTAAACTAGTTTATCCGTGAACTGTAAACCAAAACCAGTCTTCGTAATCATCACTCGTTCCGTTCCGTCGTGCGTCGACTTTGCGAAATCAAGTTGATGCTTAAAATCTCGTTCTTGAGTAAACTATTTTATCCGTGAACTGTAAACCAAAACCAGTCTTCGTAATCATCACTCGTTCCGTTCCGTCGTGCGTCGACTACGCGAAATCAAGTCGATGCTTAAAATCTCGTTCATGAGTAAACTAGTTTATCCGTGAACTGTAAACCAGTCGAACAGTTGACGACAAGTAAACAGTCTAAAAAAACAGTTCGTTCATTCAACGCCCACCGCTATAAGCGATGATGTGGTCTACGGTGAAGCACGCTTGCCTAGAAGAAACCCATTCACTTTTGACTGAAAGAAAAAACTGAAAGAGCAAAACGCTATGTGCGTATGGGAGGGATGTCCACCATGTACCGATGGCGCATGGCCATACGTCTTGTACTCCGATGATGGAAAGGGCTAGGTGGAATCAAGTTGTGCAGTAAAAAACCGACAGGCTGGCAACTTGGCGTCGATAGCGGATAGGCTCCCGATAGCGTTTGTAGACTCTATGAACAGACGACAGGCTTAGATGCAATATTTCAGTCACAACACGCTGACTAAGTCCAGAATCCAGCAATGCCACCACTTGGGCGGATTCTGCGGGCGAAGTATCCATATGTTTTAGAAAAAAACTTTTTCAGACGTCCCAGACTCACACAGTATACAGACAGAAAACATAAAAACAGAAGGGTTTCGATTTTTCAGATGAGAAGTGTACCTATTTTTTGAAGACCTAAAATAACCTATGTATTGTCAACGACACCGCTGGGGTATCGTCCACAATTTTTTTTGGTAATTACACCATCGCCGACTGCGGTAAATGTATATTAGTTTAGAACTTCATTAAGGTGAAAAGACACCCCAGGTGGTGTCGTCTAGAGGTCTCGTTGACAATAGGTACACAAAATAGCCTAGCGCTTTCTATGAACATTTTAGTAAAGTTAAAATAAATAAAACCACGGTCTAAAAATTATATTTTGCAACACGTACGAAATAAACACTATTCGTACAACAGTTTTCATCAAACAACAGTATCGTTTAACTTGCCTGAGTACATGTTATGTGTGGCTCTGCTAGAGAGTATGCTCTGCAGCAGAGCCACAATCAATGTCTATTTTAGCATTACCTAATGGACGTACAGCTACAACGGTTTACGTACATTATGTACGTTTGGCGTACATCATTTTAAGATATAATAGATCGGTTTCTAACATGGTGGCTCTGCGGCAGAGCATGACACTGTTTTTTGATGAAAACTGTTGTACGAATAGTGTTTATTGCGTACGTGTTGCAAAATATCATTTTTAAACAGTGGTTTTATTTAATTTAATTTTACAAAAATGTTCATAGAAAGCGCTAGGTTATTTTGTGTACCTATTGTCAACGAGACCTCTAGACGACACCACCTGGGGTGCCTTTTCACCTTAATGAAGTTCTAAATTAATCACATACATTTAGCGTAGTCGGTGGTGGTGTAGTTACCAAAAAAAAATGTGGACGATACCCCAGCGGTGTCGGTGACAATACATAGGTTATTTTAGGTCAGCAAAATACACTTCTCATCAGAAAAATCAAAATACTTTTGTTTTTATGGTTTATGTCCTAATTTAAGATAAAAGAGTTTTCATTCCATAAAAAAATCACATGATTGTACAGCTGGCAGTTTGGCCATTACAGTGATACCTACGCAAAAAATTCAAAATTAGAATTTCATTTGTTTATCGTATAAATGAAATGATTCAATGTTTTGAGACAAATGTGTGTAGAGAGAGAGAGAGAGAGAGAGAGTTGGAGTACATTTCACCTTTGGAAACTAAAAATTAGCGCGTATCTTAAAACTTTTTGTTCTGTGTACTTGAGTTTGGGACGTCTAAAAAGTTTTTTCTAAAACATATGGATACTTCACCCGCAGAATCTGCCCAAGTGGTGACATTGCTGGATTCTGGACTTAGTCAGCGTGTTGTGGCTGAAATATTGCATCTAAGCCTGTCGTCTGTTCATAGAGTCTACAAACGCTATCGGGAGTCTGGTTTGTTCACGCGCCGTTCAGGATCTGGCAGGAATCGGGTCACTTCTGAGCGAAATGATCGATTTATTGGGTTTATTCCCATCGGCCACCCCCCAGTTGCCACCCCGGTGGCCGATGGGAATGATTTAGTGAAATTTCCTACCTTCCTTTATTCCCATTTGCCACCGGGGTGGCGGATGGCACTAACTAGTGGCGTTTGCCACCCCGGTGGTCGATGGGACTTATTTAGTGAAATCTTCCACCTACCTTTATTCCCATCTGCCACCGGGGTGGTGGGCGATTCTCATAACATTTGTCACATAAAAGTGAATTTTGATGCTGTGACCGGTTTACTTTGTTACTTGGATCCAACTAAAGGTGCTGGCCCTGATAACTTAATAATATCATCTAAATTTCTAACTAAATGCGCGCCTTGCATTGCCGTACCTATTTCAATTTTGGTTTTTGGAAGTCTGACTCAAGGTGTTGTCCTCATATTATAGAATTCTGTTTATATTTCACCCGCACATAAGAAAAAAAAAAAAAAAAAATGTTGATGATTTAAAATTCGACTCCATTTTTTTACAAAAATTAGTCAAATATGAACCTTGAAAACTTTCTTGATATTTTTTCTATTCACCCCGTTTTACGGTCATGAGAATCAACCACCCGACTAAACTTATGAAGGTGGCAGATGGGAATAAATCGGCAAACGCCACTAGTTAGTGCCATCCGCCACCCCGGTGGCAGATGGGAATAAAGGAAGGTAGGAAATTTCACTAAATCATTCCCATCGGCCACCGGGGTGGCAACTTGGGGGTGGCCGATGGGAATAAACCGCTATAACGGTTTACGTACATTATGTACGTTTGGCGTACATCATTTTAAGATATATTAGATCGGTTTCTAACATGGTGGCTCTGCGGCAGAGCACGACACTAATTATCAGCTGTTAAAGAGTTAGTAACTTTCAATCGTAAGTTAACAAGCTAAGAAGCTAAAAGATTGCGCTGTTATTTTCACCAAACCGACCGTAAAAATATACCGTACATTTTCCCGGTCATATATCAACGATCAAAGTCTTATTTACGTCCAAAAGCACCAGAAGTAAACCACGGAGCTGCCGTAGTATATAAAACTTGTTAACTTCTTCTTGGCAGAGTACACCATCTGTCCGAGCCATTTCGCAAACTTTAAAACCAATATACCGTATTTCCCGTGAAATGGGACCAATTGGCGTTATTGGATGTTGAGACAATTGCCAGATTAAATAAATAAGATAGGTCTTTTTGTGCTTGGATTGGCTCGCTTTTGACTATTTTCTCACCATAAGCTCTTAGAATAAGGTTATATTGAGTGTGTGTAAGGGACAGATGAATATGACTTGGATGTCTGACGCCCAGCAAATGCTGAGTTGGTAACCCTTTCGGTATGGGCACGTTCAGCGCAATTTGTCTTTGCATTTCTTTTTTGTCTTTTACTCCATGTTTGTGCTGTTGTGTTGTGCCTGTGTCGAATAAATATATTTCTATTCTATTCTACTTATATACGTCTGTCCTGATTCATGTATACAGATTTGTAACTATGATACCCTGTGTCGCAGGATCTAATCTCTCTCGACCAACATGGATTATGGTATGGTTTGTTAGGTACAAATGCAACGGTTCTATTCACTAAACCAAACTAAAAGGTAACTATGTGTCTTAAGTCTACTACCTATAATGTTTTTATTTATTTCGTAGACTACACTGACAGCTGCCAAAAACCTTTATTAGGGTTCCGTACCCAAAGGGAAAAACGGGACCCTATTACTAAGACTGTCACCAGGCTGTATCTACCGTGATAGCTAGACAGTTGAAATTTTTAAAGATGATTTATTTCTGTTACCGCTATAACAACAAATACTAAAAACAGAATGAAATAAACATTTAAGTGGGGCTCCCATACAACAAACGTGATTTTTTTGCCGTTTTTTTGCGATAATGGTACGGAATCCTCCGTGCGTGAGTCCGACTCGCACTTGACCGGTTTTTTTTACATATTGCAAGCGCGGAGCATATTGTTGTATGTAACACTATGTGTTATATGTAAGGCTCAATCATAAGTGATTCATCGAATCAATGTGACATGACTCCTCAACTTAATTTTACAAATTGGTGCAAATAAATGTTTTATGGACATAAACGTAATATCTATACTAATATTATAAAGCTGAAGAGTTTGTTTGTTTGAACGCGCTAATCTCAGGAACTACTGGGAGGAATTGAAAAAAATATTTTTGTGTTGGATATTTCATTCATCAAGGTAGGCTGGCTATAGCCTATATAACATCACGCCTTTTGACCATAAAAATATAAAATTGTTTAAAAAATACAGTGATATCCAAAATATAAATACTAGAAACAAACACAAATTTGTACAGTACAGTACTTATTGAATTAGTGGTGTCTTCTGCGTTTCAAGCTTTGTTTTGGCAATATTGTCGTAAGTGTTATTTGTCTGTGTGTTTGCTTGTTTCGTTCGTTTTAATGTAGGTTTAGGTGAATTACTGGAAACCGATTCTTTTTAACCGACTGCCGAAGGAGGGTTATGTGTTTATCAGTCAATGTATTTACCCGACTGCCGAAGGAGGGTAATGTGTTTATCAGTCTATGTATGTATGTAAGTATGTATGTATGTATGTTTGTTCCTATATGGCGTTCTAGAGACAAAACGCGTTGGCCGATTTTGATGATTCTTACGTCAATCGATTTGTCTTAACTCTGCAATCGATTTGTCTTTTTGGGCACCATATTGTGGGGGCCCATTTTTTTTTTCTTCCAAACCCATCCTGTGGGGAATCAAAATGAAGGGTTTTAAGAGGTGATTACAAAAATATATAACACTTATATGTTTAAATGTACCTAATTCTAAAAAAAAATAATTAAAATGTTGTAAATAAAAAAAATATTTAAAATAACAAAAAACCCGACTGCTTAAAAAGCCAACTATAAAGATGTAAACAAGAAGAAAATCATGTTGTGCAGTCGGAGGATACATCTGGTTTTGGTCAGCCAGCTCGCGCGTATGTATAAATGACTGCACAGCATAATTTTCTTCTTGTTTACGTATTTTTAGTTGGCTTTTTAAGCAGTCGGGTTTTTGTTTTTTTTTTATCTTCATATTCTTGGATATATGTCTCTCTTTTATTTGGCAATCCCTACGCTCATATACCCACCCCATTCAAGTTCAACCAGCGATGTTTCCATTTGGTAAGTATAACGATAAATGCTGTCTTCCAATAAAAATAATGAATGCAACCTTACCAATATTGGAATTTATTGGATATATCCTTTACCTTGATACCTTCTTTAAAGGCACTCCGGGGGCAAATTGGGTATCCAATCCTTATCAGTCCATATTCTCCGGTCCATTTATGGTAACAAAATCATTTACAATTCCATAATAAGCATTCATTGCTGGCAAGTGACAAGCTTATGACCAGTCAAAGATGAAATCAGCAATCATCTATCTGGGCAATAAAATCAGTTACCTATATGATGGTTACCTATAGAAGGGACCGCGGTCACCTGTATTCATGACCAGACATAATCCCATAATCCTCTTACCGGTACCCATAAAGTAATTTACACGAGTTACATGTAGGTAGTATACAACGTAAACAAAACAAGTTTACGTTCCTAACTCTTAATACGCAGGAAGGTAGTCACTCGAGGTCTTTCCATGAAGGGGCAAATCTCGGGGCACTTGGAACTTACTAGTGGCTACTTGAGAGAGTAGTGGACAAGTTTACTAAATAATGAGTTTAAGTGGATCTCAAGTGCTGTGTGTATACATCGATGTAAATAGTGGATGGGGTGGATTCATTTTATTTTTTGAGGAGCTCGTGGCTAAATAATAACAGCCACACGGGTCGATCATCAAGGTTAAGCAACGCTTGACGAGGTCGGTCCGTGGATGGGTGACCATTTTCAACATACCGAGTTTCCTCCGTGCTTCGGAAAGCACGTTAAGCCGTTGGTCCCGGTTGTCATTTGAAGATCTTTGACAGTCGTTACGAGTAGTCAGAAGCTTGAGATCTGACACCAGTCTTGCCAAGGGGTATGGTGTTACCCAATTACTGGGTTGTGGTGGTCAGATAGGCAGACGCTCTATGTAAAACACTGGTACTTAGCTGAATCCGGTAAGACTGGAAGCCAACCCCAATATAGTTGGGAAAAGGCTAGGCAGATTGATTGTGGATTCATTTTATTTTGATCATCATCTTGTTGTTGATAAAGGTTGTCTGGTGGTAGATATCGCTGTCAGCGATAAGGCCGCCTTTGTACCCGTAGAAATAAGTTTTCTTGTAAAAGAGATGTGTAACTTATTTTTCGGTGTATAATAAAGTATATTCTATTCTATTCATCTTACGGAAAAAGGGTAGAAAGATGATGATGAAATTGTTTTGATATGAATTAATTTCAGTTAATCAGAGACACATTACAAAGATGTTTTCCCCGAAGGTTTAACCAGAGGTGTACACATATTTCACCAGTTATAGTTTCAACAGTGGGCCCTATTAGAATATCAGCGCAGCGTTATTACCTTTTTTGGATATCGCTGCACATGCTGAGATACTAAGCCTTTTTGGTCTCGCACTGGGTTTTTATTTTATTAGTGTTTAATTGTATGCTTATTTCACGTGTCTCCTGTGTGGGTCACAAATAAATATTATTCTTTCTTTTTTTCAGTTATGTTTAATTTCTATGTTTTTACATGCAAGTTTATAGTTTGTACTAATTTTAACAGTGCGAGTCTACCTGCTGAGCAGGTACAGAATGATTGCTAAAAAGAGACTACACAGTACAAATAATAAATTAATCTAGTATCGTCATCATTTCTGCCGAAAGAGGTCCACTGCTGGACATAGACCTCCCCCAGGCGTCGCCCCTTTGACCGATCCCGTGCGTCTCACATCTAGCGCATTCCCGCAACCTTAACCAGGTCATCGGTCTACCTAGAGCGCGGCCTTCCTTTAATCTAGAATGACTTGGTTTATATAAACATAGATTTTAATATCATAAACGTAGATTACCGAACACAATATCCCTATTATGCCACTGACTAAAAGAAGAGCTTTTATCGTGAAAAATAAAATACGAAACGCGAAAGAAAAGCAACGATTCTTAACGAAAAAAAAAACGAAGGGGCAAAAAGACCTATTGTTCTGGTAATTACCTATACTTAATGCAGAACGGTTTCGGGAAACTGAAATTTCCTCCATAGAACGGTTTCATTTGCCGTGGGAATATTTTTAATGTACTTGACTAAGAATTATGTTAGCGGCAAAAGACAAAGTGTTTTGTAAAGTTTATTTATGTACTTTAAAATGCTTTAAGACTTTGCGTTCTGGCTTCTTGTGTTTTAAATTCTATGAATTTTAAAATAACGTAAATAAACGACTTAGCAAAAAAAAACCCTCTGCAGAAATGTGCTCAATTTTATTTGCTTCGATATTTTTGCGGTTTTAGGTAACTTATAAGAAATCTTTTACTTTGACTAATAAGGGGTACATTACGATGTTAATATACTAAACATACACCAAGCAAATATTAATTATTCGATTAATTAAATGGGTTCTATAAACCCAAGCGATTCTAAGACCAACAATCTTAAACTTAACAATCAATCTGCCTAGCCTTTTCGCAACTATGTTGGGGTCGGCTTCCAGTGTAACCGGATTCAGCTGAGTACCAGTGTTTTACATGGAGCGACTGCCTATCTGACCTCCACAACCCAGTAACTGATGGGTAACACGATACCCCTTGGCTAGACTGGTCCCAGATCTCAAAGCTTCTGACTACTCGTAACGACTGTCAAAGATCTTCAAATGACAGCCGGGACCTGCTTAACGCTTAACGTGCTTGCCGAAGCACGGAGGAAACTCGGTATGTTGAAAATGGACACCCATCCAAGGACCGACCTTGTCAAGCGTTGCTTTACCTTGATGATAAACCGTGTGGCTGTTATTATTTAGCCACGAGCTCTTAACTTAACACGAAATTTTAACCTTAACACCGTAAGTCAATTTCATCCTAATTGAGAAAATGACGTAAGAACTTAAGTTCATAGACAGGCTGTGTAACTGAAGACTTGTGCCAGACAACACAGCTTCTAGTGTTGCTCTCATCATTATCGACGTGTATATAACGTGTTCCATTACCGACGTTGGATCCATATTCAGTAGTGATGTGCATATCAATGTAGAGGCTTATCTATTAGGCGGTATTCCACTTAACGATGCTTGAAAAAGTAATGAATTTTTCCACCTTGTTATTTAGGTAATAAATTATGTGTAACAGCTGAAACCTAAAATACTACGAGTATTTAACAGTGATTTAGGAAATTTTACACGAGCTTTAACAATAATTATCAACAAGCGGCTGTATTGCTGTAATATGAAACGGTAAACGTTGTGGCTAAACTGTTCACAATGAAATATTATTTGATATCACGTATATTTTGTAACAAAATATGAAAGAGCGTGTAGTTCAGCGGTTCGTTGGGTTTATGGAACTATGTTCAAACTTTACTTAACCTATATATATTGGTATTAACGTTGCGAGCAAGGAATTATTTATAACTGTTGGTTACGAATGCACGCATGAAATAACTAATTAATTTATAAAATAGCGTGATGTAATCCAGCTTTTTTTAAGTATGCAATCCGGTATTTATTATATACAAAAATACTTCTTTTTACATGCTTTACTTTTTGTAAAAGACATAGGACAAAAATTATCGGTACCTAAATAAAAATCTTGTCGCATCCCTATTATCAGAGATCTTAGCATTATTGTGAAGGATCACTTATTATCGAGTACAGAAAGGGTTGTCTATGCGGTGTTAATTGGCCCAACTAATAGTTAGTTATTGGGAGCCGATTTATAGAGAGAACTTGGATAAATCTTAGTTCAAACGTCGGTTCTTGAACTTAACACAATCGAGTTCAGAATTTGTAAAGATATTTCTAAATTGACGTGATAATAACGATGATAGTACTAAGTACTTTTACTTAGTTGCCATGTATACTTCTTTCTATTGGTGTCGCTGGCACGACGATTGTCAATTTTGATTTGGTTCAAAAATTCTCAACTTCCTCGGTATTATCATCGTTGGGAGCGCAAAGGTCTGTTTGGCTTCCATTTTTGGGTCACAGAAGACAGGAGGTGCAGCATACTTTTGAGAATTACCTCCGTATTCATACCCTGTTTCCATTTTTCAGGTGTTTGATATACTTGTACATACTTAAACATAGCTCCATTGGCAACATAATTCGTAGTCACATCACGTTTTGTTTTATATGGAGAGAAAGCCGGGCTTTCTCTCTTAAAAGCCTTATTCATAGTTATGATTATTGAAAAGTCGACTCTGTAAAATATTATTACCCAGGGCTTGACGTAAAACTAAAATATCATCTGCCCAGTCTTTTCTCAATTGTTTGTTGGGGTCGGCTTTCAGTCTTACCGGATTCAGCTGAGTACCAGTATTTAAATGGAGCGACTGCCTATCTGACCTCCACAACCCAGTTACTAGGTAACACCATACCCCTTGGCAAGACTGGTGTCAGATCTCAAGCTTCTGACTACTCGTAACGACTGTCAAAGATCTTCAAATGACAGACGGGACCAACGGCTTAACGTGCTTTCCGAGGCACGGAGGAAACTCAGTATGTTGAAATGGTCACCCATCCACGGACGTAACACTAAAATGTACCTATCTATAATATAATTTTGTCGACGCCACAATCTCCACGTGGTAGCGGAATATCAGTGTCTGCTTTTCTTGGGTTTAGTAGCGTGAATTTAGCTGGCAGTTACAAGACAACCAGGGCTAAACGTCATACTCATTATAAAGAAATAAAAACATGGCGATATTTTACTTTAGCTACCTACATAGGACCCATGGAACTTGGAACTTTATTTCTATTACTCAGTAGGTTAAAAGATCACAGATAAAAATAGGACCCCGTTGTCAGAAAGAGATAAACATTCTGTTCAAATGCACGTTCGTGTCGTGGTCAGCCGCAGGACGGACTGAGTTCACTCAAGCTGGTCAGCTTGTGTTTGTATTGCTGCGAAGATGGCTTGTGTTGTATTTACCTCAGTAGATAAATAACATCATTGTGATAAATTGTATTTACTTCTGTAAATTGTCAGAACAAAAAGTTCGTTCTGGATGTCATTTGAAGATCTATTAAAGTTGCTACGGCTAAAGATCAACTGATCTACATCACATACTACAAGTCACACCGTGGTTAAAGTCTAGTATTTAGTTGCGTCCAGTTAGACTGGATGCCACCCATCGTTTAGAAAAGATTAGACTGATGATGGTTTAAACAAAAAATAGGTTTATTAACAGCTACTTTTTGTATCTTCGGGCGCACGGTTGGCGCAGTGGTTGAGCGATTGACTGCTGCGCTGCGTGTCGCGTGTTCGATCCCCACACGGATCAAATACTTTTATGACCTACTACTATCCGACCACTCTGAGAAGACCAAATCAAACTCAGAAGTCTCTGTTATAGTTCAGACATTATCTAGGCCAGATAATTATGAGGATTATCATGATCACGAGTTTCAGGATGCCTTTTCCTTGTACCAAGTGACTGCTGAAAAAAATAAACCAAAACAAACACTATAAAATGTAACTATCATGGCAATGAAAAAGTCTCCACCTTATACAATTTTAAACCATAAACGTTGCGTAAGGACGCACCCTGGAGACTCGCCCTGCATTCGTACAAAAACCTTTAAATAACCTAGTGGCTGTTTCATTAATTCCATTCTCAAGTGTCCCCTGAAGGTTGTAGCAATTGTGTTGACGATTTCGTTGATTTTATCACTTATTCCCGGGTGAATGAAATGTGACAGTAAAGTTGTAGTGACTTAAAAAGTGTAAGTTTGGCGTTGTGATAGCCGTATCGGGGTGTAAACAAAACAACAGAGGCACGCGAGGTTCGGGACGCCTGTCACGCGATTGCTACAAACCTAGAACTACATTATTCACCAACATTGGAGCGGCGTAAGTCATAAGCGATTTGCGCTAGCGATTTGGGTGCAAAATATTTTTGTATGAAGATGAATTAGGTAGGTGAGACTTTGAATAATAGACTAGCTTCTGCTAGCGGCTTCGCCCGCGTGAATGTCGAAAATTATCCCAAGGGAACATATTCCCGGGATAGAAAGTATCCTATGTGCTATGTTCACAGATATAAATATAACTAGATGTCGCGATTGTATAAAAAATACTGGCCAAGTGCGAGTCGGACTCGCGCACGAAGAGTTCCGTGCCATCACCGCAAAAAACGGCAATAAAAACACGTTTTTTGTATGGGAGCCCCACTTAAATATTTAATTTATTCTGTTTTAGTATTTGTTGTTATAGCGGCAACAGAAATACATCATCTGTGAAAATTTCAACTGTCTAGCTATCACGGTTCATGAGATACAGCCTGGTGACAGACAGACAGACAGACAGACAGACGGACCGCGGAGTCTCAGTAATAGGGTCCCGTTTTTACCCTTTGGGTACGGAACCCTAAAAACGGATTAAAAGTACGATCAATGATCGTAATTTGAGTTTTTCATTTAGCATTATCCTAATAGCTTTTCATTTATTATAGAGATCCACCGAAATCTAGAAAAATGCCTTTTATGCCATATTGAGCTGTAAAGACTGTATAGAAAAAGTTGACCGAGGCATTGGAAATGTTTTCTTTCATTGGTATTTTTTATTTTTATTGTGTGTGAAAAAGTGGGACGGTGGGAATTATGTCTGTGGCTATTCCAGACTATAATCTATCTCTGTGCTAAATTTCATCCAGATCCGTTTAGTAGTTATTCCGTGAAAGAGTAACAAACATACAAACACACTCACAAACTTTCGCCTTTACAATATTAGTGTGAAGTGTGATGATGGTTGTGATAATAATGGACGGAAATACATATATACCTAGGTTCGGAAAAAAGCTTAACATTTGTGTTAAGTCAGTTAATATCAAAAGCTTTATAGTTCTGTTTTATTACACGTCTTAGGTAAAGATGGAAGTACTGTCTCGTCATCTAAATTAGTTTTATGTTGGTTTGTAGGTGATTTTCTCTGAAAGTACCGACTTAAATTTGAAAATTATTTCACTGAGAAAAATCTACACTATCTATTAATGTTATAAGTGTTTATTTAGGCCACAAAACCGAAGAAACAGGAAAAGCTAGTTATTGATGAAGGCATAGTAAACAGAATCGGAACCACCCGGAAAGGTACGACATCAAGAATAATTTCACAAAACGATCTTTCTATAAAACGAATGCACAGTAAACTTAATAAGGAACACTTAACAGTGCACACTAACGACATAATGAAGATGAAATAAAATTTAAGCTGCCTTCAAGTTTAAGCTGGAGGTAAAGAAGCGAATAAAGCAAAACTGTTGCAAAGAGCTTAACTTGCGTTGAGCTGCTTGGATTCACGGTTTATCTTAAGAAAATGTAATTCAGTGCAGATTTTAAGCAAATTTTCATAACTTGCACAAGAGGTTATAATATAATAAGTAGCCGCACGTGTCGATCTAGAGCTCGTGGCTTAATAATAACAGCCACACAGGTCGATCTTCAAGGTTGAGCAACGCTTGACGAGGTCGGTCTATGGATGGGTGACCATTTCAACATACAGAGTTTCCTCCGTGGCTCGGAAAGCACGTTAAGCCGTTGGCCCCGGCTGTCATTTAAAGATCTTTGACAGTCGTTACGGGTTGTTAGAAGCTTGAGATCTGACACCAGTCTAGCTAAGAGGTATCGTGTTACCCAGTTACTGGGTTGTGGAGGTCAGATAGGCAGTCGCTCCATGTAAAAGACTGGTAGTTTGAATGGAAGCCGACCCCAACATAATTGGGAAAAGGCTAGGCAGATGATGGCTTAAGTTAAATGCTACAAAGTCAATAAGTTGAATGCAGTTTAAATGAATTCAGAATTCAAGATATTTTTTTTTTTTGGAAAAACCATCTCTGTGTTACACAGGACTGAATCCAAATTGAGCCTTTAAATTAATTTTAAGTAACAATTTGGGTCACTTAAAAATTAAGTTTAAGTAAAGCTGATACATAAGTTGGTGGCGATGGTTTGAAATTATCGTTTTTGAGTTTTCAAGTGGGCGTGGATGGCCAAATCAGAAAGTATGCAAAATAACTTTCAAAGTAATTGGACTCGATTTTAATGAAAATTAAAACAGCATCATTGGTCTTTATTTAAATTCAATTTTCCTAGCAAGGAATCGAACCCGTTGATTTTCTAAAAAAGATACAAGTGAAATAAAAACGTCGTGGTTTAGGGTAAATGTGCGAAGCCCGACGTTTTTATTTAACGTACCAAATATACTTGATCGGCAAATCAAGTTCAAGTAGAAAAAACGAGGGAATTTAACTGAAAAATCTGATTTATTAGTAAAATATACGTAATAACATAGGTGGCCCAGTGGTACCGGCCGCGACTTACAAGTTGTAGATCGTGGGTTCGAGCCCAGGCAGGCGCTTTACTTTGTGTATTATATATTATTTCATCACCACTGCTCTCAAAACGGTGAAGGAAAACATCGTGAGGAAACCGGCATGTCCTAGAACCAAAAATTCGAAGACATGTGACATCCACCAACCCGCACTGGGCCCGCGTGGTGGATTACGGCCCATTCCCTCTCACAGAGAGGAGGCCTGTGTCACAGCAGTGGGAACATTACAATAGGCTGATGATGATGACGTAATAATAAACATTATCACCAAATTACAAAATCAAAAAAAACATGCTGACTTTGGTGTTTTCTCTTTCCTTTGTTATCCAATATTTTGAAAAACAATAACTACAGTATTTATCTACTGAACGGACTCTGAAATAAATAACAATAACCCATTCGATGGGGAAGGTCATTTTTTTTTCGCTCTCTCCAAGATGTTTGAGAGGCCCCCTAACCTAACACTTCAAATATTTTTTGACAATTTATATGGCTTTGGGTCAACAAGATGCCTGCCTATAAATATTGTAATATTCGAATTGAATTATAATTCATTCGCGTTAAGAAAATAGTGCCCCTAGACCAATGGGGTCGCAAGCTTTCAAATTTATTGCGACCCGATTGACCGAGAGGCCGACTGAAAACTATGACTCACAAGTTTCTTAACGCCAATGTATTAAAGTCTTTTCGCAAACTTTATTTTCATAAAGAATGTCTAGATCCCCATTTGTTATTTTCAGCTCATATCGGCACTTACATGCGAAAATTTTAAGATTGTACAATAAAATTGAAATTCCATAAAACAATCTAATAAAATATCCTAATATAAGCAATACGCGACACGTATGACCAAGTTAGAGTAATTTGTTGGAACTCAATTTTATTTCCATCATAAATTTATATGTGAAGCGAGGGTAATTCTAAATTCATTGCGTCGCCGACGCCTCAATCAGAGTCATATACAACAGTATACGCGCTTTACTATCAACTCATTTATTTATTTCATGAGAATATATTGTGACGATTTTTAATACCTACTTAATATCGTCTATCTTTATTATATTCTGAATTACCTCTGGTATCGTATTTAGTTGTGGAGTAGTAGAAAGATTTATAACTTTGTGAATTTCGATTGAAACTCTTCTTCCTTGCATTATCCACCTTTTTGTTTAGGTAATTGTAATGCTTTGTATGTAAAGGTAATTCCTCGTCTCATAGCTGGAATTTTGACTGGTGAAGTTATGATTTAATAATTTTTTTACGTAAAGTTTGACATAATATTATGATCTAGAAAGTTTTTTTGCTATTCTTTATAATAATAGGTATCGAAGGAGTTCGTCTTTGCTATTATTTAAAAAAATACATGGAAGTATCGGTAGAACCTATTTTCTTGTCACTTATCGAACAATTTGTCACGAAATATGTAAAGTAGTTGGTACCTACTTTACAAGGATCTTTTAGGGAATACAATTTTTGAAACTTTCACGGAAAATGTTACTTATTGAAAAACAATATGGCATCGTTGGTGCCAATTTTTCCAAAAATATTGAAAACGCAAAATTATCCCCATTAAACTCTTGTTACTCACACCACAGCCTAACGATAATTTAGTTATGAAGTGGGTGCAGTACAACAAACAAAACATACAAAAGTGTGTATCTAAAATTTATGAACCCACCGAATTTCTAATTTGATATGCATTTGCCCCAATTTTTTGCGCCACTTTCAAAAATTTATTAACAATTCTTACAAATTATAAAAAATCTATTATAAAAACAAAAACCCAACTGCTAAAAAATAAAGGAAAACAAGTCCTAGGAGTAGTCTTTTAAGAGGTAACGGGGCCCTTCCAAGTGCTGATGGTGATTACAGGGTGTTTTTAGAGAGGTTAAAATCCTCTTTCCCCCTGTCAACAAAACTAAAAGGTATAACTTACACATTAAATAAATTATTAGGTGCTGCCAGCGGTGACACACGAAGTTTTGGTAGGTTTTCGGTTAATTATTTTTTTGCCGTCAGGTTTCTTGTTTTTATATTGATTTGTTTTATTTCAGACTTTTTAGTTTTATTAATGAACGAGTTCTCCAAATAAGTTATGTGGTAAAACATTATTTATTTTGCTATCAAAGTTACGCTTATCTTGAATTTGATTCAAAATTATAGTAACATAAAAGTATTACAATACCATAGATATTTTTAGAATGTTCTATTTAGTAGCTTTCATTTGATACCCATATTGTTATGAAAACGAAAAACAAATTGTATCACCCCCTTTTTTTGGGAGAGGCGCCATATTAAAAAAATTATAGCCTATGTCACTCCAACAATTGAAACAAATCCAACGACACCGCATATGTCATAATGCTTCGAGCCGTTTGGGCGTCGAGCGTGCCATAGAAATAGATATACATACGCTCGGAAAACATTACCCTGACGCAGTCGGGTAAAAATTGGGGTGAATGTGGTACAAATCAAATTTCTTCATATTAAAATTTTGTTTCATGAAATCGTTATCATCACTATTATTTCTTGTAACTTACACCAGAGCCTACTGAATAATTCAGTTACAAGTAAAATATCATAATTTAAAAAACTCCCGACACTTTTATCTTGCGAAAACACCCCGATTCAAACAGTAAAACGCCCATAACTTTTGAACGGCTGAACCGATTTTATTAAAACATAGCTAAGAACACTCTCGACAAAATCACCTTTCAAACAAAAAAACTAGATCGAAATCAGTTCATCCGTTTAGGCGCTATGATGCCACAGACGGACACACAGATACACAGCAACACATGTGAAACTTATAACACCCCTCTTTTTCCGGCGGGGGTTTACAAAATGGGTACTCTAGTACAGCAAACGAAACACACAAACTTATGTTTGTGCAGCACTTTTACGCGCCGTCGACTGTACCAGCATTTTGTGAATGTCATTGGCATTGTTGAATTAGGCGCCTAATTTTATGCTTTTCCAAGCTTTTATTTAACTTACAATGTATGTATGTATGATGATGTTCGGTTCAAATCTTGCAACTGAATTTTAAAGCAATGATCCTCCACCGATTAAGATGACATTTTGCATACACGCTTAGTTTGGATGACAATGCATGGTTAGCTAAGTGACGTCATTCTAAATCCAATGGTGGACGACCCAAGATGGCGGTCTAGTATTTTTTTTGTGCACTGCTTTGATAGGGGTATGAAATCAAAGGGTTTGCTCAGAAAAATACGAAAAAAGCTTCTTTTAAAAAAATATGAATATTTTTTATATTTATAAAGATATTTTTTATATAAGAAAATAAATGAACCCACCGAATTTCTTAATAACAAAACTACGAGTATATTAATCCAAACGCTATAATATATTTCTTAATAACAAAACTATATTAATTCCAAACGCTATCATATAGTGACTTACGCCACAGCCTACCGATTAATTCTGTTACAAAATGGGTGCAGTAGTACAACAAGCAAAACACAGAAGTATGTTTGTAAAGCACTGTCACGCGCCGCATTTCATGAACGCCTTATTTCATGCTTTTTATAGGTATCTGTGAAAATAAATGAGACATCAGAAATTCTTAACAACTAAAATTGTGTTTTCAAAACGCTGATATCCTCCCCACTATCTCCTGTAACTTACGCCACAGCCTACCGATTAATTCAGTTACAAAATGGGTGCAGTAGTACAACAAGCTAAACCCACAAAAGTATGTTTGTACAGTAGTTTTACGCGCCGTCGACTGTACCAGCATTGTGTGAATGTGTCGCATACAAGTTCGTATGACGCCTACTTTTTATGCCTTTTTCCTCATTTTCCGCTGAATGCCGAGTTTTGTTGTGTTTATTAAACATGTTAATAATATAAAGAGGTGCTTGTTTGTTGTTTTGTAGAGCTTGTTGAGTTTGGATGATGTTAATTTTCTTTTCCATTGTAGGGGTAGTTTATATCCTTTTTTGGCAGTGAGACTTACAGCCCTGGGTTACCAGTACCTTGCTTACCTATTGAAGTATTGTAACTCCAGAATTTTATTACAGATAACCTGTACCTTACCGTACCTACCTTTTTTGGCAGTGAGACTTACAGCCCTGGGTTACCAGTACCTTGCTTACCTATTGAAGTATTGTAACTCCAGAATGTTATTACAGATAACCTGTACCTTACCGTACCTTAGGTGACACACACTCACCACAGGTTGACTTATAAACTGTAAGATTTGTGCCTTTTCAAAATATTGGCAAACAAAATAATCCATATCTCTAAATAGATAGATACATAAATTATTTATTGCACACAAAAGACACAGCACAACAATTTATTATAAGTTTGATTATTTCTGGATAGACGACTGAAAAACGGGCCAAGAGACTCATCGGCAATGAGGCACTGGTCAAGTCAAAGCTCCAGAGCCTTGAACATCGTCGCCGAGTTGCCAGCTTGTCGGTTTTTAGGGTTCCGTACCCAAAGGGTAAAAACGGGACCCTATTACTAAGACTCCGCGGTCCGTCTGTCTGTCCGTCTGTCTGTCTGTCTGTCTGTCTGTCTGTCACCAGGCTGTATCTCATGAACTTTTCACTGATGATGCAGTTGAAATTTTCACTGATGATGTATTTCTGTTGCCGCTATAACAACAAATACTAAAAACCGAATAAAATTAATATTTAAGGTGGGCTCCCATACAACAAACGTGATTTTTGTGCCGTTTTTTGCGATAATGGTACGGAACCCTTCGTGCGCGAGTCCGACTCGCACTTGGCCGGTTTTTTATCGGTTGCATTTCGGGGAGTGCGCGATGAAATTGCATGATCTAATTCCGCCCAGCCCGTTCCATCATCGGACTACCAGACGTACGGCGCTGCGTCATCGGTACATGGTGGATAGCCCACCCATACGCACAAAACGTTTTGGGGACACTTTCATTATGCGTACAGCTAAGGAGTGGAATTCTCTGCCGGAGTCTTTGTTTCCAGATAGCTACAATCTTGGGGTCTTTAAGTCAAGAGTGAATAGGTTTTTTCTAGGCAAGCGTGCTTCCCCGTCGACCACATCATCGCTTACCATCAGGTGAGATAGTGGTCAAGCGCAAGCCTATAGAGTACAAAAAAAAAATGAACCAAATCCAATAAAATCCTATAGGTACTATTAAACGAGCAATACTTGTATACCTATATTCATTTAGGTGCTCGGAAACGGGTCTAAAACGATTTGGATAAAATTTTGAATATATACGTAGAAATTTAAATACTATAATAATTTTAATACTATTTTATCCGAGTAGACCTCGGTCGCCCAGGTAGGTGGCAGTGTAAAGTTAAATATTCGTCATTTTCCGTGCCAACATCTTAACTAATATCATAATCCATGGGCATTTCTTCAAGTCCTTGAGAAGTATACACTAACATATTACGTAGTCGTATTATTAAAATAAAAAGCCAGAAGTGATTAATGCTGTAAAGTTTTGAAAATTTTGCAACTTACATTAAAAATAGAATAATAATGAAAGGTATTACTACTCGTTTTATTTTTCCTAGAAAACTTCAGAAAACTCGTCTTTACTAAAAATAACTGTCTCAACGATGATTAAATTGGGGCCAACTAATCCATATAAATATCCATCTAGTTATATAAAGGGATACAATAGATTCAGGTTGAGGTTATCAGGTGAAGTGGGTAGAAAATGTCACGGGTGATGGAGAGGCAAGGAAGGAAGGTCGAGCTCGATACGGAGGGTGAAGTAGTGCGGTATGTAGACTAGTGGGACACGCTCTGGCGCATGATTGGTTCTAAATTCAAATCCCTTTGTAAAAGCCTTATAACAAGGTCTTTAAGTCAAGAGTAAATAGGTTACTTTTAGGCAAGTGTCATCGTCATATGTTGTCGACCATATCATTGCTTACCATCTGGTGATAGTGATAAAAAAACCGGCCAAGTGCGAGTCGGACTCGCGCACGAAGGGTTCCGTACCATTATCGCAAAAACAGCAAAAAATCACGTTTGTTGTATGGGAGCCCCCTTAAATATTAATTTTATTCTGTTTTTAGTATTTGTTGTAATAGCGGCAACAGAAATACATCTTCTGTGATAATTTAAACTGTCTAGCTATCACAGTTCATGAGATACAGCCTGGTGACAGACAGACAGACAGACGGACCGCGGAGTCATAGTAATAGGGTCCCGTTTTTACCCTTTGGGTACGGAACCCTAAAAAGTGAGGAAAAACGAATTTTATCTTGTTAAACGAGTATTGAAGAGAAGTTCATTAAAAATAAACGTATAATTTAATTTGATTACTCATATTTTGCTAAAAGAATTTTCATAATCTTAATAATAACAAGGCTGGTCGAAATTTACTTATTAATTTAATCTTAATATGATTAATTTTAATTTAAACGAAAACTGTAATTATTTACCTTGTAGATATTTATTAATGTTTCGTTACTTTTTAAAACCAACCTGAAGCTGCGATATCGTCTTATTGAATTATATACAAAAGCTTAATCGTTTAATTAAAACTATTCTATAAGCGTTTGCTTTAGCTTAACGCTTATATATTTCGATGGTACTGTTATATGACCGTACGGACCTTTTTTTATTTTTTGGGTTACCTATTTTGAGATAGAGTAAGCGACAGATGTATACACGCCATGTACATCTGTCCCTTACATACACTCAAAATAACTTTTTTCTAAGAGCTTATGGTTAACCCCCTGGTTAAGGTTCCTAGGAGTCCTATGTCCAGCAGAGGACGTATTTTGGCTGAAATGATGGATGATGATTACGATGATGGTACTGTTAGGTTTTGAGGCACCTTAAAGACCCTAGTCGAAGGATTTTCAAAATACTGCATTTTTTTGACAGACTCGTGCTCGTCTACATAAAATCTTCCCTGTATAACTAAACACATAAATGAACACATTCCACAAAAATTCAAACTGATTCTAAATTCGAATGATTTCTCAAATCTGGCTGATTTTGAGAAATCATTCGAATTTAGAATCGATTGAAACTTTTTCCTGCCAGCGTTCAGCAGACAACTTTTACATCACTCATGCTACCTTCTTATTTCTCGCCGTAAAATAAATGAAAAATACAATTTTGGCCTATAAACAATAACCTAACCCAAGTTGACAGTGTTTTGCTCAAATCGCTCACAATTACCTATTATCCGACTAAATTGCCTTCCGTATATAAGACTTGCGAGGTCACGCGGGTTCGCTCGAATATGGGTCGCTAGGTGACTGAGAAACATTGGGGTATCTACTGGATAGAAAAAGGGGAATTGTACCGGGATTAATACAGATTAAGTTTCTGAATAACTGGCTTTGTCTACCGCGGATTGTAGGTTTTCTTTATTAGGTACATGGGTGTACCTAATAAACCTACTACATAACTATTTATAATATTGGTTTCTAATTAGCAATCATTAACCTCAAATGAAGTCAAGATAAACAGACATACACACATTGATTTATTGACTGGAAGAATGAAAGTAAATAAAGCAATGAAGAATGTAAGGATCGCAGCAAGTAGCGTTCAGTAGTGTCTGCCTCCCCCATGGGCAAAAGTTTATGTATGTATAAACCAAACACAGTATAGATTTATATTTTCATCATAAAAACGCGACAAAAATTAAGAATAATAAATCATAAAGGATTTACCATTCTGTGAGTGCTGTTCATTATACTTGGATTACGTCCCACGTTCACTCAACTTTTAATGTATATTGTATTATTGCTTTTGCTACCATCTTCAATCTCATAACAATCGGAAACTGCCCCAAGGCACGGGGCTATTTAAAAATATTACGTGTCTGTGAAAACCATTTTTCGATTCAGGGATCCGTTTGCCTAAAATTAAGCTTTAGTTGGCTAATTTTTGTTGGAGTCATGTTCCCTCCACCCTGCCAGCTAAATGGTTACTTTTGGATATGTGACAAAAAATCGCGGCAGTAGATATATATAACGAAATTAAATGGAAAACTATCACAGCTAAGAAGGCTTTACAAGTTTACGATAATAGTCGACCAACTTATAAAATGTACTCTTTAGAGCGTACCGACGTGATGTTATGTTATGAACTGGCTATATCTCCGATGTTCTTTATCAGATCTTCGCCAAATTTAAATGGGATCACATGAGAAGCACGAGCTTTCAAATAAAAAGACATATCAAAATCAGTTCACCTAGTACAAAGTTCTGAGGTAACACACATAAATAAAAACACAGCCGCATTGAGAACCTCCTCCTTTTTGAAGTTTGTTAATAAGAGATACATAGCTTTGAAGATAATTATTATTCGATTTCCGAATTGTAACAAGAAGTGGGTTCCCAACGATTCACTTTTATTGACAGTTCCGTGTCGCCATTTTTCCATGGGCTTATGCGTCCGGTACCTACCTACGGGAGGTAAGTCTTAAAGATTACTCGGGGGTCCTTAAGAGATTTCCGGCTTACACGACTTGGCTTCACCGTCTTAGTGAACTTTTCCACTTTGCACTGAAAACGCCAACGAGAGCAGTTTGTAAGAATAACTTAATGTTTACTAGTAAACACTCATAATATTAAGCTTGCGGTTGGACGTGGAAACTTTCATGGTTTTGACCTTATGTTTTTGAATTCAGTAATTCAATCCTTCTGGTGTCTGAGTAGTGCTTTTTCAGTTGGCGATGCAATAACTTTAACAAATTAGTTCACTCTGTACATACAGTATGACGTGCTGCTATCCTACTGACTGACCAATCTTTTCACTGAGGCATGATTTTGTACTTATCAAAGTCATTCATCATCATCATCATCATTTCAGCCGAAAGACGTCCTCTGCTGGACATAGGCCTCCCCCAGGCGTCGCCACATTAACCGATCCCGTGCGTCTCGCATCCAGCGCCTTCCCTCAACCTTAACCAGGTCATCGTTCCACCTAGTAGGAGGCCTTCCAACGTATCGTCTTCCGGTTCGCGGTCGCCACTCCAGAACTTTTCGGCCCATCAGCCATCCGTTCTGCGAGCAATGTGCCCTGCCCACTGCCACTTAAGTTTGGCAATTCTTCGGGCTACTTATGAAAGTAAAAGTCACAATTCTTAATTTCAATTAGGCCATTATGCGGCACATTTGAAAGTCAAAAAATTAAATGTATTAATAATTTATTCTACCGTCCATTCGGAAAAGTAGCTTGTTATGGAGAAGAACTGACAAGAAACTGCACACTTACTCTTTAAAAAAAAAGTTTTACAATATTTTCATGTATGTATTGTATTAATTCATATACGTGAGGACGATGCTCCCAGACTAACACTAGGTACTATACTACGTATAGGTTAGGTACAAAGTATTAGAAGCACTAACAGGTAAATTTATTTATTTGATAAATAGGAACATGATTCTCACATACTTATACAAATGTTGCAAACATACCTAGGTAAATTATCTAACTCAACTACAATGGAACAGTGTTTGAGTCCAAAACTTAAACAAAAAGAGAAAAAAAATAAAGCAATAGGTAGTATTAATAATGAATATATAAATTAACCAGCTTGATTTTGTCGACACTAAAGATTTCCCTATGGAGCAATAGGGCAAATACCTTTTACCTGTGTAGGTACTTATTTTCGTATGATTCGTGCCTATACGAAAAAAGTAGTAAAATGGCTAAAACTATGTTACCATAATCAAAACGTAGTTAAGGAAATATCCATCTATACCAATATTATAAAGAGGAAAGATTTTTTTGTTTGTTTGTTTGTGTGTTTGTTTGTACCGAATAGGCTCCGAAACTACTGGACCGATTTCAAAAAATCTTTCACCGTTGGGAAGCTACACTATGCCCGGGTGACATGGGCTACTTTTTATCCCTGTATTCCTACGGGAACGGGAACTACGCGGGTGAAACCGCGAGGCGTCCGCTAGTATTATATAAAAGCAGCGGTAAATATATAAGATTTAATCAATCACCATACACCACCTCTCTGAATAATCTTAACATAACAATGCTGTACAATACCTATATAAACAACTCTGCATACCCCTCAGGGAATTATAGGCTTGCATTTTATTCATAAAACCAACGTTGAATGAAAGTATTAATAGACGAGGAGACTCGATAAAATGGAAATACTATTTTACGCTGTCCAGCGGCCGTTCCTGGAATTTTGTCTGCAACGCTGTAATCACATTGGTGTACAGAGTACGACAGTGACTAGAGATGGCAATTCAAAGTCAAAGTCAAATATATTTATTCAATTAGGCCAATAAACGGCACTTTTGAACGTCACATAAATTAAAATTAAAATTCACAAGTAATAAAAAAAATAAAAAAAAGATTCTACCGTGCATTCGGAAAGTAGGTTGTTATGGAGAAGAACGCACAAGAAACTCCATACTTACACTTTTAAAAAAAAAAATAGGTGTTTTACAATATTTATATCAGTACACACATTAATATATGTGAGGACGATGCACCCAGAATAGCTCTACACACTATACTACGTACAGGTATAAAGTATTAAAAAGCATTAACAGGAAAATTTATTAATTTGATAAGTAGGAACATGGTCCTCACATAGTTACAAATATTACAAACATAGGTAAAATACCTAATTCAACAACAACGGAACAGTGTGTGAGTCAATTTCTAAAGAGAAAAAAAAAAAACATATTTATTCCCTGGTTAGGGTTGCGGGAATCCGTTGGATGTGAGACACATCGGACTGATGATGAGTGATCGAAGTGGTGACACTTGGGGGAGGCCAATGACCAGCAGTGGGCATCTTTCGGCTCCTTCTTCTTTTCGTGTGAGGTGTAGCCACCACCTCTGTGTCAGAGTTAACTAAGCCGCCTCTGGGAAATCCCACAGGCCTCTGACTTGGCTATTTCTGACTTTCATTGACTATATAATCTACTAGCTGTTCCCCGCGGCTTCGCTCCCGTGGGCCACCCCACAGGACATGTTTTCGGGATTAGAAAATAGCCTATGTCACTCAGGAATAATGTAGCTTTCTATTGGTGAAAGAATTTTTAAAATCGGTCCAGTAGTTTCGGAGCCTATTCGGTACAAACAAACAAACAAACAAACAAACATAACATTTTTTCCTCTTTATAATATTGGTATAGACTACCACACTACCACTACTAGTACTATCTACTATGTTGAAAATGAAATGTTGACGATTATAATATCCGAGTCCCCGCAATTTGCGTCGCACGAAGAGCTGTCATAGACCATCATATTCTACAAGTAATCAGTGACACCCACTGACTCACTTGGTTTGCATGGTGTGTGTAATGCCGTGTCAAGCGGCTGTCGAGGCCTCTCCGTGCTCTGTGGTCTGTTGCATTTATACTCGGTATTCCGTCTGGAAAATTGCTCAACCCCTGCCCAGTTAATTGGCTTTAAAGTTTGGACATGATAGAAAACAATAGTACTAAGGGTCGTAAATACAGTTCTACGTTTTATGGAAGATGGTAAAAAATACTACATAGGTATAGATAGGTAGTATTTTCTGGTCAGAACTCCTATCAAAGTCAGTGTCAATTTGTGGATATTCAACATTTTTGCTGCCTGCTTTTTGAATGGAAATCGCTTACGATTGATTTTGTTTTACTAGGGGGTAGACAGATGCGCAGGATTAAATTGCCTAGCATATAAGTCTAATTTGTTTTCTCCTTAGGAAAAAAAATGCGCCTAACTTTTGAACGGCGAACCAATTTTCATGAAACCTAAGAACACTCTCGACAAAGTCACATTTCAAACAAAAAAAAAACAAAATTAAATCAAAATTGGTACATCCGTTTAAAAACCTATGATGCCACAGACAAACACACAGATACACACGTATTACACACCTCTTTTCCAACGGCGATTAAAATTAAAATATATTCAATTACCCTTAAAATAGGCATCACACCCAGAACTCAACACTCGAATATTAAAATTGTTTCTCTACCACAAATTACTCATTTTCAGCCCAATCAACGCATCTTCACCAAAAAAACACCAAAAATCAATACATTTTTCGTATCTATCGGTACCTCCAACGAAACTACGTTAAGCCGAAGTACGGTTGGCAGCAGCAACGGCTTAAGATAATGGAACACGTCGCGTCCTACATTAATTACTTAGTAAACCCGAACATTCGAACATTGACAACGACTAAGCCCTTATACATTTTTATAGATTAACTTCTGAATCTATTCACGAAGTGACAGCGTTTTTGTGCTTGTTAGTTATAACTTATATGAAGAGATTTATCAAGTAGAAATAATTGTCGCATTTATTGGGATGTTGCTGCCTATAGGCCAATTCATGATTTCAGCCAATAGACATCCACTGCTGTTCATAGGCTTCCCCCATGCGTCACCACATCGACAGGTCCTGTGCTTCTCGTATCCGTCCATTTACCAATTATACATTTAATTTTGTAAGTAGGAAATAGGGATTGGTGATTAAATTGAGCAGTAGTGGCCCAGTGGTATCGGTCGCGACTTAAAAGTTGTAGGTCGTGGGTTCGAGCCCAGGCAGGTGCTTTACTTTGTGTAAATTATTTCATCACCACTGCTCTCAAAACGGTGAAGGAAAACATCGTGAGGAAACCGGCATGTCCTAGAACCAAAATTTCGAGACATGTGACATCCACCAACCCGCACTGAGCCCGCACGGAGCATTCTCGCTCACATAGAGGAGGCCTGTGTCCCAGCAGTGGGAACATCAATAGGCTGATTATGTGATGTGTGATTAAATTGAGGAGTTAATAAGCTCTTCAGGCGCCGATTCCCTTGAGTAGCTGATTTTAAAATGAGGATCACGTCTTAACGGCTAGTCGTAATTTTTTGGAAATATATGTTATTAAATATTAGAACATTTTTTTAATAATTTCATCAAAGCAGAATTTGAGTTTTATTCGTATAACATAGTTGAATTAATTTGTAAAGTTATGTCTAAAACGGACAAAAACACGACAATCGCACCAAAACCGCTGGGCGTATTTTAATGAAATTGACACCATCTCAAAGACAATTGAATTATCTACATTTTGATCTGAACCTTTTTTTTAAAGTCATAGAATAATAAGGAAAGTACAAAAAACTACTAAATTTTAGGTCGCACGGGTGTGAAACGAGTACGCGTTTTGTTCCCTCAAGGTTGTTGTCGTCTCCAGTTCAGCTTTGTCTCTGAGTGGACATCGCAACTGCAATGCAGTGTTGCAGATTCATTCATTATCTTCCTGCACTTATTCCTTCCCATGATACCTTTTTGCGAAGCAGTAAGTATTTTCTTTTCTTTCTATCAATGTCAACCGTTCCCCTATCACTCTAATGTCCATATGAAATCAATGTCTGTTGGAATTTAACCAATAAAATAATGAGTCTAAATCTTGTCGACATGACTAAAAAACCTAGACGAAAGGTAAACAGAAATTTGTTCTAGAACAAATTACACTATTTTTATCTCAGCAAAAGCTTCCCAAGGGACGTCACAAATAAACTGTATCAAATCCCAAAAGCCACGCAATCGAAATCTGGAAAAAAGCTAATGACAAACACAAAAATATCTTTCAAATATTTATGTTTTGACGTTTTCTCTGTGATCCTCTTAACCCGAGTTCCCCAGAAAGGATAAGGGTAGTACAAAATATGAATCCGACTCAATAATGAACCGGGTAGGAAGTAGCTCGCCACGATATATTATTCACCTATTGTCCGGTGAAGAGATAAAGGGCACGATTGTGTAATTTTGCACAACTGTGTCTGTGACTGTAAACAGGGAATAATACATTTTATGGAATGGAAAATTTCGTTTGTCAGGTTCTATTATTTTGGGGAAATAGATCACCGTGGCCTTCTACCGTAACTTTAAATTTTTAAGACAAAATCTAAGCTTACAAGCGAAGTCAAATTGTTTATTTATATGTTTGTAAATGTAATCTGGAAAATGTAATGTGACTCCTTTGAGACACGACTGCACCAGCGGGAGAAAGTTAGTTGGTCTTAGGACAAGAGAAATGGTTCCTGTTTTAGCATTCTTAATAATTCCTTGTTGCGGAAACAGCGTCTGAAATTCAGTAAATTTAAATAAATTATTTTGCAGCTTTAGGTTTTAATTTTCAAGGTTGATTTGTTTTAAACGAATTTTTCATTATTAACCAATTCAGTTAATTATAACTTGATCAAATCACAATTACTTCCAATTAAGAACTCAAGATACAGGTGGTTCAAAAAAAAACAGTTTTTGAACCACCATCTTTTTTTTCGGGAGAAAAGTGGACCGTTATTCCGGCGCGATAGTGTCTGGTCTGTCGTCGTACTAATTAGACGGGGCCACTTCACCCGAGGGCCCTCGCTCTAAGGCAAAAGAGTTTCTTTGCGGGAGTACACCGCGCGGTCTACTTAATTTACATGCATTCTGCCATCTATGCTGAGATCGAATTGAATAAGAAAGTGAGTTAACTACCGCTTATGTGTACTGGAGTGAGTGATGTGCTGTCTTTTATTTGTCCTTTTGGTTTTCTAATAATTGAATTACAATAGTACCTACGTATGTTTTTTAATATTTTCTCTTATGCGTTTGACTTTACACCAGAATTGTATAAATACCTAATTATTATTAGCTAGAAGGAGACCTAAATAAAACAAAGGTCACTGACTCAGATAAGAAGACTGGCAGCATTACTTAAATGTTTCATCAAGGGTAGGCGATAGATGTTTACCATCGGGAAGTCAGGATGATTCCCTTAGGTCAGGGATGGCGAACCTATGGCACACGACAAAATACCAGGCCCCTCAGAAAGTATTGCGAAAAAAAGTTTTTATAAATGGGAGACTGGCCAGTTATAATGTTTTTCGAAAATATGATTATTTATAAGTAAAAATAAGTAAGTTCCAATTTCAAAATTACCCTCCACATTTTTTGCGAGTTAATTCAAAGTATTGTGTCTCACTGAAATATGGATCTGCGCCAGGAACATTTTAGAGCTATGATTTTATACGATTTCAAGTGTCGCCTGAAACCGGATGAATCGTACGATAGACTTCAAATGGCATTCATGGATGAAGGCCCTTCCAAGGCAACCGTGTATCGTTGGTATAACGAATTCAAGCGCGGTCGACCAACTTTGGGGGATGACGAAAGAAGCGGTCGCCCTTTGACGGCTGTTACCGAAGAAAACGTGCTAGCAGTGAAAAATTTAATCCAAGACAATAGGCGAATTACATATCAGGAGATTCAACACATATTGAAGATTGGATCGGGAAGCGTTCACGAGATTCTACACAGCCATCTTCGCGTGAGGAGGATAGTATCACGCTGGGTGCCGCACAACCTCACCGATGCTCAGAAGCAGGCCCGGGTGGAATGGTGCCGTGATATGCTTAACAAATTTGAAGCAGGCTCGTCTCGGCGTGTTTACGACATCGTTACAGGTGATGAGTCCTGGATTTATCAATACGACCCAGAAACCAAGCGCCAGTCGACTGTTTGGGTGTTTCAAAATGAGCCAACGCCTACCAAAGTGAAGCGATCTAGAAGCGGGGGTAAGATTTTGATCGCTAGCTTTTTTAATTTGACTGGCCACTTGGTATCAATTCCCTTACGGGATCAAAGAAGCATTAATGCCGAATGGTATACTACCAAATGTTTGCCAGAAGTTTTCTCTGTTATAAGCAACAAGCGACCAAACACAGGGCTCCGCGGGCTACTGCTCCACCACGACAATGCACCTGCGCACACCGCACTCAAAACGAGGGACTTCCTGGACAGCACGCCAGTCAAACTCCTGGGTCACCCTCCTTACAGCCCTGATCTAGCACCGTGTGACTTCTTTTTATTCCCAAAAATAAAAAATCAGCTCAAAGGGATACAATTTTCGTCGCCGGAAGATGCGCTGGCTGCGTTCGAGCAGGCTGTAAACGAGGTGTCTGCGGCGGACTGGAAAAAGTGTTTTGAAAACTGGTTTAGGCGCATGAATCTTTGTATAGAGGCTGGTGGAAAGTACTTTGAAAAGATTTAATAAAAATATATGTACGTATAGAACAATTTTTTTTAGTTTCGCAAAACTTTCTGAGTGTCCCACGTATGTTGGGCACGCTTAAATGCGGGTATTTAGAATCTAGCTAATTTGCAAGAGCAGAAATGACACCAACTCCTACTTTTTAGTACACGAGTTTAATTTTTTGTCAATTAAGACAAAGTCTAGAAAGATGTGGGGAAGGCCTTTGCCCAGCAGTGGGACAGAGTGGCTGAATAAAAAAAAAAGACAATGGCAACATTTTTTGGTGGCACTTCATTGTCACATAAAAAAAAATATAATTTAAATGGCACGTTTTCTAATTAAGGTTCGCCATCCCTGCCATAGGTTATAACATTGTGTGTAGAGTGGGCGGTAGGTACAATCGTGTAAATGAAATCACATAAATTATTCGATACACTCGGTTTATTCAAATAGACACAGTAACAATCTTTGCTCACAAATATTACGGATCGAGTCGTGGGTCTACGATGTCTTAGCTTGGAGGCGGTCAGAACTATACTTTCTTATTCAGCTGTCTCCACCACGCAAGCGACTAGATAAAATGTGCCAAATGGTGGTTGTTTTTTTTTTATTTGCCACCAGATGAAGAGATCGTTGTATTGACGGCCATAGTATTGAGTCATCATCTGCCTAGCCTTTTCCCAATTGTTGTTGGGATCGGCTTCCAGTCTAACCGGATTCAGCGTACTCTGTTTTACATGAAGCGACTTCATATATGACCTCCACAACCCAGTAACTGGGTAACACCAAACCCCTTGGCAAGACTGGTGTCAGATCGCAAGCTTCTGACTACCCGTACCGACTGTCAAAGATCTTCAAATGACAGCCGGGACCAACAGCTTAACGTGCTTTCCGAAGCACGGAGGAAACTCGGTATGTTGAAATAGTCACCCATCCACGGACTGGACTCGGCAAGCGTTGCTTAACCTTGAAGATCGACCCGTGCGGCTGTTATTATTTAGCCACGAGCTCCACGAGTCCATAGTATTGACTAAACTCTACATATACAATACTATCTTAAGCTTTATGGGGGCACCAGAAAAAACTAATGCTGTTTAGTTTTTTTTTTAAGATTCCCACTCTAGGCATTTCTTCCTTGCTCTCAACTTTACCAAAGATCTATAAAGTTTTTTTTAATCTAAAAAAAAACTTTTCCTCTTTCACTAAAATCAAACTCAATAAAACATAAGCTATCAGAAAGTATATCTATCTCTGTTTCACCTAGAACAGATAAGATGATGATACATTAATTCCCCTATTGAAAACGTTGTTTGATAAAGCAACACCCTGTTAATGGAACGTTAACTGATTAACTCGGGGGATTGCGACGGGGATGGTGCAAGCCACGAGTGTGACATGACTTTATTTTATGCTGTTAATGATTATTTTGTAATACTTTTTGTGCATAATTAAATAGAATTCGTAGATACTATAAACACAAATGACTACTGTTTTACTTAAACGAGAGTAAAGAAAAATGTAGCCTTACATTAATACACAGAAATCTGTCGCAAAATTAATCTTACAAATTTGAAACACGCCATAGCGGCTGTTATTTGTTGAATTAATTTTTAACAAGCAATCGTGTGGTGTGACTTCACTTGTATTTGATTTGTGACCAATTATTTATTTCTAGAAACCATCTTATTTCTTTAATTAACAAATAAAAATAACAATAAAAAGTATTTATGTTCTAAGGCATCAAATGCGTCTGTTGTAATTTAGCATGTTAAGAATGTTGGAGACGTTAATACAAGTGATTTTTTAAGTGACAGTTGAAAAGAATATAATATACTTTATTTGACACCAAATCAGTTACACACCTCTTTTACAAAAAACATGAATTCTACGGGTACAATTGCGGTCTTATTCCTAATAGCGATAATATAAAGAGGATTTTTTTTATTGTTTGTGTGTTTTTCCGAATAGGCTCCGAAACTACAGGATCGATTTTCAAAAATTCTTTCTTTTATGGAAAGCTACATTATTCCCGAGTAACAAAGGCTATAAATTATATTCAAAAAAATTAGAGACCCTTATGATAATTGCAATAATGTAACCCAAAGTAGCAAAATTGTGCCTATAAAATTTATTATTTGGCATGCGCTGAGAAAACTATTGATGATAAATAAAAAATATGTACTACATGATTAAAGTACTCATTATTCACTACAAAAAAGCGTGTGAGAGAATATATCTCACTATCATACTAAAGACACAATAGCAGCTTTTGTGTTCTATAATTTAATAAGATCGCTGGTAGAAACAAAAGTTGGTAACATTCGTGTTGTAGTATTATTTCTTATTCAAATAAATAAGGGGTGTCTCAGAATGTTTTTCGTTTTTGATACTTAAAAAAAAGGTACTAGAATTAGTTAAAACTCAGTTTAATTACTGTTGAATTAATGAGCAGTATTGTAATTTTATTTGTAAAAAACGAAATTAAGTAAATTCGCACCCTCCTCGTCCTGACACTCGTTTGGCCTGCAACTAAAATTTTCATTATTTGTTTCGTCTGTGAGTCTTTGCTTGCTTTTAAACATTCAGGTTGGGTGGCACTAGTTTGTAAACTTAACTTTTTAAGCAGCTCTATAGGAGAACATCAGCAAGCGTTTAATCTGGGCTATTTGGGCTGCCATATCACGTCAAGGAATAGTCGGTCCCTCACTTTTTGGCGTGTGATTTAAGATTTTAGTTCCAGGAAAATTGAGTGTCAGGAAGTCAAGGATGCACATTTACTTATTATTGTTTTTAATAAACAAAATTGGAAAACTGCTCGTTAATTAAACAGTAAATAAAGCGAGTTTTAACTTATTCTATTACCTTTTTTTTAAGTATCAAAAACGAAAAACATTCTGAGACACCCTTTAGTTTTACAAATTAGAAGGTAGGGTAGGGTAGTTAGGGTAGGTGGGTAGGTAGGTAGGTAACAGAAAACCTTTGGATAAACTGAAATAAATACAATAAAATTCTAATGCCTAATTGAAACTATTTCTAGTACCCATTCTGACATTTCTAACAAAAAAAAGCTTTATAAATCGTCATCGTGTAAATAGTACGTTACCTTATTAACCAGTGGGGTGTCGGGGTGTGATGTGGTTGATACTAGACAAGAGAGAACCTCGATACAATTTGTGAGGGTGGGTACGGTTGCGATCTATTCAGGAATAGTGATTTCTATTGAGCTTTTGTGTTCAGATTCCTTTTCGGATATGTGACACCTTACTTAATTAAAACGTAATTAATTTGGATTTTCAACACTAGTGACAAGTCACGAAAACCCGACGCCATTCAAAAAATAGTTTAAGATATTAATAAATAAGAAGACGATACGTTGGAAAGCCTCCCACTAGGTGGACCGATGACCTGGTTAAGGTTGTGGGAAGGCGCTAGATGCGAGACGCACGGGATCGGTCAATGTGGCGACACCTGGTGGAGGCCTATGTGTGGTATGCAATGGACGTCTTTCGGCTGAAATGATGATGATGATGATTAATAAATAATCCTGCCCTTCATTCCTTCTTGTGATCAGCAAAGCAGAATTTAAACTCTAGTATAAATAAAGTGTCTAATCTTTCGACGTTTTAGTTGCTGATTAACTAGTGGTGTGATGTGGATGGTACTAGCCGCGAGTGAACCACGATACAATTTATGAGGGTAAGGCGATCTTTTCAGGAATAGTGATTTATTTCTATTCACGTTCCTTTACGGATATGTAACTCCTACCTTAATGAAAACGAAGGTAATTTTAGCTATAATAGGTATTTTATTTTATAGGTATTTTTATAACTAAGTGCACTCAGATACATTTAACGGTTAAGGCACTCTTAAGTATAGATTTCGATCTATATTTTTGTTAGTAGATAAATCCACAAAAAAATAAATTGTTGTTATTTATTAATTGATTTTTAAAAGGTTGTCTGTATTAAAACTGATTTGATTTAATAAATAAATTATTACACTGCACTGGTGGAAAACTATACTTTCGCCAGTGACAAAGGCTTTTTATCCCAAATTTTTTATTGATTTCTGTGGTGTGGATGCGACCACGGAGTAAAATAATATCAAACAAAGAAATAATCTATATATATAAAAGAAAGTCGTGTTAGTTACACTATTTATAACTCATGAACGGCTGGAAACATTTTTAAAATTTTAGTGTTTTTGGATTTATCTTCGTCCGGAATAGGATAATAAGTAATAAAACATCGAAAAATATAACAATAAAAAAAATCCCATACATTTTGCGAACACAGCGCCATCTCTGATACATGATAGAAAAAAGCACACATTTATAAGGCAAAACAATGTTTGCCGGGTCAGGTAGTTTGGTATAAAAGCATCACTTTAACCAAACGAAAACATTTAAAAAGCTGCCCCAAAATTAACAATATAACCAAAGAGAAAATGTTTGAAGTGGTTATAACGTTCTAATAAAAATATTCGTTTATTTATTTTTTATTCCTTTGCCGTCGTTTACTCGACACTTAGGTGTTATAAGCTGTCATAATGTCGGACAAAATAAAAAGAAAATTAACGCTGTGAGGAAGCTAATTTAATTTACCAGAAATGGTATTGTGATGTTTGAAGCTAGTCTCTAAATATTGTTCTGTATGAATATAATGTTACATAAATATATGAATTTTCTCGTTTAGACTATTAATTTCAAGATGCACACATCATTACAAAAATCTAGAGCATAATAAAAGAGCAAACTAAAATTGAACAGCCTGTACCTAAAGTTCACACACAAAACCAAAAAAAACTGTCCAAGTGCGTGTCGGACTTCGCACATTTGCGCGGGTTCCGTACCAAAGAATTTATGTGTAGGTATATTGGTATTTGTTAGTAAAGCATTCGTAATAATAAACATTATGACCAAATTTCAAGTTCGTAGGTCAATGGGAACTTAAAAAAATCTTCGGAACTAAATTATGTAACAGACGACGGACAGACAGACACATGAATGACAGCAATAGAGCTCCGTTTGGACCCTTCGGGTACGGAATTCTAAAAACTGACAGTAAAAGAAAATTGTCCAGATTTTTGATCGACACTGATTCAATTTCAAACGATGATAGCTAATTGGTTTCTAGGAAAACGTTCCCCTATAATAATCTCATTTTAATTCCTCGCGTAAGGCGACGTTGCCACTTATTTATTCAAGAGTTGGGGTGGCCGTCTGTCCCATATTTTTGGATATTACGACATTATGCCTCTGGGGCTGGCCTTCGGATCTTCCCTCAATCCCTGTGAGTTATAGGGAAGCTAAGCTAACGGTTCGTGTGGCAAAAAAGCTGAAAAATATTGGCACTGTATTCCTCGGATTTCCTGTGCAAAACGAACTTTTATAGGTTTTATATCTACGGGACTTGATAATTTAAGACACAGTTTTTTCCCCAACTGGATCAATTAACGGACCTTAAAAGAAGACTGGGTATGACAGACTAGGATGAGCGGCAGAGCCAGGTTTTGTGTTACCTGATATTACTGTTGACTTCTGTCTACGGCAGGTTGATATAAGCTTTATTTTTGAAGGTTTTTTTCGGCAAGATCATAAAAGGCAGTTCCGTATGGTGACGGACGTAAAGAATTTCACCATCCCATATCTTCCCGTGGGTGTCGTAAGAGGCGACTAACGGACACACCAGAGAATGGGCAGCAGCGTTCTCTGTGCACTTTAACAACAAACTGCGATCGCCAACCCGCCTGCCAAGCGTGGCGAAATAAAAAGCACAAAGAAAAAGTGGCCCCAAGTGCGCGGCAGCCAAAAGTGGCCCCAAGTGCGCGGCAGCCCGTCTACCCTCGACTACAACCGATGACCTGGTGAAGGTTGCGGGGATCCGCTGGATGCGGGACGCACGGGACCTGTCAATGTGGCGACGCTTGGAGGAGGCCTATGTCCAGCAGTGGACGTCTTTCGCCTAATATGATGATGATGATGATGATAAAACGCAGCAATTTTGACATTTCTCAGAGAGAAAGCTTAGTTCCCAGAGTATAATAGTCGCCTCACATCATCTAAGACTCAGCGACTGAACGGGGCACAGCTGGTCCAAAACATAACCATAGTTAAAGTATGCTTAATATTTAGTGCTTATTTAACACTCAACACGAGAAGTAATATCAGGTGGAGTGGGTATGCCGTTGACGCAAAAGTATTGCGC
The DNA here is from genome assembly GCA_949775005.1 of Orthosia gothica. NCBI lineage: Eukaryota > Metazoa > Arthropoda > Insecta > Lepidoptera > Noctuidae > Orthosia > Orthosia gothica. Next base: position 21,392,593 of record OX459046.1, on the reverse strand, counting down.
TAATGACTCTCGTACTACAAACGTGGGACAACTGTGAATATTACTCGCACCGTTTTAAATTACTTTTTTCATACTTCTTTCTAATTGGCACCTGGGTTCACGAATGCTCGAAATGTTGGTCCGTAATGTTTGTTTTATATTTTTATCGTCACCATTTTATTCAATTGTTAGTTGTTCACAATAATTTGGGGTATGATTAATAGACAACCGCGGGGTCCAAGCGCTAAGAAAGAAAATTTGGTTCAAATAAATATCACTAGATGGCGCGATATTGAATTGTGCATCGTTTCGTTATTGAATTGTGTGTAAAATTAATATTTTCTAGAATTGATCATAAAAATAGTATGTTCTTGTTTAATCACCGAAAAAAAAGTAATTTTAATAAATAATTTAAATTAATCGACTTTTTTTTCTAAGCAAAAAATTATGGAATATTGGGCTCTTAATTCACATTTCAAAGATTATTTGAACGGATCATTTAAAAATTGATTCCAATAGATGGCGCGGTTTAGCATGCTACTCGATTTTTTGAATGTGTATTTTATTGTTACAATGAAACAGAAAAAACGTGCAAAAAATACTATAACAAAAATCGTCACTTTATTTAAAGAAAAAATAGTCACGATCCGTGTAAGCCCTTTTACTTGCAAGTCTCTGCTAACACCATCTAAATCCTTTGAACTGAACCGAACGTGATCGATGTACTTTTAATAAATAGTCCGCATATTATAATCCGTCGAAAAACGCTAGTTACGTCGGCACAGCGTCTTTGTATGGGATGAGGCATCCGTATGCCAGTATTATATTATCTATGACACAACACAGGTGATAAGCTTAAAAAAAAAGACGATTGCGATATTAGGTGATATCAGGCACAAGCAACTGTAGGAACACGGGTGGGTTTTAGTCAGTAAAAGTTTGACCTCTTGTTTGTGCCCTTCCGCTTCACCCAGAGCGGGAGAAGTCATTGGATGATTTCCCAACCAAAAAAAAAAAGGTGTGATCTTATAAGATTTATAGGTAGCTCGAAGCCGACGGGTTTAAAGATAAACAGGATTGCATGAGATTGACAATGCAACATGATGAGAACTGCTAGGTATCTAAAATACCAGCTTTAAGTAGGCTGCAGGTTGCTGTTGTGGTTGGTATGTTGTCTGGTAGATATTGCTGTTAGCGCTAAAACCGCCTTTGTACCCCTGGGGGCACCTCCTTACAAGAACTTAATACTAGTAGTTTAGTAAGGAGATGTGAAACTTTTTGGTGTACAATAAAATATAATTCTATTCTATTCTAGGTATTCCGCTGACTGAGTCCACATTAAAGTTTTTTATTAGTCTTTCTGTTTAGTCGGGATGTAACACCAGAACAGCAGAGCCAGTGACAAAACCCATACAAACAACCTATTTACACTGTCTATATCCAGCTTCACTCCCAAGCTGCACAACGGCATCTGAACTTCGGCATCTTGACTCGGCTGACTTATTTACCTTAATATTGGTTAATAACCTTTTTTTTTTTTTTTTTTTTTTTTTTTTAGCGTGGAGTAATGCTCATGCATACTGCGCTACCACGGGGAGATAGCGCAGTTATGTGGGACTCTAACCCACTAAAACTCCACGGTGTCCTCCTGTGCCGCTTATGGCGGGAACACGGGAACGCGTTAGCATACATCCGCGAACCCGCCGCGGCTGTCCGTCTCCGGACCCTCCTCTGGGGTTTACCCCCATCACCGGCGCACCAGAACACACAGTACGCCGTGACCACCCCGGGGACCAAACCAGCACATGGGTGCCAGACCACCCCGTGTATGGCACCCTTGGTCCCCGTGTGACGGGTCAGGACAGTGGCCCCGCCACCTACCAGTTTTCGGCCGCAGGGGATAGGGAGAGCGGCCAGCGCTATACCGACACTCCTCTTCCCCTGCGGCCCCACCGCGTCCGCCATCAGACGGTGGCGACCCCGTGCAGGCCGCGGAGGGTAGGGCGAGCGGCGCACCGTAATACCGGCACTCCTCTCCCGCCGCGGCCTCCAACCCTCAGCCGCGATGCCTTTCATACCACATCGCGGCTCGCCTCAGTTGCGATGTCGCCTAGGCAACACCGCAACCTACATGTTGGCCGCTACGTCGTCGGCTTATCGGCAAAAGCCCTGACGAGCGGCCCCTCCTCGGGTTCCTCTTGGCATCACCGTGGTTGTCCAAGCCACGGCTACTGAGCCCCCCCGCCTCGACAATGCGGGAACCCACCGGGGGGGATTGGTTAATAACCTTACTTAACCGAGTAGGAAGAACAAAGCATTTTTTTTCTGCATAAATTCAGAAACTTAAACGAACCAAAAAAATGTAGGTTTTATTGTTTGTTTCGTTATTTTTCGTTTAATCTATTCCCTAATGCCTACTCTCCTTTAATGTGACGAATACTAAGTCAATGTCAGAAGGAAAAAAGGACATAAACCACGAATTATATACGAATATCTCTGACGTCTTAAGATATCGAGAACAAAAGGAAATTAATGTACAACCAAAGAGAGAGCTTTGTTTTTACATTTAGCATCAGAAGACAGTTAATTAAAGGAGGTACTTACCTACTGTTTTTGTCTTATAAGGACCTATTATATACCCATTGTGTATATCTTGAATGTGTAGATCCGATTTTTTTGTGGCCAAAATCACAACAAAAAATACATTGAAGTAAAAAAAAAACTACAAAAAGAAAAACAATTTTTTTTTACATAATAATCCTACAACATTTAGATAAATCTGCGAGAATCAGATATATGTAAACAATGAAAATAACCTGATTACAGCTCCTCGTTTAATTTTCAGAGTGAGACCTTATAATAGAAGAATAGATAAAAATACGGCACAACTCTTTATAGCAAAATCCTTATAGGACATCAATCCACGTAAAACTATTCCCTTCAATAAGTCAGCGATGATTCGCGAGGAATAACAAAGGCTACCCTTTTCTTCGGCAGAACGCCATCAATCCGGCGAACCCGTTGAAACAATAGGAGCAAAAAATATTTGGTCCAGTTCTCAGATGGAATGATTGACGACCGCGGGGTGTTGGGTGGTGAAGACGGGGGGGGAGGTACGATATCAAATCATATCTCTTGGGTAGATGTGTTATGTCTAATGTAAGGCTAAGGAGACATGGGCAATTTTTTCAGCAATTATTTCCCGACTTTAAAAAATTAAAGTAGCGGGATAAACAAGTGGTTTTTTTTCAAACTCTTCTTCTATTCTTTTCTGATTAATTTCGTTGCGGGATCCAAGATTGTTATATCTTTTAGTCAAGATTCGTTAAACTTCGTTGCTTATTTTCTCGTGGTTGCTTCTCCTGATTTTGCTAATTAGTATTTTCTGTGTATGTAGATGAGATAGTGTAGAGGGCCTGTCTCTTAGTAGAGCAATTAATAATGCAAAATGCTGTAGTGATTTTGGCACCGTTTCCTTTGATTGTTCCTTAATTTCGAATTGTTTATGAATATTGCCTAGTTTATTAAGTTGCTCCAAAACGATCTATACGGTGAGGTACTATATCTAACAACAATTCCTACATATTATCATAACAATAAATCGCTGGATGTTGTAGTGAAGAAACTGAGCAATGTAAGCGTACCTTTACTCCTATCGCTGCGAAAAGATAAATCATACAAATCAGGGTAGCTAGATTATTCGTAGGTCACATATTATATTCTAACTCGTTTATAGCGCGTTTGTTGAACTGCTAAGAAGTCCCTTGGGTACAATAAATAGACCTATCTAACTTAGACCGCTTGAGGCCAGTTTGTTTAATTTATATACACTTAAGGGTTTAAGACTATCTCGCGAATGGGGTCTAAACTATATAAAGTATTTGGAAATGCTTGGAATACGTTCAAAATGTTTAATAGACCATCAATATAACCTACCAATCTTTAACCCAAAAGGCTTCATTTCTGAGTGATAATTTTCCCTGGCGACAAATGGTCACATGAGATGTTGACCTAGCTCTTATTGCCTATAATCAAATTATATCGTCGTTTTTTTAAAGAGAAAATAAAAATAATTGGGAGAAAACGCCCTAGAAGGACATACACAGTCGATATCGGTCGTTTTCTTCATAAAAGCTAGGTGCATCTGGTCATACACGCACGCCGGTGCTGAGTACTACACTCAGCACCGGCGTGCATGTATGACCAGATGTATGAACGTAATAAAGCAAAAGAAATATAATATTTATTAGCTGAAAATACAAGTTTGACACATATTAAAGTACACATAATTTTCAACTGGGGTACAGAGAAACTAACAGAAACTAACAACAAAAATAGTGTGCGAAAGATAGGTAAAGTACAATCAATACAATTTTTTTTCCCCTGAATCCTAAACTTGGAAGATCCTGTATCTTAGGAGGCAGTGTCTTCGCATAAATAAGGACAAGCAAATTATGAGCGTACTAGCTGACTCGGAGAGTCACAGACAAGATGTAGACTAAATGGTAACAATTTAATATTATTTTAATTAAATAATAATGTTTTTATTAAGAACAGTGGTGGACCAGTGGTTACGGTCCCGACTTACGAGTTGTAGGTCGTGGGTTCGAACCCGAGCAGGCGCTTTACTTTGTGTAATTTATTTCATCACCACTGCTCTCAAAACTGTGAAGGAAAACATCGTTAGGAAACCGGCATGTCCTAGAACCAGAAATTCAAAGACATGTGACATCCACCAATCCGCATTGTGCCCGCGTGGTGGATTATAGCCCACTGCCTCGCTATGAGAGGAGGCCTGTGTCCCAGCAGTGGGAACATTAAACGGCTGATGAAGTGATGTGATGATGTGTTTTTATTAAGTGTATGTGTGTACTGTATTTGTGTGGGGTGTGAAAGTGTTGTGTGTATACTTATATATAAGGGATCGGTACTTTTAACTATCCCCATGGGAAAAAGGTATAAGTTTTCGTACAAAAAGGAAAGAATATGAAACCTAAGTAGTAGGAATAAGACCACTCCACTTAAAAAATCCTTCCTCCTAACAACCTTCAACAATACCATTGCCCTGATCTTTTTCCTTGAACTTCCACATTTTTCAATACGAGCCGCACCGACACCGGCGGCTAGCAGATAGTGGGGCATATCTAATCGATTGCTATTCATCGTGCGTGCGTATCGATTGTGCGTTTAATAAAGCTGTGTAATCGGGCGCTTTAGCCGTGGCGGGGAGCGTGATCTGTTGCTATGCGGGATGGTAGACAGGATTCTGGTGTTCAGTTAAAAAATAAATAGTGAAACTGTACGTCTACAAGTAGTTAGTACCTTAGATTTCAATAGTAAAGGTAATAGACGTCCGAACATTTGCAACTACCTACTCGTTCACCATACAATAAACGAAGAAAGTCGACCTGCAGGCTTATTACGTATCTTTTGCAAGAGCAAAACGATAGCGATTAAACGCTTTATGTCATAAAAGTCGGAATTACCTGCAGTGTAGGTATGGTAGGTCCTACACAATCGTTTGCTTATCATGAACTCTAAAACTTCTGTATGGAAGAGCAATTATTGCGCAAAAATCGCTATCGTTTTGCTCTTGCAAAAAATACGTAATAAGCCTGCGGGTGGTGAGTTCGCTTCGGTTTAGTATGATCTATGTTGGTCCAAATTTTGGCGTCCAAAAACGCGCGATTCACCTTTTTTGACTATATAAGTCAATGAGTAGGAACCTAGTTTTTGAATGTACCTACAAGAAATTGTCTTCACTTTTGGTTTATAAAGGTACCGCTTTCTCTAAAAAAGTTTGTAACACGTTATCAGAAGACGAGCATCATTGCCATAGATTTTTTATTACCCAACTGCCAAAGAAGTAGAGTAATACTTTCAGAAGTATGTATAGGTAGGTAGGTATGCATTTATTACTTGTAATGTATAAATCGGATAATTCCGAAGTTTGCGCGCCACTGACCGCGATTAGTATTCTTAACATGTGTGTGTTATTTGTCCTGAAAAACATGCATTTACTTTCCTTTCCTTATGCTGCCTAATAAAAAGCTTAATCTAGAGGTCAGCAATGTTAATCACAAGCATTTGGAAACATTTGTAATTTGTTCTAGTAATATGCTTTGTTTGTATATTTGTCGGGTTACAAATTAATTGTAAATTTTTAAGTACTGCATCCGATTAAGCTTAACATTATTTTAAGTGCATTTTAAATGTTTTTTAATCTTGTTTAACAAGGAGTTTTACTGATTTTTAGGGTTCCTCAGTCAACAATGAACCGCAGGTTAGCTCAGAGACTCTTTGTACAAGAAAGCTATAACTTGGCATGGATTTACATATTAATCAACAAAGTGGTAAAACAAAACGAAGAATTTTTTTTTTTATAGTTTACCTCCTGTACACGTAAAGTCGGGCTATTTTTTCTTGTCTTTCCCATGGTGTGGGGTAGCGTTGGATAGGCCATTAAAAAAATATTACGGGTCGGTGAAAATCATATTAAATTTCTTATTTTTAATAGAGCAAGTGTCCTCCCCCACCACTTGTTAAATGATTGCTTTTGGATATGTGAAAAAAACACGGCAGTAGTAAACATAACGAAATTAAAAGGAAAACTATCACAGCTAAGTAGGCTTTACAAGTTTACGAGTAATAGTCGACCAAATTATAAAATGTACTTTGCAAAGTAAACGTAAAAGTAGACAACAGTTTTCGACGGGAAAAGTTAATTTTGTCCGTTTTTTAGACCAATGTTCGGTGCTTTCATTGTTTATGAACTTTAGTAATGTTACCTATTAATTTTGGTGAATGTAGCTGTTTATACGGAACCCTCTGTGCGCGAGTCAGCAATCGCTATTATCATAATAGATGACGATACACAAGGAAAATTACGTGAATCAGATGTGAGAAGCAAATTGATCATTGATCGCAATTACCGTGTTGTAATAGGAGCACCCTGTGACCTAGTCGCCATTTCGGACACTGCTCCGTTAGCCTAATGTCAATTCACGCCACAGATAATACAATCAGTAACACATTACCATGAGTGCTCGTAATCTACATGTTATGCAAAATCTAATCAAATCCGTTACTGATAAAAGCCTCCTGACAGTCGAAGGAAAATGTACAGATTTTGGGAAAAATATCTGCATATATTAATCCAGTCGAGATTTATATTAATGGCAGCTCCTGTCATTTCACCTTTTAGTAGCCTATTTTGCCCGGTATAGAGCCATAAAGTGAATTCATGAATCCACGATCCATTAAAACCACGACGATAGTAATAATTATGGAACTTGGCTAGTTATTTTTGGTATTATATGTAGAAATGTACAAATCATAGAGAGCTGTTATGATTTCTAGATGCCTGCTTATATTTTCTGTGAAGCATAGCAAACATCGGGGCCATACATGGTTTTGCCTGTGCCTTCTAGGCCTATATCACAGGAACTATTGAACTGTTTTGGGATAAAATGTAACATAATTATGAAACCAAGCAATAGCTCAGTAGTCTCAATATCAGTGCAGTGGTAAGATTTTTGTATTTAGACCAACTTTTCCAGAGATTGTGTGAGTGTGCTCAAGAACTCCACCACCTCATCCCACCGGCCTTCTACCATCGGAAATCTAGACGCACTGCAAGTTACCAGCCTTACCTGGTTGTCATTCCACCAATTCGCACACAGCGCTTCCAAACGTCCTTTAAAATGCGCACAACGAATGTTTTGAATTCACTACCTGCGTCTGTGTTTCAACGCATTCAACCCGAATCACTTCAAAGTTAGAGTGAACAGGCTTCTACTGGGTAAGCTCACTCCATCGTCGACTCTGCCTCTATCACTTCTGATCTAGTCTCAACAAAACAATCTCAAAAAAAAGAAAAGATTACTCCTTACAAACAACCAATTTCGGCTTTTATAATACTCCTTTGGCTAAGCCATAAAAATACACAATATCTTTCAAATGCCGAATAATTTAAAAGTCTCATTTTACTAATATTATAAATGCAAAAGTTTGGATAGATGGTAAGAAATATACTGTTACTCAAACACAAATGGCTGAACGGATCTGGACGGATAGATTATAGTCTCGAATAGCACATAGGCTACCTTTTAATGTTTAATGTTCCCTTGGGATGATAAAACACTTTTCACGCAGGTGAAGCCGCTGGTAGAAGCTAGTAAAACAATCAGTCAGAACTTAACTATCTGTGAAACAACTAAAGTAATCAGACGCTCTAATCGCTCAAACCTTGTTTGCGCAACACGCAGGAGCTCTACGTAATACGTTACGTCTACAGAAATCTAAACAGAAACCAGTCTGGTCTTAATGTAATCTGTGTCTCTGAAGCCTGTAGCATTGTAGGCTGTTAATTGAGAATGATTTGAACAAAGCAGTTTAGGATTTGTTAAGAGATTTCTAATTTTAATCATAACATTCTGAGAATTATGATACCGTAAACCTGACAAATACTTAGTATAGATGCAATTATTCTGCCTGTCCTTCCTGGTGTCAGCTTCCAGTCTAACCGAATATATCTGAACACTAGTATTTTACATGGCGCAACTGCATCATCATCATCAGCCTATAGCAGTCCACTGCTGGACATAGGCCTCCGATCGCACGCCATTGGTCTCGATTTTCAGCAGGTCTTATCCATATGCTACCAGCCACCCTGCGAAGATCATCACTCCATCTAGCCTGAGGACATCCCACGCTATGTTTACCCATTCGTCATCTCCACTCAAGAACACAGCATCTACCCCAAAGGTTATCGGTTCTACGGCTAATATGGTCAGCCCATTGCACATTCAGCTTGCTTATTTTTTGAGTCGACAACTTTGGTTTTCTGCCGGATCACCTCGTTCCGGATTCGATCCCTCAGAGAAAGCCCAAGCATAGCCCTTTGCATAGCTCGCTGCGTGACCTTAAGCTTATGCACCAGCCGTTCTCTTCAATTCATAACAGGTAGGACGCACTAATTGAAGACTCGTGTCTTTAGGCTTTGTGGAGTTCGCGACGAGAAGAATTGACGAAGTTTCCCAAACGCCCGCGGCACATTTGCCTACTTCCATAACCCAGTAACGTGGGTAACACGATATAACAAGATACCTCTTGGTAAAAATTGTGTAAGATTTTTTGACTCCTCGTAATGACTGTCACCTTGACAGGTTTTTCATTCCAAATCACCTAAGAACGCTGCAACAGTAAATAGATACCTACTGACCTTCTCTTCTAAAGTTCTTTACAGACCTTTTAACAGAGATCTTACATTAAGTTTATATGGGGCTAGCGGACGCCTCTCGGATTTACCCGCTTAGTTCCCGTTCTTGTAGTAATACCGGGATAAAAAGTAGCCTATGTCACCCGGAGATAATGTAGCTTCCCAACGGTGAAAGAATTTTTGAAATCGGTCCATTAGTTTTTAATTTTATTCGTTACATACAAAAATACAAATCTTTCCTCTTTATAATATTAGTATAGTTAAAGAAGAAGGATTTAGCTTGAACGATCGTATAGGGAATATTATCTTAAACAACACATCAAAGGGTTTAAGACCCACTACCTACATTGTTTTTAGAGACAAAAAAGGTGCTACAGCTCAAACGCAACCTAATCTCTAAAACACTTTCAACTATATCCACAGGTAAAGGCTCTTAAATCTCTATTCGGAAAATCTTTTGAGAAGCAATCAAATTCAATCCTACACATTTCACTTAGAGAGTAGCAAGCCAGGGATTTAACAATAGCATACAAAGAGAATACTGAACAATTACGGTCTTACAAGCTCTTTGGGGAATTCGTAACTGACTTAACAACTGGTTAAAGGAGTTTCAGCAATTTGTGCTTTAATGCTTACGAAATAGGGATTACAAAAATAACAGCATTTTTGATCACCCAAATTGCATCAGTAGGGTACCTAAGACATTTTGATTTTGTTGTCGGGAGGAAACCTTTAAAAAGCGACTGGATTTTTTTGGGAAATGAACATGGAGTAGGGATTTTTTACATCACTAAAACCACCCCGGTGATCAGCACATGGAACTGGCCCTGCGACCGCTTATAAGACCGACCTGGAAACTGAAACATGCCTTAAGGAAAAATCTTCACGCAATAGTCACTGTCGACACGAAGATAGGTTAGATTTAAGAGTAATTGCTAGATTAATATGTGATTTATATATCTCAGCCACCAATCAGCTAAAAAGCACGCAAGTCCCTACAAATTACAGAACGTATGAAATTACTGAGCCATTCAGTCAATCATTCATCATAACAGACCGTAAACCCCGCCGTTAACCGAGAGCGCCCCCTATAAACCGGTACAATGAACAATATTGCTGCTTACACCGGTTTTACTCTGTAGATGTTAGGACAAAAGTTGCAATATTGGTACGTTAAATTGGCGATTCGAATCCGTTAAATTAACTGGTGAATATGGAGTAACAGACCCTAAAAATGGCCGTAAGAGAATCCCACTCTTATTAAGTACAAACTCCACGGGCTATCGGGCAACTGATAGGGCTATCATCCTATATGATTTTGCTAGAGGCAAAAATTAAGAACATATAATACATCAAAATTTTCATCCACTATTAAACCTCTTTAGGATAACTTTTAAAAGCCTTTGTTAGTGCTCACTATCGTTAGTTAGAAGACTCTTCTGCAAAATTTCTAGATTCAGGACATTTCAGGATTCGGCTATGATTTTTCTTTCATTGAATTCAAAGATTTTTGGCAACAAGTTGTTTTTATATGCCTACGTATTTTGAATTAATTTATCTAATTAGGTTACTATGTAATTTTTACCCGACTACGGCGAAGCCAAAAGCGTACGTATGAATGTGTTTATATATACGTATGTTCCTCCGTAGCGCCTAAACTATTCATTCGATTTTGATGAATAGTGTGTCAATCCATTCGTTATCATGGCCCGGATAAAAAAGCGAAAAGAAAAATCCGTGGTCGTGATACAGTTTTTATAAAACTTTTTTATTTCTACTATATGCACCAGTATAAGAAAGAAAGTTGTCGCCCTAGTTTCTATTTTGTAAAGCACGACAAATTGTATAAAAAATGTTACAATCTACAAAATGTCAAAATTTCGTTGAAAACATTTATTAAATAAGGTTTCTGATATTATAATCCTTTAATCGCTCCAGTACAACACCCACGGGTAAGGCTGTCACAGGAAAATGGTGTAATTAAAAAGCACTTCATAAAATATTTAATATTTCTAATGCCCCCGATTCCTGACTGAGCTAACTGATTTAAAATTATCGTAGTCTGAAAACTCAGAGCTTTATTTTTATGGTTTTTATTAATAAGTCAGTTATTACTGCCAGTTGTTGCTTAGATAGAAAACCTCCATTTTTATTTAGAAATGAATAAGCACTTTGCTTTGAGATCTTATTTTTTTATATCATGTTGTATACATAAGTAGAGTAAAATGTGTGTACAGTGTAAATACTTTATATTACCTACTTTATGAATTTATGATACTTTATGATTTTTACTCTTTAAAAGTTAACTAAACGGTTTTAACCAAATTATTTCAAATGTTGACTCTGCATGCTTATAGCGCCATCTATTGTCGAGTAGCGAAATAATTTAGCACAAAAAGCTAAGAGCTTTTGTTAGTTCCTCTGTCTGCCGTAAAAGCCTACAGTGTCATTTCATATTATAGTACCTTATTACTCCACTGCGACACAGACATTTTCAGAAAAGTTATACGTGTTTTGTATTTAATAAAACGTACATAGTTGAAACTAATGTGAATCTAACCCTCAGTTTCCCAGCTTAAAATTATCGGAGAATGGATTTCAGCCTTTCCATTGCAACTATTGACAGTTGTTAAGGAAATACATAAAGTGAAAACGGGATTTTCGTATTCATCCACAACATCAAAACCAAGTCAACAAAGTCACTTTATCCATTTCTTAATTTTCATTTCTTATTATTCTTTATTCTAAAGCCCTTGTAACATTTAAAGTGAGCCGGATGTCGTCAACACAATGCAAGAAACATACCTATAAAATCCTACGATTGTTAGTAGCTTTACAAAGAAACCATTTTCCTTTGTGCCGGGCACAAAGGGCAGTGTTCAAGGGCGTTCTGAAGGCTGTATGTTTGTTTAGCGGCCGATATTGCGGATTAGGTCGTGATCCACATTTCGCCCGCTTACCTGAAGTGTCTTTACAAATCGTAACATTGAAAGTAGCAAGCTGGATGTTGTTGTAGTTTTGTTATATGCCGGTAGATGGCGCTGTTATTTTCAGTATTGGATACTGAAATGGTATCTAGAAAAAGGTTCCCTTAATACAGTATATTATAGTTAAGTTTATATTTATATTATAGTTAAGTTAAATAAAAGACAAAAACTTCATTTCAAAATTATAAACAAAGCTTATATTATTTAATTTTTTGGACCTGGAACTGGAACTGGAAAATAAAGAAGGTTTCCTAAGTAGCAAAATAATATCTATACCTACCTTACTTCCTTCTAAATAAACGTTTATTTACATAAGCACAAAAGTACATAGTATAAAATACTTAATTGACAATAACTTATATATATAGGTACATAAATAAAAAACTACGAACTCGTATAAAAAGGCCAGACATCATTGTGCGTCAAAAAATTCGCCCACATCGCTGTCAACGTGCAAAGTGATTGCTTCTTCTAAATTGTAAAGCTATTTAAAGCAAAAAAACCTGCCTTTAAAGACATTTTACATTACCAAAAAAATCGTACGATTATGCACTTCCAAATTACTATTGCCGATGGTGGGCACAATATTTATCCAGTAAAGTACTTTCATAATTTTTTTTGTTTACGTACCGGACCACTTATGTGCCATTCTTTGCTTCCTCTTTCCTTTCAACTATTTTGACATCAATTTCCAATGTTCCTACATACGTATGATATCTGTATCTAGGAGTATTACGGACGGAAATACCGCCAGAAACGTTTGGCTTTCCAAAACCAGAACTCATGCAATTTCTAAACAAATGGGTAATCTTGGTACTCAGGCTCTTAAACTCATCATCAACAACCTATAGCTGTCCACTGCTGGATATAGGCCACTCAAATAGCACGCCATTTGTCCCAATCCTCGGCAGCTCTCATCAAGCTAGTATCAGCCACCCTGCGAAGATCGACACTTCACCTAACCTGAGGGCGTCTCCGACCTTATGTTAACCCATACGTGGTTTACCCCGACTCAAGAACTCAAGAACACGTCTACCCCAACGGTCATCGGTACTACGTCTAATACGACCGGCCCATTTCCACTTCAGCTTGCTAATTATCTGAGCTATGCCGACAACTTTGGTTCTCTGCCGGATCACCTCGTTCTGGATTCGATCCCTCATAGAGAAATCAAGCATAGCCCTTTCCATAGCTCGCTAAGCGACTTTAAGCTGATGTCTAGTCCCCGTAAGTCATACAGTAAGACGCACTGAATGAAGGGTCTGGTCTTTAGGCACTGTGGAACGCAACGAGAAAAAATAAACTTCAGGACAAAGTATAAATACTGTCTACCAGTTATCGTTAGGTGTTTAATGACCAAAAAATTCCGGTTAGCGGGCTTGCTATTATCCTATTTCATCTTACAATTGAGTCTTTGCCGAATGCACTAGAGACGAAAGACTGTAAAAGCAGCATTAACATACTTTCGAGAAGATTCCGATTGAGGAAAGTTTTATGCGTGCCATTCGTCTTCCGTACCGCACTCATTTACTTTATACGTCTAGAATGGCACATCAGCGCGGTACGCAATTTCTTTACTTAATTTAGCCTAAAAGCTGAAGCAATTTTAAACGAAAGACCTACTTTTTAGGTTAGAATTAAATTAGTCTAGATCAGAATAAAAGTCTGAGCAAAAAATTCATCGTATTTTATGGAAAACAATTTATCAAAAGTCTTTGTTCTAGTCTAGTCGATTACAATTTGAGTTATATCCCTACAAAACAAAGCCAATTCGAAACGTATACGATAAATACATAAATCATAGCAGCTACTTTTATTTACCACATACTTAATAGATCGGTACATGAATAATGCTATGACATAAAAGGTACCGTATAGCAATTTTTGCAGACCATTTCATTAGTACCTACTCCAGCAAAATGCCTATCCCAATTCTAAGAAACGGTACTAAACCTCGAAAATGAAATTTATCGCTCAGTAATCTCAGGAGTATAATTTTTAATGCCGAAGGTTCAGTGGGCGCACAATTTTGAAGGATTGGATGAGCAATCACGTGCTCCTTTCAATTTTCACACGAATACAGACTGTGAGATGTTTATGCCGGGAGCTTAGTATAATTGCGATCAGCTGGACAGGAACGAACAAATGTCAAAGTGGGAGTAGGACGCGGGAGGGTAGGGGTCGGGGCAGGTGCGGGGCGCGGCGGCGCAGCGCCTCCCGCCGCGGCCAGTGCTCGCCCGGCCCCCATCCCGCGCGCATGTCCCTATGACATACCCCTTCAATACAATTTCCACACAGCGCGACTCCGTTACATAAGATCCCCCGAAGGGCACATTAAAAACCTCATAGTGTTAAGGCTTCTTTCTGTGATCAATAAATTTTAGCACGTTTTACACGCGTAGTTAGGTTAGCGTTACGTAAGCCGCCGCCGTCCACGAAGCTTCGCTTGCCACCGCTTTATTGTGATATTCGGTTGTGATATATTCGTTTAGGCTAGCTTTTTGCTCATAGGTAGTATCATAGTGCTAGTGATTTGTTGATAATATTGCACTGTTAACTTTGATCGTGTAACGGAGTCGTGTACGTCAAAGCCGCCGTTTGACATTGTGGAAATTGGATCCTTTTGTTCCCATCTTCCTGTAACTTGTTGACTGTGTTTTTTCCTGTCCTGTTCCTTGTTCCCGTGTTCCTGGTCGTATGGTGAGCACTGGGTGGGTACTCAATCGGTGTTCGCGCGGGACTTGTTGATCGCGGGGTGATAATGCGCGCGTAGCGCTCCCGAGTGTGGCTCGTCACGGATTCGCACGGCTGGTGGCGGCCCGCCACGCCATCTGGCGGCTGCGGCGCTCCGGCTCGCAGCCGGCGCACGACAACAATGACCATGAACAGACCAACCATCTGTACGTTTCTTCTTCTATCTTCAATTCTCAATGTCTGTCTTGCAAGCTTCTGTACCTAATCATGAACCATCATTGCCTTCACTGTGTTTTTTTATTACAACCTCTTTGTTTTCATTTCAGTTAAGTTAAAGAAAACTAACGCTATTTTAAAAGTGATGCTTTTGTGTAGCTCAAAGAGCGCCACTCGTTTTATAAAGGTGGGTAAATAAGCAAAGCGTCCGTGCAAAGAGTCCGGTCAACCCTATTTCCGCGGCGACTCTTTCACATTAAGTTTGTTTTGCGCCGGCTGCCAGCTGCTCACCCGCTTTACATTTCCAGTTTCATATTTCCCATTTCACGTTGGAGTTGTGGTCCCAGTCTGTTGTATGCATCGTCGGTCATAATGCAATGCCTGCTATAATAAATGTTATTCCCACAATTGTTGTTTTATTTTGCCTTTTGATGTCAGCAATGTTTGGACCCCATTTATGCTTATTGTAGCTTGATGTTTAGAAAGGAGCGATCAATGTTTAGATGAAGTAAGTATTAAGTAGACGCACGTTGTACAATGTTACATATTCAGTATAATATAAACGTTCATCAAATTCACTCATGCCCCAGTCGATTTCGTTACGTAATGGCGCCCGAACGTGGGACTATTTCGTACTACTTTTGATTTTCTCTTTAATATAAATACTTTCCAGGGATATAGAATAATGGCAACAAAGTTTTTCCAGGTATATTAGTAAAAATAAAACCATTACTTAAATGGAATAAAGAAGTAATTTGAACGACTATTCAGGTGATTTCCTTGGGGAATATTGTATGCTTTTAACACGATGAGCACATAAATAAGATTTATTTCATAGCAGCTAGGATAACAAACATACAGAAATGCTGTTGGGTAAATCGGTTCGTGCATATCAAAAGTTAACAAGATGTTCGCTCATATTAAAATTACCAAAGAAAAAGTACCTAGTACTTTAAAATTATGTTACAACCTTGTTCCTATTGACTGCAGCCAAATAAAAGCAGAAAATAGGCCAAAGGCCATTATTACCATAAGATGCAACACGACAGCCGCGTTACTTTCGAGCCAAAAAGTGTAATTTTATTAAGGAAGTCCTTGTCCCGACCTTGACCAGAACGTTCAACTGAACGCGTTTTGGCTTACGAGCTTTTGAAAACGCGATGTGACTCGCATGAGTTGCTAATACAGTTGGAATGATAGATTCAATAAACTGTTCCGTGTTTCAATAGACGTACTGAATGTTTAATGGCGCCCAGCGTGGGGCAAAATAAATTACATTTTCACTTTAATAAATTCTTTCACATAACTGAAATAGCTTTGGACATAGTATTGTGACGCACATAAGTTGCTAATACAGCCAGAATGATAGATTAAAAAAACTGTTACATGTTCAATAAATATACTGAATCTTTAATGGCGCCCAGCGTGGAGCAGATTGAATTTAATTTCACTTCAATGATTGTTTCACTTAACTGAAAATAAGTATATTATAATACTTTTTGGACATCAGTATGTGACTCGCATAATTTTCTTATAGAGTTAGGATGATATATTCAATAAACTGTTCCGAGTTCATTAAATGTACTAAATCTTTAATGGCGCCCAGCGTGGGACAGAGTGAATATTTTCACTGTAATTAATGGTTTACCTGATAATAGCAGAAAAGCTTTAAGACATCGGTATGTGACACGCATGAGGTGCTTATACAGTCCACATAATAGATTAAAAAAAATGTTCCGTGTTTCAATAAACATACTAAAACATTAATGGCGCCCAGCATGTACCAAACAAACTGTTATTAAACTGTAAATCAAATGTATCCATGTGCTTATTATTTTAACTCATCAAGTTAAAGTGATTCAAGAGTCTATTAATAATAGATAAGGTCACTCTAGACACGGCTAAAAATAACTGGGCAGTTATTTCTCGTGGGCGTCGTAAACAACGGATTTACTGGGCAGATAACGTTTAGGGTACTTACCTACTGCTATTCAAATATGGTGATACTGAAATTAATAGAGAATTTACTTGATGTGTCGTCACTTTCTATCTTAATTAGCTTAATGTATTGAATATCAAAATCGACCAACACGGGACAGGAAAATATATGTTTTAATCCGTCTTACAAAGAAGAAAAGACTATTAACATGCTACAAAAAACAACCCTCTACTGGACATCTTTTCGGGAAAGATAAAATTATTTTCATAAAAAGAGTACGGTATGTTGACGCTTTCTCTCGGCTAAAAATAGAAGGGACATCATCTTACGCGGGCGTCATAGAAAGCGACAAGGACAAATTTTCTAAATTTTGTCTGCGGGTACGAATGCGGCAAATTGATATCTAATTTTAGATTTGACTCAGGGCTCTGAATAACTCGCATGAGTTAAGCATAATAATGATTCAACTATGGCTTCGTGTTTACATAATCTATTTCAAGAAATCTTTAATGGCGCCCAGCACGGGTCAACAAACGTAGATCTATTTTTAGTCGAAGCGTTTTAAAAATATAAAATAATAAAAACTATTTATAAACTCAAGACTATTACAAAATTAGAATTATCCAACCAGCTGTTAAGTTGGTGCCAATTCAATTAATAAATATTCACCACGGTTTCTGTCTTAAAATAAAACATAACCATTTCTCGTGGGAGCTGAGAAAGGGCAAGAGACTCTATCAATATTTAAATTGGTTCGGATCATTCCTGCTAAGATTACCAATCCGCTTTTAATACTCTACGGGACAGTTTTCCAAGGATACGCCAATGTTCTGAAAGGTTTTGTGTGATCAAAGTGTTTTTGACTTTTACCCTCTAGTCTTTGATAACTTAAGAATACTGCAACGCCTACTCAATTTTGTCAAGCTTGAAAGTTGGCTTTAAAATCTTTTGTTGTGCTTATTTTCTGCTGGCGTCTACATTCGCATAATTTGCCAATAGCAACAAGCCTAAAAGGAATAGCAAGACAAAATACTTAACCTAGATCTTGTGTAAAGAGGAATCTTCAACATTAATTCCAATAATGTCCTTACCCAAATTATTCTAATGGCCAAATTCCAATTCATTAATAACTTGTTGAAGCCTTACTATAAAAACCGTTTGAATCTTGTGCCAGTTGTCCGATTTTACAATATCTTCAGTTGCATGAAAATCCAGATTGCTGTATTGAAAAAATTAGAGCCTTTATGCTCTCACAATTAATCTACCTACATACTCATATAATGGATAAACTATAGTGCCAAGCAGAACATTAAGGAAGAGAGTCACAAGTTCTTGAATAATCGACCAGCACAACTTTAGATATTAAACTAGCGTGCTGTGAAGCCTTACACACCATAATGAAGTTACTAGTCTCTCTTATAGAATAAAGCGGAACTAAAGACACAATATCCCTCCGAGACACAGACAGGACACGATATCAATTACCCATTAGAAGCTCGTTATCTTATCTTATAATCGGGAGCCTGCTAACTAAAGCGGCTTGTAAGGTTATTGTAGGATGAGACAGAAATAACCAAAAAAAACTTTTTTTACAAAAAAATACAACCGACTTCCACATAAAAATACTACAAAGTAAAAATATATTATTTTATTCGGAAGTCGGTGTCCAAAAACGAAGACAAGAAAACAAGAACACCGAAAAAGCTAGTGTTTTTATTTGGAAGTCAGTTGTAATTTTTTGTATTTTTATTTTTACTGTGGTACCTAATAGGCAAGTTCTATAGCAAGGTTCCAGAATAGATTACCCGAATATCATGAAACTTGAACATAACCGGTGAAATGAGAGTGTACCAAGGCGAACTGTACACCTGCGTACCCCTTCAAAGCGTAGTTGCTGTCATATAGTGAAGAGTTCTGTTGTCTCCGAACAAAAAAACAAAAAAATATTTGTCAGTATCGGTCCAGAATTTATGAAGAAATCGGTGATCATACCAGAAAAAAAAAACATACGTAAAGTCGAACATAGAATCTCCTTCTTTTTGGGAAGTCGGTTAAAAAGGGCGTTCGCTGCTTGAACATACTAAGATACTTAGAGCATTGTTTAGACAAAAATCAGTAGATAAATACTTATGATACATTTTGTTTTGGGATTACATCCACCTATGCAAATCCAATATAAGACACATCTATGCCAAATTACTTATCACTCACCACCTTTGTTCATCTAAAGGTAAACACAGACCAGATTATTTATCCTGTAGTAGTATATAGTGCAAATCCCCACACTGTAAAATAAACCATTAAACTCATAAACAAACTACCACATAAAACCGGACCGTTCGGTCCGTTTTTTCTCGGTCTTCCAAGTTTTTACGTCACTCATTCCTGTCCCATAAATAACTCATAAACCGGGGTTTATTACAACGACTACTATTCGTAAATATCAGATAGCTGAAAATGGATTACATGTGTTCTCACTTCCCAGTTATTATAGCGTGGGTCGATACGAGTGGCTTCGATTGAGGTAAACAATAAAGTTAGGACGATGACTTTTCTAATCGATAGTTTTATGGACGAGTGTTAGTTTGGAACTCCTTGAGTAAAGTTGAATGATAGATTTAATACTTTAGTTTAAAATTGAATTTTTCCTAATGTGATTGTTTTTAAAACAGAACTAGGAATGTAAACAGCAAATAGAAGATAGATTAGATAAGCGATTCCTTATGGTTGATAGTTCAATAATTTCAAATTCACTTACGTTTAAGTAACAAAATTATTCAAAATGTTAGCGTTCAACAAGCGTTGCTTCAAATAAAAATAATAAAAATAATATAAATCTTAACCTACCCGAAATTATCCAGACTTACAGGCATTAAAACCCAGTAATCGTTAAAAGGCAATCGATTAAAATAATTATACTCAGAGCCATTAAAGTAATTAACTATTAATAACAAAACCACCCACGCGACTAAATACTAAATATAAACTTCGTACAACAATACCGCTATTATACACGACCCACATACCCTCAAACCGTCAAAAACCATCACCTAATCTTACCAATATTAATACACGAACGAACATCATTATTTAATAAGCTACTGTCAGTCATGCCAGTCAATATGTAGGCCTAATACTACTGTAGGCAATATAAAAGTTCTTGCAAAACCTTTCAGACGTTGGTAGTTCGTGGGCGGGGGGGTTATCAGAAGTGGAACGACGGGTGGAAGGGGGACAGTATTCGCAATCGCCTCACGTACCACCGCCCCAGCTCCAGACTTCAGCATCTAGTTAGTATGAAATACATTTTTACTTTTACGTAAGGTTCCCGTAATTGTTTTATTAATTTTCGCGTAGGTTTCTTTGTGGATGGGACTGACCTAATTTATTATAATACGAGGAAAGAATAGCTATTGGCGCAGTTTTCTGAATGTAACAAACCAATCTTATTTCTTTAATTTTGCTAAGCCAGCTCGACCCAGATACAACTTATTTCAACATTAAATTAGTTCAATTTGCATTTAGATCGTTCTCCAATTTTAATCCGGTTGAGTTACCCGTTTAATTAAACGAAATCACACTAATTAAATAGTGAAACTAATATTTACGGCTAACAATAACAGATCTGTTTATGATTATGTTCTTTAGTAACACAAACACGAGAGCTACTAAGGAAAACGATGTAAATAAATACTTTCTCTTTAGTGGATCATAAAATTGTAGCCAATGGTCGCGATAAAACCACCAAGTGCTTATATAGATTGCTTCCGATGTGAATAAACATATAATACCCCTTTTACTGATGCAAATGAGGCTTAGGGATGGAATTGAAAAATGATTTGGCTACGACTACGACGCGTAGGCCGAGCACGTAGCAGCGTCTACGAGCTACGGAGCGTAGCAAACGACGTAGCAGCTCATAGAGCTAGGTATTCCGGGCGCATACGTCATTTGAATAGCACAGCAGCATCTTTGTAATGGTGTACATTTATTGTTTTTGGGTGAATCAGGCATATTTTCGTGTGTTCTTAGGGTGGGCAATGGCAAAAACTAAATATAATTTTTGGCCCAGAATTGATCTAGTTGGGAAAATGCAGATTACTTGATTTTTTTAAATACCATAGGGGGTCTTAAAATAAAACTGCCACTGTAAATGAACAAATTAATATCTACACACAAGGTAGGTACATAGAAAAACATAAAAATAAAGATGACGGAAAACATATTTTCCAAAAAACAAACATACAAAACGATTTTCGGAGAGGCAAATCGATCTATACAAATCATTTGGGTATCAGATACACATCAATTTGACATAATATGCTAATAGGAAATATATATTATATATTCATATCGATACCTTTCAGTCGCCCTAAATATTTAACGAGCTTACATTATTTGATAGTTAAAAACATGACAAGTATAAATAGGACACCCTCTATACTAAAATATTTTCATCCAGTGTAAGCGACAGCTATAGAAAGTAGCACACGCGATATTTTATTCATATAACGTACAACTTTTGCTTTATGAAGTTATATTACTTGGGAACGGAAGTTCGGACGCTTTAAGATTTAATACTTCTCTTGCACTCAATCCGTGATTTTTAAATGGGTTGTGAATAATTTTAATTCGTTTTTTTGGCCGATTTCTCAATCTTCAAATAACTTTTAAGTGGGGAGAAAATGGTGGTTTGGCATTCTTTGTATACAAAATTTAAGTATTCGTATGCATTCCACTTCCTTCTTTGACAAATCTTTCACGATTCAAGCAGCTCGGTTGTGGAATGCATTACCTATTGAAATAAGACGTGCTCAAACACTGCCAACGTTTAGGAAAATGGTGAAGGAACATTACATTTGACTATGATTTTTATTCTTCTCCTTTCTCTGTTATATTTGATAAATATCAGTATATATTTTGTATATTGTATATTTTATGTTATTATGTCTAAGTAGTGTATTATTTATGTTAATTTGTACACTGACAGCCCTAAATTCTTCTCCTGTTGCTCTGTATATCCAAAGGTTATCTGTAAAAAATTGCCTAGTGCGATAAGATCGCCCATTGTACACTTGTTATTGTGAACGTTTGTCCTGTATGTTTTATGTAGTAAAAGTATATAATAAATAAATAAAATTGTAAAAGAGCTGTCATTTCTGAATGCGACCATAGAGTGACCGTAGGTTTAGCTTCTACTGAATGAAATAAGGAACTTTACTTTACTATGGTTTAATTTTGTTGTTTTTTCACTAGAACCGTACCGGTAGCGATTTAAAATCTCAAGCAACAATATTTTCTACAATTCGAATAAAAAGTCAAACCATTACTTCTCGTTCAGCTACCAAAAATGTGCACTTAAAATCATAGCAAACTTGATATTATGTTTCACTTTTATGTACAATGCACTAACAATTTTATTGGCTGCAAGCCAAAAACGGGGTAAATTCATCATATTCAAGTGAAACGGTTTCGCCTTACCTTGAAGATCTTTGCATGTTGATTCAACAATGAGATTATTCTTGACTCTGAATATTGGCAAATACAGAGAGAAGACGTAAGTAAGGTTATTATAACGCATTATCCCTTGGTAGATATCTCAGATTTTTTATTTTGTAGACTAAAGTGACATTTGGGGGTTTGCCAGATTATCATAACATAAAAATAGTGTCGTATCCTGAGTGATCGGAATTTGATCGACAATCGAAGTAGATCAAAAATGGAACTATCTCCCGGCAAAAAATACATTTGTTATGAAACTAGCGGCCTTATTTAGTTTCTTCTCATTTATGTCAGACTTCATTCCATCGATCGCATTTATTTTATTGTCGATTTCTTACTTATACTGTTATATTTAAATATATTATGTTTATGTTCATAAAACATTTATTTACATTAATTAGTCAAATTAAATTGAGGAGTCATGCCACGTCGGTTCAATCACAAATCACTTATGATTGACTCACAACACTATGCTCCGTGCATGCAACATTTAAAAAAAATAAGGTCATTGGCAGCTGTCAGTGGAGACACAAAATGGAGTTATTTGGGACATTCCGTTTGACAGACGTATTGTTGAATGAAGTTTATTTTTTATTAGCAGAAGACGTTGCTATCCATACCCTACGATATAGCAATACTGATGACATATTCGAGTTGTTTCAGCAGTACCTAACGTTATGATGGTAGCTAGCGAAAAGAAAGCCCTAGTATACTTGCACACGTTCCAACTATCAAATAGAAAGTGACTATTATGCTGGTGTGTCATATGCATACTCATATCTTTATTTGCGTATCATACATCCATCTGCCTAGCCTTTTCCCAATTGTTGTAGGGGTCGGCTTAACTGGGTACCGTAATCGGGTAACACCATACCTCTTGGCAAGACTGGTGTCAGATCTCAAGCTTCTGACTACCCGTAACGACTGTCAAAGGTCTTCAAATGACAGCCGGGGCCAACGGCTTAACGTGCTTTTTCAGGCACGGAGGAAACTCGCTAAGGTGAAATGGTCACCCACCCACGGACCGACCTCGGCAAGCGTTGCTTATCCTTGAACATCGACCCGTGTGGCTGTTATTATTTAGCCACGAAATCCTCTATTTGAGTAATTGCGTATCATACCGTTAACAATATTTTTACAGTTATGGTTTAAAGCTAAGGCATAATAATGGGCCCTGATCTACTGTTAATATACAGGGTGGGCCAATAATTTTTGCACTTTTAAAACATGAATAGAAATAAAACTACAACTGTTATTTTGTTGATTATATTTTTAACGTTTTGAAAATTTAATGAAATTTATTTTTTAAAAATGACATCGTCGAGATGTGCACCGTCTCGTCGTTGGCACTCTAGCAATCGACTACGCAAACTTTGGAAAACTCGCTGACACATGCTGCGGGGGATCGCGGCTATCTCGTCGTGGATGTTTCGTTTTAATTGGGATATATTCGTCGGTTTATTAAGGTAGACTCGACTTTTCAGGTATCCCCATAAGAAAAAATCGCATGGTGTAAGATCCGGGCTTCTCGGAGGCCATGGAATATCACCTCTGCGAGAAATCAATTTATTCGGAAACATTTCTTTGACTACCGGTAAAGTCACATTTGACGTGTGGCATGTTGCTCCATCTTGTTGCATCCAGGTCCTGCTGTTGTATCCTTGAAATTCATGCAACTGCGGCGTCAAAAATTCTCGCAACATCTTGACGTATTCCGCTGAATTCACAGTTACATTATTTCCTTGATTATTTTCAAAGAAATACGGACCAATATTTCAACCTCTCGAATGTTCTCATCGCTTCTTCTTGAACGTGGCCGGCCTGTTTGTTTAATATTCGTTGTCGATCCCGTTTGCTCGAACTTCACGACCCAAGCTTTGATTAAATTCACACTTGGACACTCGCTTACACGGCGTAATCCATATTCAATTCGAAACAGGCGTCGTACAGTAACGTAGGAATCGTTGTTTTTGTAAAATTGTTTAACACAAAAAGCACGCTGTTGTCCCGTGAAGCGCTCCATCGTGACTAAAATTGCATGTAGCGACGCATAGTTTCCCGCCACCCGCGCACCCCTCCCTCCAACGGTATTCGAGAAATTTAGTGTTGCAATTTGCAAAAATTATTGGCCCACCCTGGGCCTTTGTGTCCGTGATAACACTAGACTACATGCAATTCCGGATTTTGATATTACAATATTAACCTGAAAATCATACGTATATATAATACGTTACTTTGCACTCACCATACCTGGCAACCTAAGCGTGTGAAAAGTCGTGCTAACTCTCTACCCAGCACCAAACCCAGGGGCACTCAACTAATCACATAACCTTGGTCGTCTTCGCCCCCTAATCACCCCTTATCGCTGCACAGCCTACTAATTTCCCTAGCAGACCTCCTTGCAATGGATCGCAAGGTTGCGTGAAAGGTGTTCGTAT
The DNA here is from genome assembly GCA_949775005.1 of Orthosia gothica. Taxonomy (NCBI): domain Eukaryota; kingdom Metazoa; phylum Arthropoda; class Insecta; order Lepidoptera; family Noctuidae; genus Orthosia; species Orthosia gothica. Next base: position 21,367,618 of record OX459046.1, on the reverse strand, counting down.
TGATTCAGTGATTACACTGAGGCAGTCACGCGATGAGTTTGTTGAAAGGGAAAGGAGGCCCGATGAGTTTGTTAGGCAGAGTTTAGTGTTACGTGTGTTGGCTAACTCTTGATTAGGGGGAGGGAATATTGCTGTTTTTGTTGGGCGTCCATGTTATGATTGCTCGAAGTAATCTGGACAGTTAGATTCGCTACTGACCCAATTAATAACTACGCGTTTTATTGCGACTGGTAATAAGGTTTAATGGTTTATTATCAACAAGTTAGGAGATTAATTATTGCTTTAGAGCCACTATATCTCACTCTTATCTAAAAGTCACCAGTCAGTCATTTTCTTTTGACTGAAATGCCGCCAGGTGAAAGCTAGATAGCTTTTTCTGGGTCTGGGATCTTCTTGTTTCTATCAGAAAACTCAAGACTCCAACAGGGAATTCGACTTCTCAGCTGTGATTGTTTTTTTAGTACTGAGTTAAACATAAAGGTGAGTAATAGACTAGTGCATTTACTAATAATAGAACATCGAGCCTTTGCCGTTTTTAACCGCACTTTGAACACGACGCTCGATGTTTTGATACATGTGAATGCTCTAGTCTATACTCACCTTTAAGGTAAGCACCAGTATCCTATATAGGCCGTCGAAATTATATCATTTAGTCTATAGGAAAATACCCGTTGCTCTGAAGGACTTGACTTTTATCCTACCTAATTCTTGAAAAACTAAATTGTTCCTCTGTCACCTTTTAGTTCACAAGACGTGGGTAGAAGAAGTATATATTGCATTTAAGTATTAGTTCAGGTGTTAAACTTTTTCGCGACAATTTAACTCGTTTTCTTAGAAGCATTAAACTTTTCGACCCTTGGCGCACACCAATTATACTAGTTCACATATTTTAAATATTCATAAAATTAAATCGTCAAATGGAAATCAGTTCAGGCAGTTCTTGGTAACACCTTGGAATTCACCATGTCAAGGATATAAGAACACTGGTTTTTTGCAAAGGCCTAACCTTGGTTTGAGTGAACAGTTATGACGGGTTACTTGCTATAATTTTAGTCATAAATAGAGGGTGAGAAACTTGTAGTTTTTTTTCATTTGTCTTAGAGCTTTTAGAAACCTGTACCCATTCTTAATTAAGACCCAGTTTTTGATTTGTTAATTTGGAATTAAGAACGTTCAAACCCTACTGTAATGACAAAGATTGTAAAGTTTTCAGGCTTACGTTTGACAAATAATCAACTAAAAATTCTTATTTCATAAAATGAGGGTTATAGAAATAATCATATGAGTTTACTAAGATAGGCTTAACGACAAAATATTCTATGCTTCCAAAAAACTGTTCCTCCAAGAAAACTATAGTGGCAAGAGTGCTACGCCGTAGCACGAAGCTTAGCAAATGACGTAGCATCAATTTCACGAAAGCAGTATTAAAAAATTAAATATTAGTCTGTTCAATAGATCATCCAACACTTTCAAGCTAAAATTAGCCTTCTTATAACGTCAGACAGTTCTTCGAAGAGCTGTCAGCCGATACAAATGGTAGGCCATCAATTATTCAGAAGCAAAGGGTCTGCCGTGTTTAAGACTTGAAATAAATTAGAATTTACACAACTCACACACATGTGCTTAGGCTAAAATAAATGACAGCCATTTTTTCTATTTGATTCGCTACTCAAAGAGAGTTCATGAGGAGATATACCTACAGGAATTTTTAAATAAAGTTAGCAATACTCCTTTAAATAATACTCACTTGATTACTTTTGCATTTCATTGATTAGTAGCTTACATGTTTAAGAAAGAAAGAAAGAATTCATAATTACTCAAAAAGAGTAGACAGAGGTTTTCTTTGACAGTTATATCATAATTTCTTTGTTATATGGCCCATATAATTGAACAAACACAGATTTAGACTCTGGGCATTCTAAACTCAATCATTATTGAACCCATTTCCTCGTACTACGACCAGTAATTAAATATATTCCCATAAATTGTACCTTAGAACCTAAAACTGTCTAGAACGATCAATTTAACCCCCATATTGCACTACAAACACATCGTTACCAGTGGTAGAAACAAGTGACAAACGTTTCATTCAGTTTCATTAGGCTGTGGACACACCCTAAATAAACATCGAGGGAGGATGCCAATCTGACCACCGGTGTAAATATACAATGTGTGACGTCACACTTGTGGGTAATGTTGGACAATGTGGACCAACATGGGGGATGCAAATAGCTTGCATACCAAGCTTGAAACTTTCAGTTAGGTTATGATGCTGTGCTTGAAACATACAGAATCTTAGCTTATGATGTTGGGTTGGCTGAAATCGAAAGAGCAATAATAACGTACTGCTGTGATGAATTAATTGTACCTGGCCTAACAGCCTAGACTTTTTTTAAACTATTTTCATCGCCTATATCATTACATAGTATGGCAATGCTGGCAGATTAGAATATTTTAGAAAGGAATCAGAACGTCACCGATTAATTTTTCCAAAACCTCTAAACAAAATAAACAAAAAATATGTTTTCATTTGAAAATATTGTGAGCTTACCTACATGATCGTGGCATTAAGCCCACCTATGTACCACTATTGTACATGAAGTTTAAATAAATACAAATTGTGGCAGCCCCACTACGTTACAAAAGTACTTGGGTTAGGGCCGTCTTGTTCTGCCTTTAGTCAGCAGGCAGCTGACCAATATTTAATATTTGGTGCTCTTAAATACTAATTTTAAACTAAAGTAATGCTTAAATGTTGTTCTGATTAGGACGAAATGACGCATATACGGTTTATCACGATGATAAATCAAAAGGTAGCTTCCTACGCAATTAATGTCCGTGACAATCCCTTAATGCGTTTACCAACCCACTCCATTACTCCATGATTTACTGTAGCCCACCATGGTTTATTGTTCTAGAACCCTCCACATTAGTCATTCTTTACAAAGATGACGTCATGAGAAAGATCTCAACGCCTTGAGATAAAAGAAAATATAGCTTCAAAAGGTTAGATTAGGTTACAATACGTCCATTACAAAGCGATGTCAGGATTAAGCTTCTAAAAAGGCTGTTTAGTATTCAGAGCACCAGCCAGAAAATAGAGCCCAACGAGCTTAGGACTAGCGAAAGGTAAGTCCGAAGCCTAGCCAAACCTGATTCGTTCAAAAATAAAGGTCAAAGTGAGAGAGACGAGACCAAATCAAGGGTTTATTGAACAGAATTTAACGACAAAAATATGTAAACTAAAGCGGGTATTTATGACCTTTTAAATCATACCCATTTATTTTCTTGAACTGCTCCAATTTCAAGTAGAGAATTTGCCCTGCCAACTGCAACATGACATCATGGTAACATAACTCGTGAGAGATGGAATTAATTGTCTCGACATATTTATTTGTCTCAGCCCAGTGACATAATTCTGGACAAAGCTACAAGGACAAGACCTCTTGAAGACCTAATGGCATAAGTGACCCATCTAGGTCGTCTTTGTTATACATTTTCTTTTTCACAATCAGTTTTACACATTTAAGGCTGTGCCAGAAATGTGGCCTTATTTTTTACTAGATTGCAATATCCTTGCCAAGGTTTGGGTAGGTCAGAGGGTGCGAATAACTTAGTTTTCATGACTCATGGTTAATAACATTTTAAATCACATTAAAGTTCACTCGTTTAACAGACGGTTTTTGCCCACAAAAATAATACCCAAAACGAAAATGACTCTCGGTACTCCCGGCAGTTTAAACCTAATACTTTCAACTGAAAATGAAACATGGGCGGGAAATAGAAACGCGACATACATAGGGTGTTCAGAACTCGCGACGATACGCTATACGCCGTCGGCGCTAGTAATATTGACCCGTCTATATTTAGAAGCGTTCTGCGAATCTAAGCGATCAAGCGATCGCTTTTATCGCTCGCAGATATGTTTACGCTCGCGTGATTAGCGGCGAGCGACACGCTGTCTCGACTACTGTGTTACCGGTTTTATTGCTAAGCGGTTATGATTTTATTGGTAGAGTGATAATGTAATGGACAATCAATGTTGTCGAGTTGTTTTCATATAATTTAATTTGGTCGAATTTATTCGATTGAGGTTTTTGCTGTCGTCAATTTGCAGCATTCGTTTGTTTTAATTTAACCTTAAAACTATTGTAATATAAAATGAAATAGCTAGTTACTGAATTGATCAAATAAACTAAAAGCTACTCTAACCACCTCGTAGTAAGAACAACGAATAATTTGCTAACAATTAAACAGTATTATTGCTCGCACCCCCATTCATAATCTCAAGCCCCAAGCTTCTCACGCCTTAACACTTCAACCGCTGTCAATAAGCTGAAATGATAGCCCAAGTACAATCATAGTACCTACATAGTGAGCTATCAGCTGCGTATTTGAGGGCAACGAGCGAGGCGGGCTAATAAAACCTGCTATAAACCGGAGAGAACCCTCACAATTAGGGGCGGATCGCCCACGGAATGCCGCCTCCGGTACCGTCTCGGCTAATTTACCGTGTCTCGAATAAATCCTATTATTTTGTCTGTTCAAAGTTTTTCAATTACGATAAATCGGCTACTGGCGTGAAAGCTTTTCAGCTGGTGTAGGGTTAAGTTATTATATAATCCGTGACTTGGTCCGCTTATTCTTGAAGGCTTTGGTCTAAAAATATAATCCTATGTCCTTCTCTAGGGATCTAGTTATTTCTCTCTGTTTCTGATATTACATATGCAAAAGTTTTGATGAATGGATGGATGTGTGTTTGTTACTCAATGACGCCTGAACAGCTGAAAGATCTGTATGCAATTTGGCACAGAGATAGAATGTAATAGACTCAAATCTAATCTATGTGTGTCGTGGTTCTGGTTATTATAGTCTGTAATAGCACATAGGCTACTTTTTATCCCGGTGTAATGCTCCCTTGGGATAAAACACTTTTCACGCGGGCGAAGCCGCTGGCAGAAGCAAGGATTCTTATAAATACAAAAAACTCACACCTCTTTCCATGGAGGTATAAACCACAGAACACCACCAGCTCGCACGGGGTTTTTATTTTTATTATTGTATTTTTTGTGTTTTTGCTTATCTCGCTTCTAATATAAATAAATATATTTTTTTCTTTCTACGGTCTTGCTATCCTCCTCAATGGTTTAAACTCAAATAAAATTAATAATTAGAAATATTTTTTTAAACAGGCTCATTTCGTATTCTTCTCAACAAATCCTTACATTTAATACCCTTAACATGGCAGTGCACCAAAAATAATTATTCCGCCAAGAATGACGTCACTTAGCTAACTATGCATTGTCATCCAAACTAAATGTGTAGGCAAAATGCAAAATCTCAATCGGTTGAGGATAACTTATTTAAAATTCAGTTGCAAGATTTGACTCGAACACACTTACATACATTGCAAGTTATATAAAAGCTTGTAAAAAACATAAGGCTTGACTTGTCGTATAGAAACTTAGAAAAATCAATAGAAGTACTCACTTTCGTATGATTAGATTGCGTAAAACGATGTCGATAATTTAGGTTTCTCATGAAAACTTTCACCAATTTATGCATGAAATTTCGAATGGTGAGACTATCAGAATCATCATCATCATTTCAACCGAAAGACTTTATCCCCCAAGCGTCGCCATACTGATCGGTCCTGTGTGTTTCTCATCCACCTGACGCCCGCAGCCTTGACCAGGTCGTCGCTCCACCTATCATAATAGACTATAAAAAATAAAATGCCGTAAATATGGGTCTCGCTTCCAATTCTAGGAAAGCCTTCACCTTCGCATTATCAACACGATTGGCATTTCACATCGGATCGATGAGCTTATTCAGTCAGTTTAGTTTTAACAGAATAGTTTACCTACTAAGGTGATTTAATAAAACTCAAACTCAAGCTTTGAAGTCACGTTAGAAATCTTGGCTATCACTGCTGGATATATCATTCTATGATCCCTAGATGTACTATTTTTATTCTGAAAGACTTTGTTCAAATATCTAATCTAAAAAATTCTAATTTCTATATCGGTGTTCAGAATTGTGCATCATTTGGTTGGCCCATATTACACGTAAACTAAAATTCTGGGCAGTTTTATGAGACCGAGAGTAGAGAGCCATGCATTCACCATAGTCATAATTCCAGCCGAAATATGTCCACAGCTGACCATAGGTCTCCCCCAAACATCGGCAGTTACCGATCTTATGCTTCTCGCATCCAGCGGAGTCCCGAGGCCTTCAACTTGAAACTATTTCAAATCCATGTTTTTTGACGTAAACGTGTTGATCATCCCACTGGAACATAGGTGCTGCCGTGACAAAAAATATTCTATATCCTAATCCCGGTTCCCCCAGGGGGGTGACCATAATCTCTTAGAGAAAGAAAGATGGGAAAATAACTAGTTTATTTGGCAGACACAGATACATAAGCACAAATAAAAGGGAACTTCATTTTAAAACAATTACATTGTGTGCCCCAGGACTGCACCAAATAGCAAGAAAACAGGAAGAATATTTTAAGTGTGCGTACGGGTTTCATAGTCGAACTATGATAGTTTTGACACGTCAGGGTACGGGAGCTGTTTGCCATGTTTAGGCGTGAAAAGGTGCCAGAAAGACCGTTACTTTCGCATTTTTATATACTTCGTAAATAGGTATTAGTTCTTACGCTAGAAAAATCCTTCAAAATACCTATCATTCTAAATAACTGTGTTTAAGAACCTGCCTGCTTACTTTAGCACTAAACAGTCACGTCATACGCAAATCCTACTTCAAAATTTCCTATAGCAATCATTTCCATGCACTTTAAGCACTACGAAACGTGTCTGATGGATCGGATCGAGTCGCCAAATTCATCCATTACGTTCGATGGTCCATAAAGAACGAATGCATGCGAATTTTTGCAGCATTTTACGACGCCATCGGCTCTGACGTGATTTGCATTTGAATATTTTTTGAAAGCTTTATGTAGGCTAGAAGACTGATATTTATGAGACATAGATATAATACTACTCTTTGTTTGAAAAATGCTATACTGTTAAATAAAAGAGATGGTCCCACTGCGGGGCAAAGGTCGTCCCCAAAGCCTTCAATCTTTCCGATGGGTTGTCTTCTCCGACCCATCCGTCGTAAGCACCTCTTGTCATCACGCCAGTGTTTTTAGGGTTCCGTACCCAAAGGGTAAAAACGGGGCCCTATTACTAACACTCCACAATCCGTATGTATGTCTGTCTGTCTGTCCGTCTCTCACCAGGCTGTATCTTATGCACCGGGACAGCTAGACAGTTGAAATATTCACAGATGATGTATTTCTGTTGCCGTTGTAACAACAAATACTAAAAACAGAATAAAATAAATATTTAAGTGGGGCATACATCATACGTGAATTTTTTGCCGTTTTTTACTTTAATGGTACGGAACCTTTAGTGCGCGATTCCGACTCGCACTTGAACAGTTTTTTTATTGATCATAGGCTCGCGTTTGACCACTATCTCAACTGATTGTAAGCGAAAACGTTTCTAAAATACTTTATCAAGTAAAAATTACCTTTGCCATTTTGTTTCCATATCGCTTTTAAACAGAAATCCAGCTTTTAGAGCCTCGTTTATACAAAATATGGGCTATTAATATGTAAGAATCTCGTTTATACAAAATACGTTAAATTACACAATACAATTAATTGCCAATAACCATTAACGCTATAAATGTCTAAGTAAATCACAAAAAGCCACCTCACAAAAGGATCCTTCTGATTATCACCTTTTAAGGAACTATTAATTTTCCCATGTTAGCCCATGTACTTTGCGCCATCTGTTGGTAGTATGATGAACTACATTTTATTAAAATAATAGTAAAATATTTATTCGACCCAGATAAAACAAACATATCAGCAACACAATAGCAGAGTAAAATAGTAAAAAAGTACAAAGACAAATATCGCTAAGCGTGTCCATACCGAAAGGGTTACCAGCTCAGCATTTGCTGGACGTTAGACACCCAGCTCTGGTTTTCGGTTGGCTCCCCGCAGCGACAAACTGACGCAACACAACACAAAAATTAAATTAAATAGATACTTCATTTAATAAAATACACAAATTAATTGCTCGTTTTCATAATAAAACATTATTTTAATTACATACGTGTTTAGTTGCGAAATAACCTTCACAATTCTTTGAAAAGAAAGGTAATTATGAAATGGAAGCTAACCTTCATACCCTATCGTTTCACGGTAAAATTTATCATGAATAGTTATTATTATCTACGCTTATTGACTAGTAGCATAAATATTGCCATCGTTTTAACTAGTTAGATGAAATGTCCACTTTTGAAACCCTTTTAAAACGTCCACAGCGCAATCTTTACAAAATAATTTTAAAAGAATGCATATTTTTTCGCCGAGTCTCACTTGCCAGCTCTTCTTTTTGATGAACTTAATTTGTACCGAATAAAAAAATGTTTCCATTACACAAGTACTATTAGCTTTGAAGTTAAAGTAAATTAATAACTGCAAAAGCTTTTTGAAGCGCACTTAAGCGTAATAAGCGCAAAAAAGTTAGAGTAGCGGGCAACCACAGCTCAGTGGCGCCATTCACTCAATTTCAATGGTGTTCAAGTTGTGCAACTCGTAGTTCTCCCTGAGCAGTACAGATGGCGCTGCACATGAACCTTTTAGTTCAGCTACTTGCCGCTAGATGGCACTGATATAAAAATAATTCAGATTTTTATTGTATTACACATTCCATTTAAATCGACTATTATAATAAAATATAAACATAGTAATCGCTGATAGTTTTTATGAACACAATTTCAACCAATTTAAAAGAAATGGTCCAATTTTAAACCCTAAAATGGGTCAGTGACGTAACGGCGGCGGCAACGGGGTGAACACGGCAGCTGTTTGCGAAAGTCATCGATGTCGGCCCAAGATAAACCCGTAAAGTGGTACAGTATCGACCCTGACCTCGAGGTCGCGTGCCTACCTGAACAGCCTACAGGGTTACATCGTCTACCAATAACTAGAGGGGTGGCCGACTTACTTTTTATCGAGTGAAAGATTTTGCGATTTAGTGTTGAGCGCTGCAATTGCTTTGATGGTAGATAAAGGCTGTTGGGAGGTTTTAGTGGAATCTTTAATGTAAAACTATCTAGGCTAGTAGATAAAGCTTTTAAAACGAGATCAGTAATATTAACTTAATCTTATAAGACTTATTTTAAACCGACGTCAAAAAAGGAGAAGGTTCTCAATTCGTGGGCATCTTTTTATTATGATTTTTCCCCCGATTACTCAAAGACGCCTGGACCGATTTGGAAAATTCTTCTTTTGTTTAAAAGGGTATATGTACTTCACAGGTGGTACCATGCTCATAAGGTCAGGATTTAGATATTTACCGTACATATGACTATGCAATCAATGATAATTCTTTAGCAATTGATCATGTTTGCAGACCCCTACATTATTTTTATCACAGTCACACACGATACGTACCTGCTGACACAGAATGGAGCAATTAATAAAAACTTAAATAAAAAAACCTTTGATAAACATCAATAGTTAGGTACGCCATGTTACTCGGTGCCAATAAATACTTAATTAATAATCAATTTACCTGGAGAAGTCAGGTAATCAAATATGAATTGAAAAGTAACCAAGATTATGATCTTTTTTTCAAAACTAGGTACCATAATGTACCTCTAGGTATTATAAGGTAATCTTTTATCCGTTAATGTATCTGTCATGTGTAGTTTGTAGGTCATTGTATCTACAAGCCACATATGACGAATTACTAGGTACTTACCGAAATGGTAACGCTTTAAGCTTATGAGGAAAATGCACAAACTGCATGAATTCTCGCTAATTTATGATATAATACTTGCATACAGATGCCACATCCCATACAAAGAAACCGTGCCGACGTAACTAGCGTTTTTCATCTGATTATACCGATTATTTTTTGTAAATCGATCGCGAACGGTTCTGTTTCATGGCGATAGATAGATCACCATCTATATCCGTAGAAAGGAATGGAACGGAACCGAACGCGATCGATGTACAAAAAATAATCAGTATAGAACGTCGGCAGGGTTTCTTTGTATGGGATGAGACACCACTGGTGCAATGCCTTTGACATACCGGATTCAATAGGTAAACAGAAGTCCTTCAGAATCCAAGGGTTATATTTTTCCTAATAATTTAATCAAGCAATCCGTCTAAAAGATATATAGAAGACGAAGAAGATGCTGCTTACACCCCAAATTAATTGGGAAAAGGGCCGGTGTATGTATGAACTTAACACTGCTTTAACTATTAACTGAGCAAACCATAGCAATTTATTCCTACAAGAATGTACCTACGAAAACCCAGTATAATTTAAATATTAGGAAGTTCCACTAAACACTTTTATTTTCTACGGGGTCCCAGCGCAGCGCTAAGAAAGAAAATTTGATTCAAATAGAATTGAACATGAAAATTGTATGATCTTGTTTAATCAACTCTTCTCAGCACAAAATTATAGAATATTGGGCTCTTAATTCACATTTCAAAGATTATTTGAACGGATCATTTAAAATTGATGCCAATAGATGGCGCGGTTTTAAATTTCTGAGGCATTCCATTAGATTGTTTAAATTTGTATTATAACACATTTTGGTGCAATGAAACTGTAAAAACGTGCTAAAAGTACTATAAATCAAATCGTCACTGTATTTAAAGATTTTTTTTTCTTTTACTTGCAAGTCGCTGCTAACTCTTTCGCCGTGGAACGGAACCGAACGCAATCGATATACAAAAAAATAATCAGTTTAATCAGACGAAGAACGCTAGTTACGTCGACACGGTTTCTTTGTGTGAGATGAGGCTGTATGCTAGTATTATAATTACCTGTGGCCCGGTAAGGATAATTCGGTAATTTTATTCCGTCTTAAAAGTTACATCATTCGGTTATTCCACGATCTGATTAATAGTACCTACCTTCGTCATCTTATTCAAATTGTTGCAACTCTTATAATAATGAGCAATACATTTTTATTTACCTTTATTTCTTCACTTGGGGATTTCTACCTCTATTACCTTACGTAACAGAGAAATGATTACAGTATATGCAAGCATTAGGTACAGATAATTTGACAAAATTAAGTTCGTTATGAAATTGTTTTGAAAGTGTTGCCAGTGATCACCTATGGGACCGAGACGTGGTCGCCACAATGGGCTTTATCAGAAAGCTTAAAGTCACCCAAAGGGCAATGGAGAGGGCTATGCTCGGAATTTCCTTGCGTGATCACGTCAAAAATGATGATATCCGCAGGTGAACCAAAGTTACCGACATAGCCCGAAGAATTGCCAAACTTAAGTGGCAGTGGGCAGGGCACATTGCTCGCAGAACGGATGGCCGATGGGGCTGAAAAGTTCTGGAATGGCGACCGCGAACCGGAAGACGATACGTTGGAAGGCCTCCCACTAGGTGGACCGATGACCTGGTTAAGGTTGCGGGAAGGCGCTGGATGCGAGACGCACGGGATCGGTCAATGTGGCGACGCCTGGGGGAGGCCTATGTCCAGCAGTGGACGTCTTTCGGCTGAAATGATGATGATGATGATGATGAAATTGTTTGCATCATTTGTAATAACAATTTTTTGAAATACATAGAAATTACGTTATCCGGAGAGATGGACAGAAGCGTGCCGCATTATTATTTCAAATGGCCATGGGTACCAGTAATACCTAAAATCAAAGAGTGTTTGTCTGGCTTTCGGTACCGGGAACACCAAAGCAGAGAAGATTCGGAGTGACTGTAAATATTGCCTTGTTACACGAAATTATTTCGATCACGAAGTTACTGTCAAATTTCAATGCAAAATTTGCAACGTTTATTTACAACCAATTTTATTAATTAAGACAATCATATTTTTGAACAATTTATACATATTTCAAAAGGCCTGTTCATTGGTTTTATATAAAATATCAAGTGTTAACAAAATACTCAGAAAGGAAGTCATAAATATAGATTGTTTACAAAACGACGGTGGCCCACAGCGCCGTTTCAGTTGCGGTCAGGTAGCGGCCAGATGGCGGCTCACTCCTGGCCAAATAAAGCTTGATTGACCCGGGTACCACTGGTACCCATGCACAGGATCAGGGATCGCAATATTTGGATTCATTGCAATTTCTGATATATATAACATTTGGATCAAATATAATGACTAATATTAGAACCTACCTACGCAGGGATTTAAATTGAGCGATAAAACAGACATTCACATATTTCTATTCTGGCAACATTTTCAATTGATTCACCACGTGGGTTGTACCTAGAAATAATAACATTGGTATCCACGTGCGTTACTTGTGCCCATCAGCGTCCATTAAAGTGCAGTATAGATAAGGTAAAAGGATTGTTTCAATATTAGTATTAGGCCAATAAAATAGCTTGCCAGTTTCACATTCTATTCTGGTTTTAGAGCCGTGGTTTTAGTATATTTTTGTGATAGAAAATAAAGGAGCTTCTATCGATAACGCCAGCCATCGTTTTTATAAAACGTTTGTTAGTATACAGCGTTTTCCCGCGGCGTCGATGCGTGAAAGTAGAAAATTATTCCGCGGATCGCACTACTACGGATAAAATTGGTTTGGCAAAATTTGGTTCAAATCCGTTCAGCTGATAATGATCGATCGACAAACATCCAAACTACAGACTTATACATATAATATTAGAAGAAAGTAGGACTGGACATGGGTAAATAAAAAGCTTCATTGTCACTACATAGTACAAAACAAAGTCGCTGTCCGCGATTGTATGTATATCCGTTAATTCCTCCTAAACCATGCAACCGATTTTGATGCAGTTTTCACAAATAGATAAATCGATAATTGAGGAAGGATTTTGTTTAATTATAATTTATCCCGTGCGAAACCGGGGCGGGTCGCTAGTAAACTATAAAATATTGTGCATTGTACCTATCTATAAATATAATATCTACAGTTCTCTTCGTTATAATAATTATACAGTACTCCCTTTTCATTTAAATATTGCTTTGCAAACACAGTTTGGATTCTGGCAACTCGGGGCTTTTAGGTGCAGCCCGTAATTCCAGCACACTTGCAAATGGTTCTGAATTGGAAATGTGCTCGTTAAAAGGCTCGTAGTTCGGCGTAATTACAGACACAATAGAAAAACAATTAAACTATATATTATAAGAACTCTTTTAAGAACATGGATTGATCATGTTAAGTAGTATTACGTTCTAATTAAGTTATTTGCTTACAATATTTGTAAAAAATATTAAATCATTGAACAGAGATATAATTGTTACAATAAGTCATACCTACAATGTTGCCCGGGGCGATATTCAAATGGTTTGTAATAGGCACGACTATCTTTATCACTACGGAAACGACCTCCCTTGTAGGAACTAGATCAAACCATTAGTCTTATCAATGATAATTGCTATAATTATTTACTATTATGTAGAGTAGAACTAAATTCCTATAATCTTAAGGACAGTATGTAAAGGTCATGACCGGATATAGTTTTCTAAGGGGATAATTAAACTATCATAATTTATATATGATCATACATGAAAAAATTATCATCATCATATTTTTTATCAAAGACTTGGTTTCACTCACGTAGTTCCCGTTCCCATGGGAATACAGGGCCTATTACACCCGGGGATAGTGTAGCTTCCCAACGGTGTTTTATTTTTAAATCGGTCCAGTAATTTTTAAGTTTATTCGATACATACAAAAAATCCAAATCGTTCCTCTTTATAATATTATAAGTATAAGTATAGATATAGACGAAATGATTCATATGAAATCATATGTTTTATTACACTATCATATAAGTATGACTCAAAGATCTGTGATCCTAGATATGTAGTAGTATAATACGGGGGGTATTATACTACTACATACGTTACGGACGAAGTGCTCATACTCAAGACAGCATCATACCTAACCAGAGGCTTTAGACTTCAGACAAAAGGCTCTAGATCAGTGTCATGTAGGCGATGGCGATGCTTGAAATGCCAAAATGTAAAAAAAACCGGCCATGTGCGAGTCGGACTCGCGCACGAAGGGTTCCGTACCATTTTCGTAAAAAACGGCAAAAAAATGACGTTTGTTGTATGGAAGCCCCCCTTAAATATTTATTTTATTTTGTTTTTAGTATTTGTTGTTGTAGCGGCAACAGATATACATCACCTGTGAAAATTTCAACTGTCTAGCTATCACGGTTCATGAGATACAGCCTGGTGACAGACAGACAGACAGACAGACAGACAGACGGACAGACAGACAGACAGACAGACGGACCGCGGAGTCTCAGTAATAGGGTCCCGTTTTTACCCTTTGGGTACGGAACCCTAAAAAAAGGTTACGTGACATTCCCATAAATGTATGACATTTTTCCAATCGCTGTTGTAGATGTAGCCATGGCGTGGCCGCACATGAAACAACAATAGTTATTTCTGGTGTTGCCGTGTTTGCAAATTTCCCCAAACAAAGGTAAAATATATTGAATAAATGTATGGTTACGATTTTCGAATAAACCCAAGAGGGTTTTTATGTATGATACCTATTTTAGTTAAAATATGTTATGTCTCTTTTTTCGAGATGGCATTTGTATAGATTTTTAACACAACGTCTAGTTTGTCGCGGACTAAAGAAAAACGTCTAAATTAGGTTTTAGAGTTCTCGTAATGCGAACGTTAGTAACTTTCATAGTTTAAGGTTATTTTATTTTAAGTTATTGAAAACACGTATTAAATCTAAAATTTCTAAGCTAAAATCATTGAATATCACTGTAAAACACCATAATTGATCATTTTATAGCGATTTAAAACCAAAGGAAAGAAAATTTCGTCAACTTACGAGTGAAATGTTATTCCATCTAGTTTTCGCTCACTTCGGCTTTAACAGCCTAGAACACTTCAACCCACCATCGCACTGACACTTATTATCTATAAATAACCCAATTCTCTGTCTCAATAAACACTTAATACCGCGAAATCACAAAAAAACCGGCCAAGTGCGAGTCGGACTCGCGCACGAAGGGTTCCGTACTTGGTAAATTGCGGTTTACGATTTATGACGTATTAAAAAAAAACTACTGACTAGATCTCGTTCAAACCAATTTTCGCTGTCAGTTTACATAGTAATGTACATCATATATTTTTTTCAGTTTTATCATTCTCTTATTTTAGAAGTTACAGGGGGGGGGGGACACGCATTTTACCACTTTGGAAGAGTCTCTCGCGCTAACTATTCAGTTTAGAAAAAAATGATATTAGAAACCTCAATATCATTTTTGAAGACCTATCCATAGATACCCCACACGTATGGGTTTGATGAAAAAAAAAAAAATTTAGTTTTAGTTTCAAGTATGGGGAACCCCCAAAATTTATTGTTTTATTTTTATTTTTGTGTGAAAATCTTAATGCGGTTCACAGAATACATCTACTTACCAAGTTTCAACAGCATAGCTCTTACAGTTTCTGAAAAAAGTGGCTGTGACGTACGGACGGACAGACAGACAGACAGACAGACAGACAGACAGACAGACAGACAGACATGACGAATCAAGGTTCAGTTTTTTTGCCATTTGGCTACGGAACCCTAAAAATCAAACACGACCGAGTTAGTTTGTCAAACCTGCCGTGACTTTAGCGTATGACAAACAACAAAAGCCGGCCATGGTGACAAAGACAAAAAATTATCTTTTGTCCTTATTATTTATATGGGGCTGCCAATAAGCGATCTCGCTCTATCAATCAAGCTCATTTTATGGCTATATCTATAGGCTGTTCTTTATCTAATCGCTGTTGCCACGCTTTCGATGATATAATGTCACTTGTCACTTTAGGCTCTAGGGCCTATAGGGAGAATAATAAATTCAGTGTAAGTAATTCTATCAACGATTGCGATGCTCGAAATGGCAAAATATGACGGATATTCCCGTTTGCTTTCCCATACATTTTTGACATTTTACCAATCGCTATCGTGTCGCTTTCAGTGATAGACCTAACTTGCCTAGCCTGACTTGTCCTGTCTGCCTACTGACTGTCTAGGCCTAAACTATATTTTCGCTTTAGCCTTTTACTTAAAGATAAAATATGTATTCAAATAATCAACCAAAGCGAATTGAAAATAACAGCACATTACATCAAAATGGCATATTCGATAAACCCAACTTACCGTCAGAAATAGAAATAAATGATAAATTGGAAACGTAATTCAGAGATCGCATGCTGGCTTTAATCACTGCTAATGGAGATCGGGTTCCGTTCAACTCCGAATGTGTATCCAAGAGTTAGCTTCCAAGAGATATTTTAATATTTCATGTATTTTTGATAGATTTTAAGCACTATGGTGCTTTGAACGTTATTTCAAGTTCAGAGAAGAGGAACAGAAAAGACGTCGACAGACGTGGACAGCCACTTTGTTTTCATCTATTTAGAGACTAAAGAGACTAGATTTAACCCTATCTAAAGTCTGATGAAGTCAGGAAGTCAGGATGTTTACCATAACAATTCAATTCCATTTTCCTCTATTATGCTTAAACCAAATGAAGCATTTTCAGTAAGCTTAGCTTTCATTATTCTAGGTTTTGTTTTTGTCTATCTAGGCTGTGATGTCTCTCTGCTGGGTAAAGTTACACACGTCTGTTGTCTGTCTTTCTCGGTAGGAGTCAAGTTCGTTCTTCCATCTTCGTCTTGGTGTGCCGTGAGGTGGCCTAACCTAGAATAGAAATACAAGCTATGCTCTTCACATATAACGACATACAACAGTCCACAAGGAAAATTCAAACCAGATCATTAAGAAAGCACCTAATCAGCTTCTGCTTAATTAGTCTTCCAAAAATTAGTAGAACCACTGTAATTAACCTTTGTAGTTCGCCTATCACAGCCTTAACCCACATTGATGTGGAAGCCAAAGGCTGCATGTTTCATTATCTCTGCCCGTCATACCGTATCAGGCTGGTAAAAGCTTTTTAGCTTGTCTATGGTAGTACGAGGTGTTTCGAAATTCAAATGTGTTGGTATTAACGTTGTTATAGAGGTGTCGTAACTTGTATGATGTGGTTACTGTTTTGTTATGTTGGCACTCGTGGGTTTATGGCTTTTTAATGTCTAGGTTTCGTTTTATAATATAATTAATGTACTTTATCGGTGATCTGTGTTTTCACCTTACTTTCTTTTAATTTATTTAAATAAAAAAAATCCCTACATAAAATCGACAGTACAGAGTCGAATAAATAATGAACGTATTATCAGTGGTGTCTCACCCCATACAAAGAAACCGTGCCTACGTACTGTACTGATTATACTGATTATTTTTTGTACATCGATCGCGTTCGGTTCCGTTCCACGGGTATAGATAATGATCTACCTATTGCCGTGAAACGGAACCGAACGCGATCGATTTAAAAAAAATAATCGGTATAATCAGATGGCAAACGCTAGTTACGTCGGCACTGTTTCTTTGTATGGGATAGGGCAACTGTATGCTAGTATTATATTATCTGTGGTATTGTATTACGCAAATTGCCGATATTTATAAAAAAACTTGGAGCACACTGCAAATGCACAAGTGAGCTTCACACTGATGATCAAACTCTCCGCCCATTCAATTTTCCACATTCGAAAATCTTACGTTTTCTTCTTTAAATATTGTGTTCACAAACTGTGAAACAAGCAACGGAACTGATTGAATAAACCTGTTCAAAGTCTTCCAATGTTCCGCTCGGTTGGAGTAACATTCGAAACACCTACATAGAAAACTAGATAGATACAGTTAGGTACCTACACCCCCAGAGTAGTTTCCGACATCCTTACTGCATCAGATCGATCGGATGCGACTGGAGTGAGTTTTGCATCTGTAAAAGTTGGGTTAGACCTAGCTACATAAACATAACGCTTGTATATAAATATTATAGAAGGTACTCCAACGACTTATGCACTAATACATATTTCATAAAAGAACTTATATATTTATAAGTATGGTGAATTTGTCACTTAAAGAAGTACACAGCTTAAAATAAATAAAAAATACATGCAAATTATTAGAACTTTTCCAAAGTGATTTAAAATAAACTAAACTTATATTTTGTTACAATTAAATATAAATTATAGCTGAGCAGAGCCTAGGATGACAATATAAAGAAAATACAACATCTGATTTACTTAATCAATAATTAAATAATAGTTAAAAACTCAGTTTAATTTTGTTGTGATTATTAGGTATAAGTAAAACGACTGCAACAAACGTGATCAAAATGTTAGGAATGGTTGGGGACCATAAGTTTTTTTAACGTTTTTTTTCGAAGGTTAATGCAGAGGTGTGCCTTTATATAGCACATGCACATTACGCCAGTTATGTATGTTTAATTCCAATATAATAGGAGGTGAGTCTATCGTGCCCTTGCCTGCTGTAGGCAAAACCTAATAACACCTTGCCTAACTCGGGAATCGACCCCTTCTCATGCTCAGCAGTAAAGCTTAATTTCTTAAGGCACAGATAACCCTCAGTAGCTGATTTTGAAATGAGAATCATTTCTTAGGCTATTAGTAACTTTTGGGCGAAAAATACATGAATGGTATCATGTATTTCAATAATTTGATCTAGATCAAAAATACAACATGTACCTAGGTAAATTTTGTATTTTATTCGTATAACATAGTGTAATTAATTTATAAAGTTATGTCTAAAACGGTAAAAAATACGACAAGCGTACCAAAACCAGACCGCAAAAAAAATGTCTCTACCTCAAAGATAATTTAATTATCTTTATTTTTAACTAAGGGTTTTTTTTTAAGTTTTAGAATAATAAGGAAAGTACAAAAAGCTACTAAGCTAGTTCCATCCTTGACTCTGTTTCTGTTACCTCTGACCTAGACTAGAGAGAGTCAAGAGCAAAATCATCTCAAAAAATTTTGGGTCACGCGGTGTAACAAGTGCGCGTTTCGTTCCCTCAAGGTAGTTGGCGACTGTCATCGTCTTAAGGCGCCGATTCCCTTGATTTTAAAATGAGAATCACGTCTAAATGGCTAGTCGTAATTTATTGGAAAAAAATATATGTTATATTAGACCATTTTCTTAATAATTTGATCTAAGAAAATTTTGAGTTTTATCCGTATAACATAGTGTAATTAATTTGTAAAGTTATGTCTAAAACGGACAAAAACACGAGAATCGCACCAAAACCACTGGGCGTATTTTAATGAAATCGACACCATCTCAAAGACAATTTAATTATCTACATTTTGATCTAAGCTTTTTTTTTAAAGTCATAGAATAATAAGGAAAGTACTAAAAACTACTAAATTTTGGGTTGCGCGGGTGTGAAACGACGGCGCGTTTTGTTCCCTCAAGGTCGTTGGCGTTAGTCGTCGTCTTAAGTTAAAGCTCTTATAGAAGAATGTTTGATAATAGTCGTTGATATAGGTAGTTGCACTTAATGGTAGAAAAAATCATGACTCATTCAAGGTCGGTCAAAAACCTTTTGCATGAATCACTCTTTTAACTTTATAAATAAGTGCCGTAGAAGTTTTCATTTCAAGAAACAATTTTCCTGTTGCAAAAGTACTTTACAAGTTTTTGTGAAGTTTTATGTAGTCTCGTCTCTTCTTGGAATACTCAGTAGTACAAGGTTTCTTACGGGGACGATTCCTTTACCGTAAGACTAACGTTAAAACCGGCCAAGTGCGTGTTGGGCCACGCGCAGTAATAGGGTTCCGTAGTTGCGCAATAATGCGGACTAAGAAGAGGGCTTATTATTGTTTCATGAACATTTAAATGGTTTCGGCGGCTCACACATACAATTTATAAGTTAGTCGACCATCTCTCGTAAAATTGTAAAGCCTATTTATCTGTGATAGTTTTCTTTTAAATTTCGTGCCGTGATTTTTTTCACATATCCAAAAGAAACCATTTAGCTGGCAGAGGGGGGGGACACTTCACTCTAACAAGAATTAGCAATTTAAAGATTAATTTTACGTAAACGGATCCCTGAATCGAAAAATGGTTTTCACAGACCCGTAATATTTTTGAATGACCTATCTAACGATGCCCCGAACCATGGGATAGACGAGAAAAGAAAACATTCCCACTTTACGTGCACGACGAAGTAAAAAAAAAAAAAAATATTCTACCACTTTGTTGGCGTGATTAATGTGTACATCCATGCCAAATTATAGCTTTCTAGTACTAAGAGTCTCTGAGCTAAGCTGCGGACAGACGAACAGACGGACATGGTAACACCATAAGGGTTCCTTGTTGACTACAGAACCCTAAAAACTATGATTGCCACATAGTTCGAAAGAGCATAAACATTATTGCTTTGAAGAAACCCACGTTTACACTCCACCACAATATTCATTATCTAGTAGTAGATAGTCTAAACCCACCCTAACATCCATATACAAGCCAGTAGCTAGTGTATCCACGTCCTACATGAAGTTGTACAGCCGACACTACTGATATAATTAATAACCGTGTATCATGCAAATGCATAACTGTGAGCTACCACGTTCTGGTGTATAAGCCTCCCCAGCGGCTCTCTCTTTCCCTGGAGGCGAATCGATCAATCATTTGGTTATAATTTTCAGATTAAATGGCAGTAGGTTTAATATTGGTATTAATTGGGATGGTTTTACATTTTCCGTTACTAATTAATTTTAGGCGGTGTTAATGTATGTATTAAGATAAACATCAGTATTTATAAACAAATCGCTAACAATGTGGTTAGTTTAGCGGATTCTTAATTCAAATTCTCAATAGGAAATCTAAATTAAGATTTTGTCTATCAATGTTTAAAGTAATCATAAGGCTTGAAAGTTTTTATAAGTAAGACCTTTGATAATATAATCGACATAAACCATCATTGCTCCTAAACGGATGAACTGTACTTGATTTCGTTATTTTTTTGTTTGATAGGCGATTTTGTCGAGAATGTTCTGAGCTATGTTTGATGAAAATCGGTTAAGCCGTTCAAAAGTTGTGGGCGTTTTACTGTTTGAATCGGGGTGTTCTCGCAAGATATTGAGCCATAATATCAAATTTTACTTGTGTAAGTAAATACCTTTTGTTAATCGCCTTTCATTCGTCCTCTCAACATGACTAAAACATCTTAGCATACTCTTTTAAAATGTTGCCACATCTTTTAAACCACAACGTTTTCTTATTACATCATTCCTGAATCTATCATTTAAAATTACACTACCCATACATCGCTAGCAACGCATTTTTGGGATCCAAAATAAGTTCTTCAACACAAAAAAGACTACCACATACAATATTCTAAAAATAGCCCAATAAACTTTTATGAAGAACAACACCAAGCAAAGCCCATAAATCACAGCCAACAATTAAAACTTACAATTAATATCAACTAAAAGTAATTAATAAATTCCTGCGTACAGCCGCAAAACGCCACCACTTTATAGTAAGTATCTATCATAAAGAACCGCCCACAATTCCACACAGACACCGAGATTCCAGCCTAAAGTCTGAAGTATAAACCAGCTCTTTAATTTTGCACAACACTAAGGTATTGTACACAACACTAAGGTATAATTGTACACAACACTAAAGTATAATTTTGCGCAACTCTAAGGTATAATTGTAAGCAAAGCTAACTTAAAGGCTAAAACACGGAGCGTAACTAATTCAATCCTGAATGAGATTTAGACTCAATCTAGTTAAGTCTAAAAGGCTGCAAGACTGTGTATTCATACCTTGTTACGTCACTTAGCCCTCATTGGCGAAATTAATAACAAACAATATGTAAACGTATATTCTGTACGAGTTCGTCTGGATAAATTTTGTCAGTAGTCACGTCGGGCAATACCGCGTATGTTTCGAGTATAAAGAGCAATATTGTTTAAAGTTATACAAACATATATATCCCTGGTACGATGCCTACGGATACGTAGGGGATATACATAAATGTTCTTTACCATGACGTCATTTAAAACAATGAAAATTTTATGTACGTTTCGGCGTGGCAGGGGAAGAACACAAGCTTGGAATAAGATTTGACTGATTCATCATTCTTCCTCGTCGTATCCTCATCTTAAGGCGCAGATACCCCTGAGTAGCTGATTTTAGATTGAGAATTACGTCTAAACGGCTAGACATGTTTTTTTGGAAAAAATATATGTTACATTAGACCATTTACTTAAATAAAAAAATTGCTCTAAGAAAATTTTGAGTTTTATTCGTATAACAAGGTGTAATTAATTTGTAAAGTTATGTCTAAAACTGACAAAAACACGACAATCACACCATAAGTTTCACGTGTGTTGCTGTGTATCTGTGTATCTGTGTGTCTGTCTGTGGCATCATAGCGCCTAAACGGATGAACCAATTTTGATTTATTTTTTTTTGTTTGAAAGGTGGTTTCGTCGAGAGTGTTCTAAAATATGTTTGAATAAAATCGGTTCAGCCGTTCAAAAGTTATAAGCGTTTTACTGTTTGAATCGGGGTGTTTTCGCATGATAAATGTGTCGGGGGTTTTTAAATTTTGAAATTTTACTTGTAATGAAATCGACACCATCTCAAAGACAATTTAACTATCTACATTTTGATCTGAAGCTTTTTTTTAGGTCATAGAATAATAAGGACAGTACAAAAAACTACAACATTTTGGGTCGAGTGCGCTTTTTGTTCCCTCACGGTCGTTGGCGTTAGTCGTCGTCTTAAATGACAACAACATAAGCTAAATCAAGATACCTAATTTCAATATTAATTATATTCTAGAATATAAATCACTAGCTTTTGCCTGCTGCTTCACTCATGTAACCTATCACAAAAACACCATGCGGTTGCCGGGATAAAACCTTTGAGACTCAAAAGATCACTCTTTTAATCAGTGAAAAATGTTCCTTTACCGGGTCAGTACTTTAGAAGATTACCTTTTACAAACACACAAACCAACAACAACTACAACACAACAACAACAACAACACAACAACTACTTTTGTTAGCTTGGGTCTTGCCTGTTAAAACAAATGTATGTGTTAAAGAATAAATAAATAAATAAATAAAAAAATAAATAATTATTTAAGATTTTTTACCCGACTGCCGAGGTATGGTATAATGTGTAAACATCAGTCTATTTATGTATGTTTGTTCCTATGTGGTGTTCCAGGGATCAAACGCATTGGCTGATTTTGATGATTCTTACATCAATCGATTATTCTTAACCTTGCGAGTGTCACTGGCTGCATATAAATTGGAAAATAGAAAAATGGCGGCTGTTTGGCTCCATTTTGTCGGGGCCCAATTATTTTTTGTCTTCCAAACCCATCGTGTGGGATATCAAAATAAAGGGTTTCGAGATATGATTTCAAAAATATAAAACACTTACATGTTTAAATATACCTAATTCGAAAAACCAATGTTAACTAAAAAGTTAACAAAAAAACCGACTACTTAAGAAGCGAACCAAAAAGAAGAAACTCATGCTGTGCAGTCTGAGGATACATATTCGCGAGCTGGCTGACCACAATCAGATTTTTTGTTAAGTTGATCTTCACATCGGCAAGCAATCTCGGGACTTTCCTTGAGTGACGTGCGACAGAAAGTAACCTCAGTTCTAATTAAGATGGAGTGACTTTAACTTACTGCTTCAGTAACTTTTGGTGTGCTCATCAATTATGCTATTACATTTGGTCTAGATAGTGCCGCAGACGATGCTGCAAAGTAGGGTAGATGCTCGGAAATTTGGGCGAATATTCTGTGATTTGAAATTTAAGGTTCTGTGTATAGATCAGCCAGCAACTTTACTAAAGATTTCATTTTTTTCCAGAAACTTTGTAGAACCCACCATATGACGATTGAATGCAAGATAGCCTGAGGTTTTAGACCAGCAACATTATTAAAACGAAAGCGTCGCTTGCGATTGTAATTTTTTTTTGAATATATGGGATTATCAGGCGCTATTGAAATGTCAAGTGATCAATTCATTACATTTTGGCATTTGTACCGTATGATGACGGACGTAAAGAATTTCACCATCCCATATCTTCCCGTGGGTGTCGTAAGAGGCGACTAAGGGAAAAACTAGAGAATGGGCAGCAGCGTTCTCTGTGCACTTTAAGAACAAACTGCGATCGCCAACCCGCCTGCCAAGCGTGGCGATTACTGCAAACCCCCCCAAACCATGAATAGCACAATTGCGAGACGCACGAGACCGGTCAATGTGGCGACGCTTGGGGGAGGCCTATGTCCAGCAGTGGACGTCTTTCGGCTGATATGATAATGATGATGATTTCGACCGCCGCCATCGCCGATAGCATGACTTATTATATGGAGCCTCTGGACTCAGTTCAGAATGAACAGCTTCTTTTCATGTGGGGATGTGGCCTCCTCTGGTGTCAGAGTTAATTAAGCCACCTCTGGGAACCCCACAGGCCTCTGACTTGGCTATTTCAGACTTATATAAGTCTAGCAGCCAAATTGCATCAGTGAATTCGGCAAGGCAAAGGGTTTTGACCTCTCAATCGACCCATCACATAGACGCAAATCTACATCGTGTCTTTCATCTCGCATGTTATTGGTCGATTGATGGGGTCAAAACCCTTTGCTTTGCCGAATTCACTGACGTAATTATGCTGCACGTTTCCTCACAATATTTTCCTTCAACGTTGGCTGTGATGTCCACAAAGGTGAAAGGTCACATTTGTTCTTGCTGGGTTTGAACCCACGACCTCAAGCACGAGAGGCGAGGTGTTAGCCACTGGGCCACCACGATATATGAATGAATAGAATTTACATGAATGGGGTTTACATGCGCTACCAAATAATATATTTTCCAAATGGTACTCAACCAATACGGAAATCCCGAAGAATCACTACCTCTCTCTTTAATAGTTGTTTATCTTGATTTCTATGTTTTGTTCCATACTTGTTACTGTATACATTTGTCTATATATATATATATTTATTTATTTTCTATATAAATAGAACACCAAACCTACCTACAGTACTGTCTTTCCTTTCATTTTTAAAATCCATCCAAAGGTTGTCTTGAAAAGATCGCTTTTAGCGATAAGGCCGCCCATTGTGTCACCCAGTGTAATGTTTTCTTCGTCTATACTTTCTGTAACTTATATGGTGTACATAATAAAGAGTATTCTATTCTATTATAAAACCTAAACAGAAATCAATACTTCAATTATTGAAGTTAAGCCCCGCAATACAAAGTTTACAAACAAAATTGCTGATATTTACATAATTTACAACACAAAGCGTTTGTAAAGAGATAACATATAGAGTCATAGCTTAATTGTATCCGCGTAGATAACGCCATGATGATCCCGGCTAACGATCATGTTCTACATAATGATATTAACCCGGTGACCTTGACGTGCCAATCGATATACAATCGCACAGAAATCTGTTATCATGTAAATATGAAAACTGCATGAAACGTCATATATCGTAAATTATGATTGCAAAGATACATTCCTCACTATATAAGCACAAAATTAATTAAAATAAAACATCAATACTACTATCGGAAAACTATTAGAGACCTTCATAATAGAGCGACGAAATTTGGGTTGATAGACAATATCGTACAAGTATTTTCTAAGAAAATTTCAAGTGAAAAAACTTTTGAAAAAAAACTACAAAGTGAAAAATAAATTTCTTTTTAGAAGTCGGTTTTTCGTAGGTACCAATTTGTTGCAATATGGACAAAGACTTCTAAAAAAAAAGTTATTTTTCACTTTTTAGTGTTTTTTATTTGGAAATCGGTAGTATTTTCTTACAATTTTTAATTTTAATTTTATCTTTTTATTCCAGATAGGCAAGTTGTTTAGTAAGATATCTATAATGCCAGAATCCTCCTCGCGTCGTTTTCCTCATTACTGAGGGTCGTGACTTCCCCGCTGCATCAGTTTCTCCCGTACGATTTCCCTCCATCTGCTGCGATCCTTAGCTTCATGAAGGGCATTGTGGAATTTGATGTTCAGAGAAGATCGTAAATGGTCCGACCATCTCGTGGGACTGCGCCCTCTGGGACGTTTGCCATCTATCTTGCCTGTCACCATCAGCTGTTCAAGATTGTGACCCTCTTTACGAGCAATATGTCCGAAGAATGGAATTCTTCGGACATATAGTGTAGCACCCTACGAAGGCATAAAGTGGAAAGTCTAGTTTTGACATTAAGCTCTCTCAGAATAAACACGTTGGTGCAAAAGGCGATCCATGAAATCTGTAGCATTTTTCTCCAGCTCCACATTTCAAAGGCGTCTATTCGGTCTCTGTCGGCCTTTTTCAGTGACCAGGTCTCCGCTCCATAACTGAATATGGAGAAAACTTGCGAAGTCACAAATTTGGTGCCAAGCGTTTAGCGAAGTCACCAATGCCAGAATAGATTACCCGAATATCATGAAACATGAACATAACCAAGGTGATGTACCAAGGTGAACTGTACACAACGCGTACCCCTTTAGTGCGTACTGGCGTGATGTTATGTTATGAAACGGTATAAACAATAAACAGACATGCGATTGCAGCAATCCCGAGAGATTATTTATTGAAGAGTTCTGTTGTATATCTTCAAAGTTCTTTATCAGATCTTTACCGAATTAAAATGGGACCAATTTCGGAACATAGTTCAAAGAAATATAATATTGTTTCAAAATTAGTCCACAATTGACGGAGATGTTAGTGAATATGTTACGGCTAATACCCGAAGTGCGGCTACACCTAGTTTCAGCCGGTTAGAACTAGTTGTAGCCACTTATTATTGGTTAAACCTAGTACGAGCCGATTGTTTTCGGGTAAAACTAGGTCTAGCCTTCATCATGCCGGCTACAACTAGGTCCAGCCACTTACTCTTGGTTAAACCTAGTACGAGCCGATTGTTTTCGGGTAAAACTAGGTCTAGCCTTCATCATGCCGGCTACAACTAGGTCCAGCCATTCCCTGTTGGATAAAACATCAGTCCAAGAGCGAGCGAAGCGAGCTCGGGAACTTAGGGCACCCCGACACGGACAGGTTAGGTTCGAACGAGATGACGGGAGCTGAAGTGAGCGAGCAAAGCGAGCGAACTCAGCTCCCGTCATCTCGTTCGTGTTAGGTTACTTTTGACCCTGCAGACACAAATAGGAGCCCCGCGCAGCGGGGCTACGTCGACCTAGTTCTAGCCGGAATGATATCGGATAGACCTAGTTTTATCCAACAGGGAATGGCTGGACCTAGTTGTAGCCGGAATGATGAAGGCTAGACCTAGTTTTACCCGAAAACAATCGGCTCGTACTAGGTTTAACCAAGAGTAAGTGGCTACACCTAGTTCTAACCGGCTAAAACTAGGTGTAGCCGCACTTCGGGTATTAGCCGTAACAAATATACAAAACAAAAACATTAAGTCGAACATAGAACCTTCTCCTTTTTGGAAAGTTGGTTAATAATTGGTCACAATGGCATTGCGTCCATGTGAACGTACTTGAAATTACTCTATTAAAAATCGCCTATCGGTGTGATATCAATCGAATCGCCTTGTGCCACCAAGAAGGTTGCTTTCTCAAATATATAGGCCTAAAAGTCACAAAGGGGTTAATAATATTTCCAATGCCCATAAAATAACTTTTTCCCAAGGCTTCGCTCTCGTGGACTCCCTATATATTTTTTTCCGAATAAAATAGGGATATCCGGAATTTAGGGGCATCTAGGATAACCTCTGTAACACTCAGCGATAGAGCAACTTTTGGGAATGTCAGGGAATGAATTTTCGAAAACGGATCAAGAATTTAGAGGTTTCCTCCTGGAAACAAACAATTTTACTTTCTTATAATAAGACATATATACATACATAAACTCACGCATTTTCCCCAAGGGGGTAGGCAGAAACTATAGAACGCCACCTGCTATGATCCTTACACACTCCTTTAAAAAAATAAAAATCATTTATTTCAGACAAAAAAGTCCATATACAAGGCAAGGTTGTTAGCACTCAATCGCTTTTGCTTCACTCAATTTCATACATCTAGTCACACACGCACGCCGGTTATGAGTACTGCGCTCTGGCCTTTCTAAAGAACATCACCAATAAAGTATGTGTACCTGCGTCTTTCTAGGGCGTCCCCTCACGGCGTTTCCATTCACGATCGCCTTGCAAATACCTTTCGTTAGTCGCCTTTCAATAATCCTCTCAACATGTCCAATCCATCTTAGCATACTCTTTGCAAATTTTTGTCACTACATCTTCTTATTTAGATATAAGTATTTATCCTAAGTAGAAATTCTTCTACGGGTTACCTCTCATATCTTCTTCTTCCTTGTGTTGCTCGCTGATACGACAGTCATTCAGATTTATTTGGCCCTAAACTTCTATGAACTTCTTTCTTCTTTGAACCTCTTTTTTTTCAATTTAAAAGCTTGGCTTAAAGGTAAATAAAAATGAAAATACGCAATAAATGAAGCACTATACTTTGATGCTTGAATGTAAATATTTAAACTGTATATTACAGAAGCTTTCACGATGTTCCATAGACCTTGATGTAGTAGATTCTGGGGTTGGAATACATTGCTTTCATGGCCTCGTTGCACCATGTCAGGGGCTTCACTTAGATATGGAGGGGTAGGTCAGTTCCTCTTTTATTTGCTAGTATGACGTAAGGAAGAGGGGGCTTGCTACGCCCCGCTCCGTAATAATGGCGTAACAGAGGGTGATTCTCTGGACTCTGGTAGTATTTTATTTTTATTTAGACATTTTATAAAATAAGTCTTAGGCTCGCCTTAGCCTTATGCTAAGCTTTAGCCTATTACTACCGTGCCCCATTCGTAACGTGCTACCATCGTATTATAGAAAAATAAATCATATCGTCGCGATACAGTGAATAGGTAGATCCATGCTGTTGAACCATTTAAAAAAAAACATAATATCTATCATATATATCATGGTTAAGAATATTGCTTTCGTAAAGGTTTCACCCACCAATTCTAGTGCAGGTCTAGAACTTGTCTTAAGACGTCAAAACGATTCTGTCACAAGCAGTTTAGTACAACTAGAACAAAACTTAGACACCAGTAAAGTTAGTATTGAAGTTAGAAACGCTTTAACATTTAAAACTACGCAAGCACTTACCAAAACTTGGTACAAGTTGAAGCTGAAGTTTGAAAGAACGTCTACGTGGTCTAAAATATATCAAACTTTTTAAAACATAACAAGGTTGTATTCTGCAAACAATTAGTGCAAAAGGCGTACCTACTTATAAAACACCCATAATTCGGCAGCTATGTTTAATTCCCCTGTTATCCCGCGGACAACATCTAGTACCTAATAACATCTTGCCTTAAAGACAAAAAAGAATTGTCTCAAGTTTATTATTTGGTGTGACCTTCGTCTGCTTACGAGGGTTAGGTAGATAGGTACCATAGCTGGTACACAAACGTGTCAAGAGCTCTCCTTCAGATTTCTTCTTCCACTTCAATATTGTGTGACACCAAAAGTTTTTTGGCTACAGGATTATAGTTAAGTGGTGGTACTTCGTGTTATATCCTCGCTGAGGACCCTGAAATGTCATTTTGAAGGCTCTGTTTGTTCAGGCTTTTAAGTAGGTAATTTAAGTTGGTTTTTTGATGAAACGCGTCCTTTTACGCTGTTTTAATTTGAGTATGACTTGAACTTAAATTGCTGAAAGATAAATATTTGGATGGGCTCACTTTTAATCATTACTTGACTAGAAGTAACACATCACTCTTATGAACTCATGTTAAAACGTATTAAAAAAACTTTTTCAGTTTAAACTTTAATCCCCAACAACTATCCAAATAAAAAACATCTCTCACATGATTAAAATCGGCAACGAGCAAAAAATATAAACGCAGTGCATTTTTTTCAATTAACAGAACAACAAAAATAACAATAAAACGACGTACAGATATGGACACAACCGCAGTTTCAGTAACAAACATATTATACAATTTGTGTAAACGTCCATTTGAGCGACGTCCATTGAAAATTGAGCTGCGACGGTTCATTAGGCTTCATCTCCCATTGTTTGGAGACCTTGTTTGGGAAGGGGGTGGCAGTTCAAATAATTCTGGTGATTCTGAGAGGAATTCCCGGTATGAAACTCGTTCGGGGGCTTGCGGGTGGCCATACGTCATGCCCGACACTCAGTAGCTGTCCCACGGGGATGGTGCGGAAATATTCAGTAATCCAACCGTGGCAATTTTACGCCGACCTTCGAACAGAAATATCTTACTGAAACCTATCACGAACTGTGTCGTACGTGGTTAAGTCAGAGTTTAGCCATTAGTAGAGCATGATGGCACATCAAGGGCATCAACTGCAACAGATTTATCTGGACTTAGTCCTTTAGCCTGATGATCTATGGATCTACAACCTTCCCTTTCACATTCATGTCTAAGTTAACCTTACAGTTCCCCTTTTTATCCTAAAACCTCACTTCAAAAGCAACAAAAGAGAGCATCGCATGCACGATTTTAGCTATCTTCAATCTTGATTGTATGAAGCGTCACCTTGAAGCCAATTCCAAAGGTTACATTATATAACGCCATTAACAAAGTTTCCAGTGGCAATGAAACAAAATGTAACAAGTGCAAACTTCCACTAGCAATTATAAGGTAGGTTAAGTTCAGTTCGGTTCGGAAGTATTCCTCCGAGGCTTTTTACCGAAGCTAGGTCTTCGTATGAATAATGTGGCGTACGAGTGCCAGCGAATATTATTTGTTCTGCGAAAATTTTCGAAAGAAATGGTTCCCGGTAGTGTTTCATTCAACTAAGCGTGGGATGAGCGACTCGCGGTATGTCTCTAGTGTAGCCTCGAATTTCTGTGGAAATCTGTGGTGCTTTAGAATTCTGGGAATCGCTTACCGTTTTAGTGTTAGCAGATACTGTTCTCTGAGTAATATTGCCTTATCCTCGCGTGGTATTATGTCATTATATCACAATTACATTTTGGTTTTTCTTCTTCGTTGACAAAAAAGGTAATTTATTGCGGCGCCTTCTCGAATCGTTATCGATGGGTTCAATAGTGAGTTTTATCGCAAAAGTTGTGGTGCGTAGACAGACAAAAACGAGGCAGAATTAATGAGAGATATCTAGATTAATTTGGTTGAGATTTTTGCTCCTACAAAACGGACTAATCTAAGACAAATGTATATAGCCAAAAGGTGTTGGATCTGAAACAGTCGTTATTATTATTTTTACTGCTTTATGGTTTGGGAAGTTTTAATACATAGACGTGCAAATAAAATCCCTTAGATTGAATCATCTATGACTAAAAATTTATTGATCTCGCCACACAGGCTGAACTAGTTCACCAGAGGTTTCGGGCGACTGGCTTAATCGAGATATGCACTGCACTGTATGCATGTCGCGTACATAAAACCGGCCGCCGCTGTGGCGTTGGATATCGATTCACTTTATCCAATTGTAATCACTTGCGCTGAATTGTTCTCTTTTAAAACTAAATCGCTGCAGTGTCGTCTTGATTAGATGAAATATAAAGTAAATAGTGCCTAATTTTTTAAAGAATCGTTTATTTTACATTAACACGTCTATGACAGAACTCAGAAAAACGCCATAGTTTTGTTTTAGAGAAAGACAGACAATATAAACATCTTACTTCTGTCTCACTAACACCTTATTACATTGAAACTTTAAATATATTTTACAACATCCCCTCTCAATGTAATAACATACTTTTAAACTAAACGCAAAAGTAAATAGGAGAAACCATTTAACTATTTAGTTATTTAAGCCACACATGCATACAAATTTTAACAAGATATTATTATTCAAAGGTATATATATTATAATATAAGGTATATATATAAGGTATATATTCAAACATTTTGTAAACATGTCGAGCGATTTGTTCCCCTGTTTGGTCATATTTAACACATAACTTTTCTTTTTCTATAAGTTCCCTAATAAAACTTTGTTTAATATCTACGTGTTTCAATCTCTTAACTCTATTAGTGTTAGGAATCACTATGGCAGACTGATTATCACAGAATAAGATGGCTGGAGTTACATTTGTAACATTAAAATCACATAATATACTGCTCAGCCAACTTGCCCTCACTTTCTGCCATACTCATCGCTAAATATTCAGCCTCGGTAGATGAGATACTAACTGTACTTTGCTTTTTCGAGCACCAAGATATCAGACAATAAGTATACATAAAACAGTAACTCGTGGCAGATTTTCTATCTCTCAAGTCACCCCCCCAGTCAGCATCACAAAATCCTACGAACTTATAATCTTTACAATCATAGATTAACTTATATTCTAATGTATGTTTAATGTAAGGCAGAACTCGCTTCAGAGCTACTAATAACATGTTACTAGCACTATCTTGATATCTACTCAATATTGACAAAGTCACAGAAATGGCAGGTGTAGTACCGGAAGCTGCATACATTAAACACCCAATTATCTGTATACATACGTTTTTAGTTTCAGTGGTACACTTATTATTTTCATGTTCCTTGGTATTCAAATTCTGATCCATAGGAGTACTAATTGGTTTGTATTTTGTTGCCTGACACGTTAATTTTCAGAGTTAGTAGGAGGTATTTCAGTGTTATCAGCCTCATTCCACTCATCACTGTCACTTGGTTCATAGAGACTGCCCTCCGACTCACTCTGTATGATGCCCGAAGTGTCATCACATTCAGCAGCTTGACCTTGCACCTACTTGTCAGCATCAGCTGTAGTTTGAATCTCGGTGAACTCCACAATTTGATTGTCTGTTATACACGGCACCATTGTTGACTCTGGTTTTTGTCCTGTATACTCTTTCACAAAAACATCACCTTTTCACCTTTTGATTTCTACATAATTTTTATGTGGTGAAAATACCCTATATCCTTTTGTCGTTTCTCCATATCCTACTAAAATACCCTTTTCACCTTTTGGGTCCCACCTAAGTCTCTTTTCCTTCGGTATGTGGACATATACTGGAGTACCAAAGAATTTCAGGTGTTTAATATCAAATGTTTTACTTGACCACAATTCATATGGAGTTATTCCCTCAACGGAGCTTTGCCCGGTCCTGTTAATTACATAGGCTGCTGTATTTATACTGTCTGCCCACAGTTTGATTTTCCCCTTCGGCTCAACCGTTTTGCTCCGGAGTAAAAGTCACTGATGTTTGATGCACTATTCCCTTTGCCTGTAACATTTCTCTTACCTCCTTATTTACAAATTCAGTTCCAGTATCACTACGAAAAATCTTTACCCGGTTTGCTATTTCATTTTCATCCTGAGCACTGAAATTCTTAATACACAATTGAATTTCATGTTTTCCCTTTACAAAGAACACTTTCCTGTATTTCGAAAAGTCGTCCTTAAACACGACAAAGTATCTGGAGCCTCGAATAGATGTCCCCTCCATTGCCCGCATGTAGCTGCATGAATTATCTCACAAGTCTTTGAGCTGACATTTTCACTTCTAGGGTAAGGCAGACGGTGAATTTTACCCTTCATGCAGCTCTCGCATGTCGATGAGACGGACAATTGAGATTTATTGATGTCAACATTATTTTTCTTCAGAACGTCTTTCACTTGTACCATGTTTTGATGAGGCATCTTTTCATGCCATTTATGTAAATCCAAACACTTAACATTTACAACGTTAGCTTTGCATGTATTAAAATAACGAAATTCCAAATAATACATGCTTCCATTACGCTCAGCAATAGCCATCACTTTATTTTCTTTATAAAACATGCATAATTTCACCGTGACCTCTACTTCTAGCACAGTTCACAGAGAACAAATTTATTTTCATTTCGAGAACATGAAGAACATTATCTGTCAATCCAATCACTGCCGTTTTAAACTTGCACTGCCACCTGTCCGTAACCTTTGACACTAATTTGCATTCCGTTGCCTACAATTACTGACTTATCTTTCACGACAGAATATGAAGTAAACAGTCCGTAATCATAGCATTTATGCTCGCTTGCACACGAATCCAACAACCATTTTGTTTGATTGAAATATACACCGGATTCACTGTTCTCGTCCATAACTACAAATGCATTACATTCTTTGTCCTTTTTAAAGCGGTACTGACTTAACTTTTGCTGACATTCTTGTAACCAAGAAAGTTTGAGTTTTCGCATCTTGAGCTTCCAAACGACTGCTTTGTGCTTCATTCTCAGGTTTAACCACAGTACTACTATTTAGTTAAGACCTTTATTTGGCTCGCGTTTGACCACTATCTCGCCTGATGGTAAGTGATGATGTGGTCGACGGTGAAGCACGCTTGCCTAGAAGTAACCTATTCACTCTTGACTTAAAGACCCCAAGGTTGTAGCTATCAGGAAACAAAGACTCCGGCAGGGAATTCCACTCCTTAGCTGTGCGTACAATGAAAGTATTCGCAAAACGCTTTGTACGTATGGGTGGGATGTCCACCATGTACCGGTG
The DNA here is from genome assembly GCA_949775005.1 of Orthosia gothica. Taxonomy (NCBI): domain Eukaryota; kingdom Metazoa; phylum Arthropoda; class Insecta; order Lepidoptera; family Noctuidae; genus Orthosia; species Orthosia gothica. Next base: position 21,333,202 of record OX459046.1, on the reverse strand, counting down.
GCGCATTGCCGTACGTCTTGTTGTCCGGTGATGGAAAGGGCTAGGTGGAATCAAATTGTGCAGTTCCATCGCACACTCCCCGAAATGTAACCGATAAAAAACCGACAGACTGGCCACCCGGCGTCGATGTTCAAGGCTCTGGAGCTGTGAGGCGACCAGTGCATCGTTACCGATAAGCCTCTTGGCCCGTTTGTCAATCGACTCAAGTGCATCAAGCTGATATTTGGCAGATCCGTCCCAGAGGTGAGAGCAGTACTCCATGCATGACCGAACTTGCGCTTTATACAATTTGAGCAGCTGTTCAGGCGTGAAGTACCGTCTCACCTTTGCAAGGATCCCCAACTTTTTTGCAGCCAACTGAGCCTTTGCCTCAATGAAAGGACCAAAATTGAGGGTTGATGTTAACGTAACACCAAGAAGGTCGAGATGGTCCGTTATCGGCACGGTTACACCACGGAAAGATGGAGCCGGGTGGAATAAGCTCTTTTTTGCGGAAAAAAGACACGCCTGGGTCTTAGCAGCATTGAAACTGACTAGATTGGCATCGCCCCATTCGGAGACAGCCTCCAAAGACAGGTTCAAGCGCCCAACCATGGCCTCCCGGAGAGACCGGATCTCAGGCCCAGTAGCCCGTGCGCCGGACACGTATCTCTCAGCAACCGTGCTGTCGTCTGCGTACCCAAAGGTTCCGGGTTTTAGCAGGTCATTTATGTGCAGCAAAAACAGTGTTGCCGAGAGCACCGACCCCTGAGGGACTCCGGCGTTAATACCTAACTGACCGGACGAGCAGCCATCGATAACCACTCGAATTGACCGATCCCTCAGGAAGTCAGCAATCCAATCACACAGACCACTAGGCAGACCGAAGGAAGGAAGCTTACCAATAAGGCTCTCATGCCAGACCCTGTCGAAAGCCTTCGAGATGTCAAGGGAGACAGCAAGGGCTTCCCCATGCCTCTCGATGGCCTCACTCCAGATGTGAATGGCATACGCTAGAAGATCCCCAGTTGACCGATTTCGGCGGAAGCCGTATTGGCGGTCACTGAGGATATCGTTGACCCCGCAGTATCACGGACGTTTGAAATTTCCATATATTCCAATTCCTAGAACCATCCAGTTTCATAACTTGACTGTTCTGTGTGGACTCCATATTTTACTATAATCTTCCTTATTTCGAACAAGTAAATTTCTGCCCGACTTAGCCTTAAAACCACCACGTTTTTATTTGATTTTTGCAGTATTTCCTCAAGCACATATTTATTTTCTCATACTTGTTAGTGACCTGGGCCCATAACCAGATGAAATAGTGCTTAATCTTTTAAAGAAACGTTTATTATTTTATTTTATTTTATTATATTAGGATCTCCAACAAAGAATACACCTTACATGCTATATAATTATAAAGTAACAGAACACAAAAAAAAAACTATGTGCTTCCTCAATTATAGGAGACCACATCATGCAATAGAGAACAATCAAACAGTATGGGATACCCAACTTAGAATATGGCAGTTAAAGTTACAGTTATTTAATATAATTACTTAAAGTTATCATTTTCTTTCCTTAATAACAATCAGTGTTTAGTGCAAGCTCAAATTACAATTGTTTCATAGGTATAGGTATATAACCTTAACAATAACTATTCTATAGGTAGTATCTCTAGAATACCTAATTATCATTAAAGTTGGCAACTTGAATCTGAATTGAATAATAACAAAGATCAAACTGCAAAGGAAAAACAGAAGAGAGAAATAAAAATGCCTACAGACATACAAAAACAGCAGTAAACAAAACACAACTAGGCAGGCAGTTCAACACCTACATAATACGCAACTGTGTACGGATCAATGACCTATATTTACCCAGAGTATTAGAAAAAATGTCTATGTCTTCTGATGCACATGCTATGGCATTGTACTGCTGGCTCATCCTGGCAACCGGTGAATGTTTACCCAGATTTGTTCGGCATTGTGGGGCTTTGAGTAATGGGCGGCGATAACGCGGGATTCTAGCAGGAACATCAAGGTTTATTCTGCTAAGAAGATCTGGACAGTCAATACTATTGTTAAGCAACTTAAACAGAAATGTTAAATCAGAGACTGTACGGCGAGACTTGAGAGGAATGATTTTAAAATAATTCAGCTTGTCCGCATATGATCTCAAATTCCTAACCCTAAACCGAAAATCTAGGTGACGAACAAGTTTCTTTTGGACTTTTTCTATTCTGTTTGTGTGAACCTGGTATGTTGGATTCCAGACCGTGCTACAGTATTCCAGCTGACTTCTTACATAGCTATTGTATAACAGAAGTGTAGTAGAAGGTTTTTTGAATTCTTTAGAAGATCGCAATATAAATCCAAGAGTCCGATAAGCTGAGTTGAGCATTTTGTCAATGTGTTCGTTAAATCTCAAACTGCCATCCAAATACACTCCCAAATCTCGGATCACCGTCACTTCATTTAATGTGTTTCCCTGAATACTGTAGCTCGACTGAATTCTATTACGTTTTCTAGTAAATTTGATGTGGTAACATTTGGTACAGTTTAGATACATTTTATTCTTCGTACACCATTGAGATAAGTTATCTAAGTCCGCTTGCAGCAACTGAATATCGGATTCAGTCAGAATTATGCGTGTCAACTTCAGATCATCCGCATATAGGTATGGTGTAGTATATTTAAATACGCTCGAGATATCATTCACAAATATAATGAAGAACAATGGGCCCAAATTGGACCCCTTTGGAACACCTGAGGTTGCAAAATAAGGCTCCGACTCATCACCCTCTATGACAACTAAAGATGGCCTATTGTTAAGGTATGACCTACACCAATCTAATGCGGCACCGGTGATGCCTAGGGACTGAAGTTTAATCAATAATAGTTCATGATTCACCTTGTCAAATGCCCTCGAAAAATCGGTGTATATTGCATCTACTTGTAGACCCTTGTCAACTGCGGATATTAAGTCAGTGACATAAGTGACAAGATTTGTGTCCGTAGACTTTTTAACCATGAAACCGTGCTGACTTAAGGTTAGGTAGCTTTTAACCTGGCTGTAAAAAATCGGGTACACTAGTGATTCAAAGACCTTAGACAAAGTACACAGA